>JACGWL010000004.1:6870197-7263223 GCA_034509725.1 Sesamum angolense
AACATTTAGAATGATTCTTTTGTTACGCGCACCCTCTCGATATCCCAGAAAAAGATACTTATAAAAGGAAAAAAGAAACACCGAAGGAAATAAGTCCGACAAGAAAAACGACAACTGCGTATCATATGAATCCAAAGCTTGATATCAATGATAACTGCTCCATCGCAAAATAAGAGCGGAGAACGACCGCTAATATTACTACCCACTCCCCGCCAGGAGTCCACGAACACCACCCCACTGGCTCTGACGCGTAAACTACTCGCGACCATGCCCTCCCCGAAGAAATAAGGCCCACAAAATAAAAAAAATGGTCCCACCCAAGCCTACCAACAAAAATAAATAAAAACTCCACTAAACCTTGCTTACTTAATATATATTTTACACCAAACAAACAGCTAAGGTGAAGCCACCCACCGGCCAAACAAATAAAATCTAAGCTTCTCTGGCAAAGTCCTCGTCTTCCGTACTCTAGCCACACAACCCTTGCTTTCCTTCTACCTACTTTCCCCAATTTTTAAGCAAAATTGCGCACCATGCCTTTCTATATATCCTGTAACCAAGCCAAGAAAAACTCTCACGAAAGGAAGAGTAAAAACGGACATACTGAAAACAAACGAAGAGTTCAGATTCTCCAAAGAGAATATCTCCGCCAGCCCAAAAAAACGATGGAAGAACCGCGGTGAAAGGTCCCGCCAAGAGGCCTCCCCACCACCCCCACCATCGCGCCCCAACCTGCGTGAGCCAAGCCCAAAAAAGAAGAACCAGCCGAGATGGAAAAAGTCCATGCAAACCTAATAAGCACAACCAAAGAAACAACAACTCAAAAACCACCAAAAAAAAAAAAACCGCTAGCCTAGCGCGCGCCGTTATCTCCAGCCTGGCTCCTTCCGCTTGCTACCTTATTAGTTGTCTGATGTTGTCGTTATTGATCTTTGGGAAAGCTGGCTCCCTAGAAAGCTGCCGCGAACTCATATTGCCCAAAAATACCCATTCACCTTTGCAAGGGCTCTTGCACCAAAAGTATTATCCCCAAGATTCATAACCAAAACGCCACCCAAACCCGAAAGTCCAAAAAGTCCGGAAAATGGAATTTGTACACCTAACAAAGAGAACGACAGCAAATGGTGGCAACAATACAACCAGATCACAATGTATCCCCACCAAAAAAAAAAAACCCGAGCCCCCCGACCACCCACCCCCGCCCCACGCACCCCAATGCCAAACCAAATAGAATTTCTGTGACAAGCTATTCTCCTAATTATGGAAAAAACACAACGGTCTAAAAATGGCTGAATTTGTCAGTATTTTCGCAGGCTAAGCGGATCACTGCTAGCACTCAAAAATAAAAACTGACCCCAGCCCCGACCCACACGCACCGCCCACGTTGACCCCCCCGATAGGTGCCAAATCAAAAATTTAAAAACGTCAGGCGCGAGTAAAGGAGGCTACGAACTCAAACTACTATTAACTTAATACCTTGTCCAAATGCCAACTCTTCCTGATCAACCCCCTTAATGTTCCGGGAATTATTTGTGCACCATATCCTAACCCTGTTCCCAAAAAAACTCCAACTGATAACGCGTTGCTTCAAGTATTAAAATTACCGCGCCTAGTTGTCGCATCCCCCCGCACGCCCGCCACCCACCAACCAAAAATAAAGTCAGTCCTGTGGAGAAAAATAATAAACACAACGCAAAGAAAAGAGCAACATGACCAACAACCCGCAGCCAAAAAAAAAAAAACCGCACGCCGCCCACCACCCCCCGCCGCTAGGCGCCGCACAACACCCCGTCTAAGTGATGCCGAACACCATAAAAAGAAGTCGCTGAGGAAGAAGGCAAAAACTACAAATGATCGGTGATATAAGTCAATGGCATGCAACAATGAATGCCCGGGCAGCCCAAAAAAATAGACTGAAATACGTAACCTCGAGGCCACCCACCACCGCACCCCGCGCCACCGCACCCCCACCAACGCAAAAAAAAAACAAGCGCCAAAGGAATGAGTGAAGAAAAACACAACGCAAAAGCAAGATGCCCAATTATCGTCAAACCTAATGAAAAATTCTCCCAAGCCAAAAAAAACAATA
This sequence comes from Sesamum angolense, assembly GCA_034509725.1. NCBI lineage: Eukaryota > Viridiplantae > Streptophyta > Magnoliopsida > Lamiales > Pedaliaceae > Sesamum > Sesamum angolense. The sequence goes on from JACGWL010000004.1 coordinate 6,872,287, forward strand.
CTAATCCTGGTCCTGCGGAAGGGCCCCCACTCAACCCCACCATGGCCGCAGGTCAAAGCCAACCTCCCTAGAGCCCCGCACTGTGATGAAGGCCGCTGACTCGAAAGCTCCGAGTACGGTTAGAGAAGGCTCAAAACGCTCTCTTAATAAAATCCGCCCACACGAAAAGCCAAATAGAAGCCTAGAAGTCCAAAACGACAACACAAAGATGGACAAGTTTTTCTAATGTAACAAAATTGTGTAAATATCATATCTCTTGGTATCAAGCCAAATAATAAATAAAGAGATAATTAACATCACTATGCTTACCAATAACCCCCACCACCGCCCCCTAGCGTAGTCAACTTCATAATTTAAAATTCCAATTGACATTGCAGATCTCACCATCTTAAAGGTCCAAAATACCTTCTCTAAATATAAAAATTTAGGTTTAAGCGATAAGAAAAAAAACGATCAAACCCGCAAATCATAAAATGTATTTCATAATTATGTCAAGCCAACTATACCTGAGCTAATCTCAAAAAAAATAAAAGTTTATAACATCCAATATTTAGAAACGCATCGTCTTTGCACAAACCCCTCCTCCCTTGTTTTTAAAATAACTATTTAAAACCCTAATGATATCCCATACCGATCACTGAAGCTCTGAACAGTGCAAAAAAACCTATATAGGTATTACAAATAATACAAGTAAAACACACTGTAACCATACTACTCAGTACTCAGCTGTCTAGATAAAAACATGCTACAACCCAAATAAAATACCTCAACAAAAAAAACCTATGGCAAAATTTGTATAAAATCTTCTCCGTCCCCACTACATTTATTCTCCGTCGCCAGCTAAACCCATTACCACCTACCAATCACCCCAACCTACATAAAAAAGCCCTAATAATAAAAAACACATACTCCAAAATATAACAATCAAGCATCAAGCGTACCCCTATGGACCAAATAAAAACGATAAATACTCCGTAAGTAGTACCCCCATAACCCTAACCTCATACCGCTATATCTATTCGCCGCCGCACCCTAGACAACCGAAAAAAGCCATATCAAATATTAATATATTTAAGTAAAACAACATAACTAGCAATAAATAAATATATATTATAATTCCATATTCAAAGAACGCTCATACGTAAAGCGCACTAGTCCGCAAAATCTATAAATAATATTACAACTCCATGACCCGGATTATCGCCTCCATCCACCGCACTACCTATGTTCGTTAAATTTGCGTCGCTCCCTAGCTCATCACAATATAACCTCTGAAGACCAAAGATAAAACAATGCGATACATCGAATAAAAAAAATGAATAAACATGAGCAACAAAAAGCAACAAGGCATATCAAATTTAATAATCTTATTTTTACCCATTGCCTATAATAAATAAATGGACATAATAACCTCAACTTATATATAACCAGACGATGGCAGCGCTCCACCGTTAACCCTACCCCCGGTTCTGCGCTTTAACAAACATTCTTCCGGTTCTAACTCTTTTACCTAAAACCCTAAAAATACCTAAATACAACAAAAAATAAATTAAATTAAGCCCCATTCATCAAAAAAATATATCTCATCACTAACAAAAAACTATACTAAAGGTTTAATCACAATTCTCGATTGATAACCAATTTAAAAAATAATGACTTCCTTGGCTTATCTCCTCTACTTAAATATTTAAACATAATTAAAAACCTACAGTTATCCAACAAAACCTCCAACCACCGCAATGAACCACCAAGGCACCTCCTATCTAGAGCAATCACTATAAGCTCCTCCTTCCGGTGGTTAAAAAATCCTTTGGAAACATAAAAAATAAAAACTCAAACCCTCGTAATAAAAAGATATAAAAAACGAACAACACGCGAAACAACAAGCCTGAACTAAACGCATTTAACACTCAATAGAGCCGAAAAAACTAGACTAAACCTTCATAATCCCGCGCCGTACCACCGACCCTACTCTATCCGGGTCTTTACGCACTAAACACTACCCACTACAAATATAATACCTAACTCAATATTTAAAAATGAAGCCGTCGAAGAGGAAGAAGGAAAAACAAAACAATATACTGAACTCGAGAGGATTTTTTGGAAACTCTATAAAATCCCTAGCAAGAGCTCCAATTTGATAAATAACACCAACAAATAGCCAAAAAAACAAAATAGCAAAAAGATATGGCCATTTGTGAAATTTCAGAGATTGGCCCATTACTTTTAAATTTTTTTTTAAATTATAGTAAAGAGAACCGGCGAGCTCTGCCCGAACACACCCACCCCCCGTCTTAGTAGAAATCCCCGAAAGCACAACCAAAACACTCCCTATGGACATACCACGTAATGCTCTCCATACAGAAAAATTTTACAAACTTACCGACAAAACTATAACTAGCTTGCCAAAGAAAAAAACACATTACTGACGGTCCCAAAACAATAAGCCGATTCACCTCAATGTCATTAACTACAACAGTATTTTACACCGTCGCCCGGCAAGCTGTCGAAAAAATTTTATTAACCATATCCGGAATGCCTGATCTAAATTCTTGGTCCCTACCAGTCAGTGAATCCATCTTCTGACCCTCACATTACATTCCTTCCCCCCTCCCATCCTATATGCTACCTGTTCCCCATGATGTTTTTTTTGTAGCACGAAAATGGTTATTAAATTAATTCTCCAAAATAAAATAATTTACTCACTATTATAATTGATGTATAAGAATATAACGACCAACCAAAAAATCAAACTTGAATGTTTTCAAAAGTTCAACATAAATCTACTCAATTATTTGGAGGGCAAAACGAATTGATCCCATATCCTCATAAAAATTATGTAAAAAACGGGTTAATGCACTCATCTCCAGTTCCATCACAATTTCTTTAAAACCTACACTCGACATCTCCCAGTATACACGTTCGCTGTAGAATTAGATATATTTTATTTGAGAACACAACTCTACCACCCCCTAGGCATATAAAATTTACACATTTAAAGTACGTCATCAAAAATATTTTAAATATATTACAACACCTATGATATAAATGGTAGAAGAAAAGAACGAGTTAAATCTACAATCTGGAAAACACCAATCCACCGTCTTCATTGGCAAGGGGTCAAGTATTTTCACAATTATTTCCGAAGGTACTCCTTCCTTACTATCAAACCACCAACAAGAAACCACAAAGAGCCAGAAACTGGAAACCCAATTTAAAACAACCACAATAACCTAGCTGTTTTTAGTACTCCTTTCTATCCTTCGCCCTACTAATAATTAAGGGTAAATAGTAAAATTCCAGTCTCATCATCTACATTCCAATCACTGCTTACTATTATAAAAAAGAAAATTCATTTTTCACTCACAAATGACGGTTACTTACAGCAATACCAATTTTTTAAATTACCAAAAATATCTATATATATTTTCAACCACCCCTATTCGAATTCTTATTCTCATCCATATGATTATACTATCTATCTGATTAATATAAAAATGTATCAAACCCAACCAAGCAAACATTACACCCAGAATAATATCCCGTAAAATTATTTTCATATGCATTTAATTGTAAACTTCTAATTTATTTAAATGTAGATGTGTAGAATTCGTTATACTCCATTTCCCTATATATCTCAAAAATATAAAAAGTAATAATTTATTAAGAATCCTGCTATAAAATTATTTATTACTAGTGTAGCCCGCGCGAGCGGCGTGCCAATCACCGGACCACGGCCCCCTATAACTAACAAAAATTCCTTTTTGTTAACAAACCGACCCCGGTCATTGCGATCAAAACCCCCGACACCCCATATAATTACTCATAAATCATGAAACCCAAGATGAATACCTCCTTACGTTTACTTTTTCTTTTATCTTGTCTTGTCCTAATTCAATTTTTTTTTTAGAAAAAATAAATAATGTGTTAGGACAATTCATATATAATCATACCTAATATGCAAAGTACGTTGGTCAAATGCAAAGCATACTAAAAACAAATCATGGTGGAGTAGATCCAGCGATAAAAAACGCACAAACACATTTGAGTAAAAAAGAAAAATAGAAATCAATTATCAAATTATAAATAAAATGTGAAGAAGTAAGCCTCCGGAGAGAAACCAAATCCGGTGACCCCCCGTAGTAGGTAGTTAAAAGCACAAGCGAAGCAACTATATTTGTACAACGAATACAATATTCAAACACCATGAGGGATAATTACCATTTACACCCCAACTCACTCCATAAATGATCAATTTTACACAAACCATCCCCTGACCTTTTGAAAAAATTAAACAGAAACCACCTATAAAAAAGACAACTGCGTAGCCTCTCAAAAAACACCCAAATACTCCTTAGATTGACTAACGAGTCAACGCGTTCCAAAACTAATATTTCAAGAACAGAAATGCCCTTAGGGGTGTTTCTGTAATTATCAAAAGATAAAAGGGTTGTCAAAGTAATATTTATAAAATAGAGAAATATGACCCTATATATTTTTTTTAATTTTTGTACCAAATTTTAATTTAAACTTAAATTATTTGATAAATTATTTTATTGAACCTCTATGTAAAATTATACCTTTTAATAATTAAAATATTACATTATTCAATTAATATATAAATAAGATTAGTTAATAGATTATAAGTTTAAATTAAAAAATTATCATACTTGTAAAATTATTTAAAATTATTAAAAAAAAGATTAGTTATCCTCTATTTTTATTCACTAACTAAAGTTTTACTAAAATAAAAAATTAAAAATAATAATATTTATGTATTATTTACGTTCTTAAAAAAATTCTTCTTAAATATAATTTTTATAATTTAAAAAACTTATAATTATTAACTAATTTTATTTATATATTAATTAAAATATTTATATTTTAATTATTAAAAGGTAATTTAATATAGAGATTTAATAAAAAATTAATAAAAATATTTAGGTTTAAATAAAAAAATTGGTAAAAAAAAAAATATGATGGAGCCATATTTTCAATTTCATAAATTACTTTGACACCCCTTCTACCTTTGATAATTACAGAAGTACCCATAAGGCATTTCTGTCCTTGAAATATTATTTGAAGGTTGACTTAGTCACAGGGGTATTTTGGGAATTTAAAGGCTTCAAGGGTGGTTTTTGTAATTTCAAAAGGCAGGGGTAATTTGTGTAAAAATAGTGATGAGAGGGTGTAAATGTAATTATCCCTTAAAAATATTGAAATTACTAATCTAACAAAAAAAAATTAAAGAAAAGAAATAAAAATAAAGGGTAAATTTGCGTATTCAAAAACTAGTACGACAAAAGGTTTTCTTATAAAATAGTACTAGCCGTTATGGCACGCCCTCCCTGCGTGCATAGAATAAATAATTGTTTACATTTATGAAATACATTATAAATAAGAATAAGAGTATAAACCAACACATCACATTTAAAAAATAAATAAATAAAATAAAATTAATTTAAGGATATTATCAACTTAAGAAAAATCGTGTGATGAAATTTTTATATTAATATAGATAGATAGTATAAATCATATAGATGAGAAGAAGAATTTGAGTATGGGTGATTGAAAATCCATTATGACACTTTTGGCAATTTGAAAAATTAATATTGCGGTGTAAGTAACCGTCATTTATAAATAAAAAAGGGATTTTTTTTTTATATAGTATAGATAAATATATATTTTCTTATCTATAGTTAATGCCAATATTTTTATCTTTAATGTAATAATAACTAAAAGATCGTGTTAATGAGGAGGGTGCGGGTGGCAGTGGCAGACTTGATAAACACAACTCATTTATTCCGCAGCTTATGTTGTTGTAGTTGGTAAGAGATATAGAGAAGTGTGCCTTCCACACATGCATTCACTTCTGACTCATCATCACTGATTTGGTCACTGTGTCTCTGCAACTTCTGCCCACAAACCCTCACTGCAACAAATTCTCCTGTCTACGAGAAATCCTTTTGAGTTGTGGGATTATTTTTAATTCAATTCACATTGTATTCGTATGATATTGAAAATAAGTAATTTCTCTTCTTTGTAAAAAAAATTAAATAATAATTTACTCTTTTATATTCTAAAAAATGAAGTAAACAAATTTCTCATGCAATTATGTGTCACACGTGCTTTTCTAGCTCTTTTAAAATATTCTTTTTTTTTCTATCGAAAAAAAAGAATTCCTATCGAAAAAAGAAATATTCTTTTTTTTTTTAAAATTAATATTTGCATTATACAAGCATTGAATCTGATATGAATTTAAAATCGAAATTTAATTGGCAGATCAATAGTTTAGATTATATTTAATTCCAATTAATGGTATGGATTTAATTTTTCATTTAAATAATATACATTTACATAAAATTTAATTCAATATATATACATATAATATTTATATATATAATTTTAATTATGATTTTTTTTCTTCATCCTATATCACAATTCTTTTTTTTTATGTTTACGAGAATCGTGTGCAATAAGGATTAGTACATATATATATGGGTTGGGGGGGTGGGGGGGGGGGGGGGCGGGGGGGGAGAAGGGGAGAGAAGAGAGAGAACGGTTGGAGCGAGGAGGCTGAAGGCGACAACAACTGGCTGTAAGTATATTTTTAATTTTTTTTTTAAAAAAGTGTAATTTTATATTTTAAACAGAATTTACGTATATTAATCCTATTATAAATTTAGAAGATGAAGGAAATCAAAGGGTAAATTGCATAATTACCCCTGTGTTTTAGAGAAATAATGCGAATTTTTCCTGTGTTATATTCATATGCAAAAAACCTCTCATGTTATATAAAATACAACAAAATACCTGAGCCACACATGTGGTTTGTGCGAGTTGTCCTTGTGTTTTGCTACTTTTGAGGTTTTTCTAAGTGGGCAAATATCCAATTTGCCCCTTTTATTTGATATTTTAATGTATACATGTTTTAAATTAACAAATGACAATTCAAAACTTAATATACTAAAAATTCACTTTTTAAATTATAAATTTATATAAAAATAAAAAAATCACTTACAATATTATATATTATTGATTAAATTAAATTATTATTCAATTTAAATATATTGTTATTATTATTTATAGAATATACTTATTAAATACAAAAATACCTAAAAATTATATCAATTGTTTAACTTATATAAAATATTATATTAAAATTATTAATATATATTTAAATTAAATATTTTTAATATTATTTTATTATTTTAATTTTGTGAAATTGTATAGACAGAATCTAGGCATTAGAAGCGACGCCCCCACGGCGAGGGGGCGACACTTAAATTTTTTTTTTTTAATTTTATCTTTTTCTTCGTCGGCGATGACCTTCTTCTCCATCGGCACTTCGTCGTCAATGAAGAAGAAGAATGGGCTAAGGAGGTTGCCCAAATAAGAAGGACGACCTCCATCCCTTAGAAACTAGACTTTAGGGGCGACATCTCCCTGGACGGCGATGGGGCAATGTGAGGTCGCCCCTTTATGTATGGGCGACAACGACGTTGCCCAAAACAGTCTGGACGCCATCGCCGTCGTCGAATTTGAGCGGCGACGGCTTCGCCGCGTAGAAAATACATATATATATATCATATTGTATAAGTTATATTATATATGTTATATATAGTGTATACATAAATATAAATAAATAAATAAATAAATATATTTAAATTACTTAAAATTTGAATTGTTCATTCTTTACATTCAAATATCAACGGTCGTTATAAGAAGGGTATAACGGTTAATTCATAAAAAATTAACGATGTTAGAGCTTACTTTACGGAAGGAGAAAGTATGCAATATTTTAGAAAATACATGAAGTTTTTTACCTATTTTTTAATACGAGGAATTTTTAAATTAAATTTTGAAAATACAGGATAATTTTACGCAATTTACCCTAAATCAAAAGTCATTCTTGGATAGAAAACTAGTCTCTCTCTCTCTCTCTCTCTCTCTCTCTCTCTCTCTCTCTTGTATGAGAGGTTTTTGCTAGAGAGCCCCGCCCATTTTTATTTTTGGTATAATTACACTTTTCTTCCCTAAAATTTGGTATAATTACATTTATATTTTTCTGTGGTTTAAAAAATTACATTTAACACTCATGAAGTTTGCTTTTGTTTACCAAATAAGTCTCTCCATTAATTAAAATTATCGAATTTATTGACATTAACAAAAAAAACTGAATTGAAATTGATATTTATCATTGATTGACTTATTACTAACTTATTGCAGGTCAAATAATTTTTGGGTAAATTGCATAACACCCCTTGTGTTTTGGTGAAATAGCGTGAAATTCCCCTGTGTTAATTTAATAAGCAAAAAACCCCCTGTGTTTTATAAAATACAGCGAAAAACCCCCTCTCCGTTAAAAACAAACGGAGAGTGGCTTACACTCGCATTTTGTGAGAGTGTGCTTCATTTTTTACCTTTTTTATGATTACTTTAAGTATATAAATGTCTATTTTGCCCATTTCTTTCATATCTAATGATATTTCAATTGATTTATTTATATATTTAATTAATTTAAATTATTTTTTGAGTTCAAATATATTATATAAATTATATTTATTATGAGATATATTAACTTAAATATAAAATAACTAAACAGTATTTAAAATTTTTAATTTAAAAAACACAATACAATGTAATATAACAAAATTATTTTTCAATTAATAAGAAATAATTAAAAATTCACTTATAATAATTATATATTATAATTAAATTAAATTATTCTTAATTATTAATAAAATTTACTTATTTTTAATATACTAATTAATATCAATAAATTATATTAATTATTTTTAAATTATATTATTTATTATATTTTTTATTTAAAATATTTTTTATTTTGAAAAGTTAAAATTTGTTTAGTTCTTCTTCTCCGACGTGGCCGGCGACGGCGCCAGGTGATGGGGGGGCGTCGCCCTGGATCTGGGCGAACACCGTCGCCCAGATCCAGGGCGACGCCCCCTGGATTTGGCCGCCTCCCCTTCCAGAAGGGGGCGGCGGAACGGGGGCGACGCGAGGTCGCCCCATTTTTGCAAGGCGACCTCAGCGTCGCCCTTCGTGCCGGAACGCCTGGTGATTGGGGGGGGGGGGGGGCGTCGCCTGGATTTGGGCGACGCCCCGTGGATTTAGCCGCCGCCCCTTTCAGAAGGGGGCGGCAGAACGGGGGCGACGCGAGGTCGCCCCGTTTCTTGCAGGGCGACCCCAGCGTCGCCCTCTGTAAACAGAGGGCGGCGAGCGACGGCGACGTCGGCGCCGTCGCCGTCACTGGCCAAACACACACACATATATATATATATATATGGAATATATATATATATAACAGTGTATATATATTATATATATTGTATATATAAATAAAATATATATTTAAATTACTTAAGATCTGGACCGTTCATTTTTTACATTTAAAGATCAATAGTTGTTATTAAAAGGGTATAACGATCAATTCTGTAAAAATTTAACGCCGTTAGGGTTTGTCTAATGGAGGGGGAGAGTATGCAATATTTTTAAAAACACAGGGGTTTTTTTGCTTATTTTTTAACACAGGGGGTTTTTAGCTAAAATTTAAAAACACAGGGGGTTTTATGCAATTTACCCATAATTTTTTTTTGACTAAACTACCTTTAGAATGGTAAAGACGTATGAGGGAATTTAATCGTAAAAATATTTATTTAACCTACAATAATAAATCAATCGGAGGTAAATATTTTATTTTTTTCAAATTTTTTGTTAATATCAGCAAAATCGGCGAATTTTGACTAACGAAGGGACTAATTTGTTAAGCGAAAACAAACATTAACAGTGCTAGATGTAATTTTTTAACTCACAAAATATTTATATATAATTACACCAAACTTCATGATAGACTCGGAGAGAATTGTAATTATCCCTTATTTCTAAATTTATCAACTCTATAATATAGGCTGGATCCTAAATCCATAGGTTCATGATGTCCCTTGTCCGTGACCACTTCTATTACAATTATCTTCCTTCTCCACTTCCTTTTTACTTGTCTTTTATTTTTTTCCTGCTTTTCTTAGGTTTGTATACACTATTTTTGTTTTTTATTCTCTTCATAGGTGTTGAATTTGCGTGCTATTGTTTATATTAGGGTTTAATGATGTTTCCGATATGATATTGTAAATTAATAAATTATTTTTTATTAACAAATTAATTAACGATTTATCTTTTTATTTTTTAAATAAAAAATAATTTTTTAAATAATAGATAAATTATTTTATTTTAAAAAATATATTTAAAATAAATTGGTGTATTTAAAAAATGCAAAATATATATCATGGACAGGGAATTGGAGAAGACGGGAAAAGCTCTAATCTTAACCAAGGATGAGGAAAAAAAGCTGCACTCATACCAAATTCTGAGTGGCAAGGGAATAAATTAGAAAAATAATGTGATTTGGCCGATCTCGGAGATTGACCAAAAATGAAACCAAAGGTATGGTTTCTGGCCGTATTCTGGCTCGCTGCTAATCGAACCTTGAGGTCTTAAAGGGAAAAATGTAATTTTGATCCACTAATACAGGGTGTGGCGATATTTTTGGTTTAGACTCTTTTGAGAATAGCATTTTACTGCTATAATTTTTAAAAATGATAATTTTTTAGTCCAAAAAATTCTATTTGGCTCGATTCCTCACGTAAGCCACACATGACCATAAAAAATTGGGAATTTTAACAAATTGGGCCACCTTTTGTCTACGTTTTATAAAATTATTCGAGCTATTTTACGTGGTAAGGTCACGTGTTATATTTAAAACGTCACCCTTACCACCTCATTATGGCTGTTAAATCACCATGCTTTTGGAGAAAAAAAGAGACGCACATAGGTCTCTCTATATTTACCCCCAATTTTAGTAGGTGAAGAACCCTAGTTCTTGAGTGAAGAAGAGCGGGTACCAAATTCCAATCCCCATTAGAAGGTGAAATTAGCCCAGCAATTGAAGCTGTCATGTGTCATCGCTAATGATGCCAACAAGATCGAAAATTGGGAAAATATTGCATAAGTTAAAATTTATGCAATTTTAATATTGTTAATTATGAAATTTTTACTTTTGGTTCTGTATATTTAAATTTTTTATAATTTTTACCCTGTATTTTTTTCGTAAAAAGCGCTGATGTGGACTTTAGTTGCATTAATTTGAGGATAAAAATCTTTTTTTTTTATTTAATTACTTATATCTTGCGTGATTTTGGTTAAAATCAACCAAAAAGTTTGACTAGGCTTATATAAGTTCAATAAAATCAATTTTACTAGTTCAATCAATTAATCGATTAAATACTTTAATTATGATTAAATCAAGTAAGAGTCTAATTTGCTTATATATAATTAATTAATATGAATTCATTCAATAATTTGCCAATTCCTTTAACTTTAAATTAAATCATGCCCAGATTAAGTATTCTCCTCAATTAATTTATTCAACCTTAATTTTGAGTTCTCATCTATACTAATAAAAAAATTCTTCTTTCATAAGGTTAATTTGTACCAATTTTCATGAAGACAAAAATACCCTTCATGATAAAATAGCCAACTTATTTAATTTTTCAAAATTTACATTAGTTGATAAATTATTTTTTCCTTTTTATTAATGTAATATACTGATTTATATAATTTACTTTTATTTATAATAAATTTTAAAGCGTAAAAAAATTATTTACTATATACACACAGAAACCACGTGTCACAACGGCTAATAAATTAAAATGAATTAGTTTGACTTGACATGATCTCGCAGAAGCAGATTAAGCTAGTACAGTACGATCATAAGTTTTCATTTACAGGGTTAAACCTACAAATCTTGATTGTAAGACGCACCTTTATCAATTCACTATTAAAAAAAAAAGAAAAAGAATTATTGTAACGAATTTTTGAGAAAGGTATAGTAGTATTTGGAACAAGTTCTTATTGTTTGAAAGGTATTCTTTTGTAATGGGACGGCATTTTGTAACTTGTATATACGTTACAACAAATTTGTAATGGCTACCTGAAAGCCTTTATAATTTTGCGCCGACTCTTGTAATGATTTTCTATACTCGTTATAAACGCACGTTGATGGTAAACTAAACTTCCTTTTGGAATTGAATTAATTAAATATTTTGCTTTGCGTTTTGGAATGATTTTTTTAACACAAAATGTAAAATTCTTCAACGTTTTTGAAATGTGATATGTACCTCATTTTGGAAAGGGAATTGTACCTCTTTTGTGGAATGATTTTATACCACTTTTTGGAATGATTTTTGTACCTCTTTTGTGAACGGGTTTATCCCCATTTTCTAGAATGAGATTTTTACCTTTTTTAATCGGTTGTTGTACCTGGCCCCCGCCAGTGGGACGACAATCCCAAGATCTCCCAGGCTCACTGACTTGTTGACTGAGCTTCTACGCCACAGTACCTCCTCAGACACCTCCTGGGGGGGCTTCCCCTAGGACTCATATGGACCATACAATAGATGATCGCGGCGGCCATATAAGAGTAAATGATGACACTAGCCCCAGCTCGCGCGGCGACCTAGTCCAACGTGGACGTCTCAAAAGAGAAAGGTAAAAGGATACCCTTGCCCCTGGACCACCGGTCGCAGGAGGCCAGGGACCCCCCCTCGCAAACCTACAAAATGTCCGTCTTTAGTGGCTCGTAAGTCTAGAATGCTTGCAGAAAGGTTTCCAAGATGTCTAGTACCAGATCGCGAGAGTGCCCTCGGAGGAGCAGTAAATCATCTCTTTCAACGAAGAAATCCTAGTAGACGAATTCCCCCTCAACTGGAAAGAGCTCAACCTGCCGAAGTATGATGGAACCACAAATCCATAGGAGCACCTCTCCTGCTTTGAGAATGTTGTCCTTCTTCACCGTTACATCGCTGGGGTTAAGTGCCATGTGTTTGTAACCACCTTCACACGGTCGGCCCAACAGTAGTTCAATCAATTGCCCTCAGGATCATTCGAATGTTTGGAGAATTTCACTCTCTCTTTCTCCAACAATTTGCTAGTAGTAAACGATGTTAAAAGATAATCATGAACCTTTTCTCTTTACAACAAAAAGAAGGAGAGTCATTAATGGAGTATCTTCACGCTTTAACTTAGTGGCCTTAGAGGTCCCTACTGCTACATCTAATAAACTAGTGTGTTCTTTTATGCAGGGATTATAAAATGGGGATTTCTTCAAGTCATTAACTAAGAAGCTCCCTCTTAATTTTTACAATCTCCTAGCGCTAGTTGAACAATACATTAACTTGGAGGAGGCTATGTAGTACAAGAATGAAGTCCTTGGTGAAAAGCGCAAGAAACAAGAGGACGAGGATCTACTCCACCTAGACGCCTTATCAAAATAAGCCATGTTCCCTAGACAGACATCCTCATCATAAAACTAAGTCCTGCCCCCAGTCAGACATCCCCCTTAGAAAATAAGACCTACCCCCAGGCGAGTATTCCCCTCAAAAAATAAGCCATGCCCTCAGGTAGATATCCTCCTCAGGAAATAAGCCATACCCCCAGGCAAACATCCTTCATAGAATAAGCCTTGTCCCTAGGCATGCACCCCCTCCCCCCAACGAATAAATCTTCACATACAAGCTTCCCTTAGAGAGTATTTTTAATATTTTAACTTAATAATCTTGGAGGTTTGTCTTACCACCTTTGATGTGTTAACATGTGTCTTCTTCTAGAGATTTCACGAGGGAGACATCCTTCCCAAATTAGAGCACTGCCCTTAGGCAGACACCCTCTCATAAAAAATCCCGTCTTCTACACAGGCAAAGAGGTCCTCCTTCGTGGAGATACCCCAACCCTCTTTTAGGCAGATACTAACTAGGCCTTTCTCTGGAGGATTTGTAAGCTTTGTCCCGTACAGGTACCTAAGCCCTTCTCCACAGAGACATCTAGGTCCTGCTTCTGATAGACACCTTATTCTTCCTCCAGTGAGGTTCCTAAGTCTTGTTCCGAGGAGGTCCCCTCAAAGAAGTCATCTTCCGATGAGGCACAATAATTTTGCTCCATGCAAGACCTATTTGTAATATATACATGTCTTTATTATTAACATTCTTTTGTAGAAAAATAAAGCGCTACACTGGAGTAGGCACAAAAGACACCCGTTAAGCCTCCTTCGCAAAAGCACTTTCATAAAAAGCCTTGCTCCATAAAGGCATGAAGTAAGTTCTTTTTTAAACTATGTTTATGCTACTAACATTCTTTGTAGGAATTCAAAAAAAAAAAAAAATAAAAAAAAGCTTCTTCGAACCTCACCTCTAAAGATATCTACTCTAATAACTGGAGATTTGGGGGCTATTGATGTGCATTAAAAATAAGTTACCCAAATAGCCTAAAAAGGAAGAAAGAAATGGAAGACCCAAGGTACCTTTCGAGAGGCCCAGGGTATCCAACGCCCATAATGCTCTAAGGAGGCTAAGGATAACCCAACCCACAATCTAACTAAGAAGGCCTAGATAGCCCACAATAACCCAAGTAGCCCAGGAAGAAGGAAAGAGGCCTATGGCATTCCCCGACTAGGACCATGATTAAAGCCCAACAAAACATTCGGCCGAAAGATCCACACACGTGGCAGCCCACTATCCCACGCGGTACCTCATCAATCTAGGTAGCAGCAACCACCTTGGACTATATCAACCCTAGTAAGGAGGACCTCTCTAGTAGTTGAGACTCCTTGCAGGTGAGGGGTCTCTCAAGATAAATAAGTCTGCATAAGCATGGAGGGGCTCCTTAACGACTAGGATTCCTTGCAGACGACAGATCTTCGTAAACTAAGGGAGACTCTTATTAATGCACATTTTGTTGCTGATAAAGACGACATATCCCTTATCCTAACCATTCCCACAAATTTCATCAAGAATCTCGGGAGTGGGATACACCTCCAGCAAATGGGGGCACTTCCTCTATAAATACAGATTTACTCATCCACACAAGGGATACCCCACTCACGCCTCTCTCCCTCTATAAACATTCTTTGAGCACTCTACGAGCACGTTATTATGTGTTGTTACGCTTTTAATCGACTTTATTTACCATATATCGATTTTTAATAATATTTATTTATTTTTGGGCTTTATTGAATCTTAAATTCAATACTAATTTAGGTATCAAAATGCTAACGCCTTTTTTGCAAGTCCCCTTCAGAATTAGCATTCGCTTCAGTCAAAACCTTAAACGATTGTCAAAATCCATCGAGCCCGTATATTTTTTAAACACATCACTCGCAATAACTATGTTTATATACTCACAAAAACTGCATACTACAACAACTAGTTGTATAATAAGTTATTTACAATCATTTATACATGAAATATCAAAAGTAACATGGATCGAACCATTATGAACGTAGATCATCTTCTGTGTCAAACGTCAATTTTTTGTAGTTATGATGTTTGAATGTACAACCACTTAGCGGCGGATTGATGTTTGTGACACTGACTTAACTGCATTTAAATGGTTCCAGCAGCAGCCATTCTTGAAGAAAACACATGCATGCAGTGATATGATATTTTCTGAAAGTGGAAAAAGGAAAACGTTTATCGTGTGCTGCAGGCAGCATGCATTTACAATTCTTAGTAATTATTAGTGCACCTTTTCAATGTCATGTCAAAATCCTGCACAGTTGAGATGCAGCCTCTTGCTTTCGAGCATTCATTCAACACTTTTGATGCAACATGCATCATTGCCAAGAATTGTGGATATTTTGTGTTTTTGTTATTTAATTTTTTTTGAAAAAAGTAGTAACTTTGTAGATTGTAAAAATGGAATGATCGAACGAACATGATGCTAGTAAGCCCTTCTGTAGAAAAAATTTTCCGAAGCAGATTTGGCAGAAACAAATGAATCATTGTATGACATCTGTTATGTGATTGATCATTTTTTCTAAATTGTACACAGATTGTCATATGATTAATTCAAATTTGGTCCAATTGAGTTCGGACAAGAATTTCCACTCCTTCCAATTGGTGCGTTCCGCACGGGACTAGCTTTGTGGGCAATACTGTGAGCGGTGTAGTACGGGGACTTTTAGTTCGTGATATCCGTAGTCTAGGTACAATTTTTAACACGATTTATTTTGGTTTTACTCGTAGTGGATGGGATCCTCTGTTTCCCGATATGTATTTCATCTCTTATTGCATCGTTGGATTAAAGCCACGTAGAGTTGGAAAAATTTGGAAGTGTTGATAAGAGTTATGGGCAAGAGAGAGAAAAAGTTGAGTGTGAAGTCTGAGCAAGAGGGAGAAAATGGGTTTGGGAAGAGAGACAAGAAATTGAAAGGAGAAACAGCAGTGAAGAAGAGTATACTGAAGAAGAAATAAGAAACAAAGTCCTAATTTTTTAGTTAAGTTAATATAAACTAAAAAAACATTAAATTAAGTTTGTATGTGAAATTTTTATTTATACTTATAATATAATTATATATATTTATAAAATTATAATGTAATATACATTTATGTTCTAAAAAAACTTTGGTATTCGATTTGATTTGGTTGATCAGCGGGAAAAATTGAAATTAAATATCGAATTTATAAAAAGGATAACCAAAAATCGAATCGAAAGTTTGATTCGATATTCAGTATGAACAGAAATTTTGATTCGTCGGTTATTATTTTGTATACTGAAAAGCACATACCCTTATATATTAGGGTAGCAAGTGGTGGGAACAAGAAGGACATTTGCTCCCAATCGCCCTAGCACCTCAACTCCATCCGGAAAACCAAGCCATATAGGACATCCAGTGTGAGAGGTAGAACCCTTGACGTATGATGGATATATTATTGTGGTGCATGAAATGCCTCAGACAGTTGTCGCGCCTTCAATCGACCCTTCAGCCGACCCAGCCTCCAACCTAGCAGAGCCTCCTGATGACGATCAAGAGGCAACGAATCAGATTAGAGTAGTTTTTTTGTTACCTAAATTAATGATATTTTAAAATAATTTATTGTACGACGAACATATTATTAATTAAACTAATCTGTATTTTGTATTAAGAAGTCAGTTGTTTTGATTAAGTTTTCTATTTACTACATTTTGCATTAAATTTTTAATTTACTGCAATTTATAAGTTGATTAAAAAAAAATTAAAATTTAGTATTTATCTTAATTTATAAACACACACACAAAAAAAGGGCACACAGCAAAACTATTGCAAATTTGTCTGAAAATATGTCACAAATTTTGTTGCGAATTCGCTGCTGCTGCAAATATTTATCACGAAAATTCATCTCAAAATTCGTTACACTCTTTGCGACGAACTTGAGATGGATATTGAGTTGCGGCAAGATAGCTGTCACAATATTATTCCAAAAATTTGTCCACAAATATTGTGATGACTTGCAACGGATACATGTACGTCACAACCCGTACGTCCACGATTGATTTCGTCTACTTAATTATCCGTCACGAAATAAGTTTCTAATTTCGTCGCACAAATGTATTTTCTTATGAGTTTTGGGACGGATTTCTAGGTTCGTCGCAAAATATTGGACACGTATACTTTACGATCCCAACAATTTTGCAATGGATTTTATTAAAATCAAGATAGTCTCTACAAAAATCGTCTCAATCACATTTTTTATTTTTCAAGGATATTCATCCCAAAAATCCGCAGCTAACATGCTTTTTTTTTTTTTTTTTTTGTAGTGTTTGAAATTAGACTAAAGTTTGATAGATTTATAATTGATAAAAACTCACTGATCCAAACATTTTGGATCAATTTTAACTTCTACAACAATTTTTTATTTAAAAAAAAAACAAGAAAAAAGCTGTTTATTGCTTCTTAAACATATATAGAATTTCATAGCAAACAATTTGTTAGCTAGAAAAATACGAAAGTAAACACAGACTCAGTGGAAGAATAGGTGTTATCACAGAAAGGATGGAAGGAAAGCAAATTACATTATTCTTGAAATTGCCTGAAATATAGGTTGAAATTGCCGAACTATGTACAGGAGTTAAGTGGTGAAGCTTTCCCAAAGTTGAAGCTGTACAATAGCTGCTGCATGGAGTTGTAAGTCCGTAATCGCGGATCAGAAAATTCTCTACTCTTTTAGCTCGAAGTGGGAACTGCAACATTTATATAGCTTGGGAAGAAGATTCATGGGACACGTTCTAAAACTCGTTGCAATGCCCGTTTGATTCCTTCTTGATCAAGTGATGTCGTCAGTTGTATTTCTTGAACCTGAATCATAAATTGATATTCTGTCAAGAGTAAGACAAAAGGAGAGAGGGAGGACGGGAAGGGTGGAGTGTTGTATGGCACATGCCTGTCGTCCAGCTCGTGCAAGGAGAGTGTATTGATCGCCGGTAGGTGGTGCCTGCAAGATTGTGCGAAGAAGATTTCGAATTAGTATCAGAGAAAAATTATGTGTTACCAACGGATAACTGAAGACAAGATGGTGTAGTTTCGTACATTTGAAAGCCAAAGCTGCAAATCTTGGGAAACCACGCGTTTCTCGAATCCTTGCCGACTGATTTTCACATTATCTATGCTGTTAAGAAGAAAAAGACGTGAATTATGTTCTGCGGGGGAACTGAGACGAAGTTCTTTAAGCATTCGGAGACAAAAATTAGTACGTGAACCACTCTAGCATGTTAAACAAGACTTCACACTCCTATTATAGCAACACAAAAGGAATGGGTCGCTGCAAGAACATGAATCATTCCCTAAATCATAATGAATTAAAAGTTATGCTAAATTTGAACGTAGTAATTTAAATTATTGGACATAATTGATCAACATTTACCATACTTCCAGTTATGGCCAAAGCATCAGCTACGGTCCTCACTCATAGCCAATGTATAGTGAATAAGCATAAAACATAAATGAGAACCATACCCATCTTCCTTCAATAGCTCCTCAACAATTGTGTCAAGCCCAGGAAGCGGTTCTATATCAAAATGATCGCTTGCATTTAAGGCATCTGAATCTAGCGGCATCTCCTGTGAACCAAAAAGCTATTTACTTCAACTGTGCACTGAACCAAAAACCGGTCGGCAAAAAAAGCAACGTTACTACACCTGAGGAATAACTTTGTCCAAAGTTTCCAAAAGAGGATCTTCCTCCAGTTGTTTTATTGACAGTGTGATTCTTGACTTTTCCCTGTAACATGTTACCAGTTTCACATAAAACAGTCAAAACAGTGTTCGTATATGTGTTTTTGTGCATATGTAAACAACGCTTTCAATTGACCCTTACTGAAAATAATGCAATTTTGTGTCACTTGTCTTCCAACTGAGTAGAATGGTTTGACCATTATATATGATCGAACGTCAAAATTTAATTATTGGACAAGCTCATGTTCATGATTTCGATAGACTCAAATATAAAGAAGGTGTATTAGTTTTATGTAAGCTTTACAGTATGCTTTATGCATAAAAGCAGTACACAAGACATATAAAAGTAACGCAAGTGTTATTGCAGAATTTACCTATCTATACTAACAATTTTGACTTTCACTTCATCACCCTCCACTAGAATGTCTCTCACATCTTGCACTAGATCCCATGACACTTCTGACACGTGAACTAATCCCGTGAGATGATAAAGACCTGTAAAGATTTTAAAGCAAGATTGATATATCAGATAGTATAGCTATAGCATTACAAACATAATAATCTAAAATTGTTGAGAGAAATATATACCATCTGGAAAGCGTAGATGAACAAAGGCACCATAATCCTCAACAGATCCTACCCTAGCTTCGAAAATTTTCCCCACACTTAGTTGAGGAGAATACTTCAGCCAGATGGCTTCTTTTTCCGAGAAAATTAGCTTCCTGTTCTCCTCATCAGCTTGGATCACCTAAGATCAAAAACTTCTGATGAACTCCTCAGACTTTTACAGTCAAATAATCAAACTTTCAGATAAATTTTATATACAGAAAACAAGTTCATCAAATCTAATATTTTTTGGAATTTGCAGTAATGTTGCTGTTATTCCTTAAACCAAAAAACAGGGATCTTTTTTTCCGTTATCCAACTGACGATGAGGAGTCAAAGAGTCCTTTCAGTTGGCACTGGAGTGAGATGTCATGTCTTATACAAGACTTAGTTGTCCGAGACAAGAATCAGATCAGCAAGAAATAAAATTCAGAGAATAATGCACAATAGTTATCATATTATGATGAGCATATGTACAAACACAGAAGATCCAACGAAGTCAAATATCCTCCTAAATTCCCAAGATAATAGAAGAATAAAGAATTTTTCTCTGAGAAGAATCAGTTTTCTCTGGAAACAAGCAAAAACTACATAGCAGAGGTGGAACGGAGATCACAATGTTTGGACAAACCGGGCAACATCCATCACCCTCCTATTTCAAACACGTCCGATTTGGACAGGTTGAAAGAGAAGGGAACATTGTTGAAGAATCTAATGCAACTTCGGAAAGAAAATTAAGCGTTCAAATACCTTGAGATCTGAAATCAAAATGATTCTTTGGATGAAATGTGCCAATTTTGCAGCACAGGCACTAATTGGACTCGTTGTGGCCAAATTAAGCAAGAATAGTATGCAAAATCTTAAAGAACAGAATATATTTGAACCTTTTGGCTTGACTGTAGGAGAAAGCTCACAACTTACTCGGGAATACTGAATACATTAGATTTAAGCAAACTAAAGTTACCCATAATTCACCTCTCATGGTTTATCTCAGACAGTAGGAGCTCCAATGAGAATTAAAGAAAAATTTAAAGTTCATGCAATATGATTTAGCATCAAGGAATCAGAAAAAAGTAAACTTTAAAAAAGCTCGTACCTTCATAGAAATTGTAGAACCTACCAAAGTTCTTGCTATATCTTGGATGGTCTTGTGAGGCTCTGCATGATAAGTTAAAATTAGAAGGCCAGCAGTTCTTGCTGAACTATATGACACAAACTGGTTGATCAATGACGTGACCTATGTAGCTGAGGATACAGAATCATTTGGCATGAAAGTAAAACCTTGTCAAAAAAAGGAAAGGAAATAGTTACAGTAAACCATGTAAGAAACAAGAAGTTTAAAGGAGAGCGGAGATAAAATTATTATGGAATTAATGAAACAGAACTATCCTCCCTACGATTATTTGACCAGAAAAACTTATACTTTGTATCCCAGGTTTTATTTCTTCCCTCTGACATATTTCATACCAAAACTATTACATGCTCTTAAAGTAGACATAGAATCTAGACCTTGCAAACTAGTAGATGATTGTTGGCAATGCATTGATTATTGCAGATTGTTCCAAGATGAAAACTTGACATGGCATTGTCACTACGCAATTGACTTAGTTGTACAAGTCTCATTTGTTAATGTATTCTATTAACTTGATCAGTTTCCTCAAAATTACTTATGCTAGTTTTTGCACCTACATCTGACTTGTACTCAACAAAACCTAGTTATTGTTTCTTCATTGTGCCAAGGAACCTCATGTTTATTTACTTGCTCCACGTGCAAGCAGGGCTGCACGAGTGGAAGGTGTTGGAGACCGAAACTAGTAGATCAACTGGAGGCGCCCCTATCTATAATTTAGTGATTGTGTTTAAGAGAGAGGCTTAGACTTAGAGACACATCGTGGTTTTCATTAAAGGCAATTATTTACTTCAAACAAGTGTAAATATTCAGTTTTTTCAAACTAACGTGATTACAGAATGTAAAGTACTGTGAGTAATTAAATCAACTATGATCAAAGTAGGAAGTTTTTTTATTTATATAGGAAGATAACCACAAAAGAATTAAGAAGAAAGTAATACTTTTATATGCAAACTGAAAAAACTCCAGGAGTGCACTTAAATATATATGCTTTATATTACTGTCATTCCGATACAGAATGCTCCTTTTGAATGAAAAGTATCAGACTTCACCATCTTCATCTAACTTATTATATTTGCCTAACTGAAATTTGTCATCGTATATCAGATCTTGATATTTGATACCTTATGTAGTAATTTAGTATCATAATACATTTAAAACAAATTATCTAAATTTTGTTCAATTACACAAAGAAAAAGAAAAGTCATATGTCAAAAGGTGATTCATTAGGGAAAAGGAAACATTCTATAACTTCATTAAACCTTCAAAGGAGCAAGCTGGTTTTATCTTCTCATAACCTAGCCATAGATAACTTGAAATACTTATATTCTAGACAATACAGTGAACCTCTCTTGTTGGTAGACCAAAATTTGAATGATACAGTACCTTTACATGAATGAGAGGGGCTCAGCTGTGGGAAAGGAAGAAAACCAAGGAGAGAATAAAATTTGATCAGCAAGCCACCACCATTGTATCCTTCAATTCTTCCTTCATAGATGAGTCCCTTCTCATGGTATGCCCTTGCTGCTCTCCAGTCCGCAGACCTCTACTTCTTTGCAGAACAAAGCAACGGGTAAGAAGCTTCTTATTGCAATATTCAACCAAAACTAACTAATCAGAGCATTATTAAGGTTCTTAAATTTTTCATTTTTCTTTAATTCGTTGGTGCTCTCCCTTGTGCCCAAACTGGAGCAATATCAAAGAGTTTAATCTTGTCAGAGCTGTCCAAAATTACGTTGCATAGAATTCTGGAATACATCATCATATATCTTTCTGTCAAATATATGGGATAACAATGTTCTGTAAATTATGTAGAGATGCAGCAATAATATTCCCGACAAACAGCAGCCGAACAGTAATATTGTAACTGTTAATGTTATCCTGTCCTTTGGGGACTAAAAATGTTCTGTAAATTATGTAGAGATGCAGCAATAATATTCCCGACAAACAGCAGCCGAACAGTAATATTGTAACTGTTAATGTTATCCTGTCCTTTGGGGACTTATATCTGCTGAGTCGTCTTAATTATTTCTCACTTATATCGGCTGAGTCGTATTAGCTACTTCATTAACTTGTAGCATCCATATTGTCGTGAGCAAGGCCATGCAGCACATGGTAAATGGATGATGTTCTTTGTTCTAAAAACAAGGTATTTTGTCCACCAAAGTGCATGAATCTACAGAAATCGGTCACTTTGAATTTAGCTATAAAAAGATAAAGGGGATCAACTACAAAAACATGCCCAAAGCAATATCTCAGAGTTTGACAGAGAAATTCCCAGCAAAAGGCATGTAAAAGTGATGCTACAGTGAACTGATTCAAGACAAGGACATGACAAGTTTCACATATTTTTGCATTATATCACAAAAGGCGGGTATAAAGCACTCAAACTTTGTGCAGATTTCAGTTTTGTTTTTGTTAATTAAGACAAGCATGACAAATATGATAGAAACTGAAATAGGAGAGATACGTTTCATGTTTCATCCAAACAGATAATTCAATAGCATAAAAATCCATAGTTTTCAGCAGACTAGAGAGATTCTGCAATTAAACAGTTATGCATCACAATCAACTCGTAAATTAGCATAATAGCAGTTTACAACTAGGTTATATATAAGTCGGACGAACAACTACATGGTCGAATAATCAACAACAAAGCATGTGTGTGAATTGTCATGTGCCCTCTACAAGCAGATCATCTCCACAAGACTACGAGAGATTGTGGCTTGGTTGTCTGAGCCAAATCCAGCTTTCGTTGCTGAAGAGTTTCCCTGAATTCAAAGATACTAGAACTTTTTCAATTACTCATCTCTTGACCTTATGACAACTCTCCAGGCATATATATATTACAACATGGTGGGTCTCAATCACACTTGGAAGAAGCAAGGATGGAAGGAACTCTTCAGGAAGTAATATGGAGATATCACTTTGTAAAATAAGACACAGTGAAATACTTATAGTCCACAAGAGCCCTGTCAGTTAAACCAGGGAAACTTCCACTCAGTCAAATAACATACTTACACTCCTATTTGTATATAATCAGTGATTCACAAAATAGAAACAACTCACGTACCCATAATGGATAAAAAAGCAAAGACAGTGTGTGACAATCTTTTCTGTTTTTAAATGGTTATTAGTACAAGACCTGACCGATGGCATATCAAGTCTTTTTAGTTTATTATTTTGACATAGATGTTTCTTTTCCATCCTCAAGATTCCCAATGCGGTTCTTCCAGTTGCAGGTGGCGTTTCAGCTTAAATTGTTTATATTATAAGAACTAAATGGCAAGAAAAATGACATGATGTGTGGGCTAAGGCTGTCTTTGCTGTACATTGCTGTGAAATATGTGTGACTGTAAAATTCACCGAAACAGTCGTACTTGAAAATAATGCTTGTTCTGAAACAAACCAATTCACTCCACTTCCCTCTCTAGTCTCATAGAAATCAATAAGTTTTTTTCTCTAATGTGTGCCAATAGAGGGTAAATCACTTCCATAAATCATGAATATGCACTTCAATTCCCTGGGTCACGATCAGCTTCATTGTTTTACATGCTTAATTACACAAACAAATTAAGTAGAAACATCTCCAGACCATGAGATGACAGAATTATCAGTCAGGTAAATTTGGTCCCTGGAGCCAATGCTCGTCGTTGTTATCAATAATAAGCTTAATAACTATGCTTCATATAATAACTCACAGCCCACGAATCATATAATACAGAAGAATCACAAATCAAACGAATTTTAACACCAAAAAGATGCAATCATTTATTTCTTTCCCACCACTGTTCAAGTACAGAGATCAAGCTGAGTCATCACCGATGGCAAGATTTTCCTCTTTCCCCTCAAACACCTACCCCAGATAACATTAACAGAGAATTCAATCACCACTCACATAGTATATATAGGAAAACGTAAAAAAATTCCAGCAAGGGGCAATAAAGATAGGACCCAAAACCAGGAACGCACCCGGGCTTGTCTAACTTCATCAGAAAAGAAAGACTGATCGACCCCATCATCAGTACTCGTGCTGCTGCCACTTGAAACCGACACTCTTGGGGCGCTCAAGAAAGCTGGCCGCCTGGTCGAACAACTCTGAGAAAGGCTAAAGTGGAAATTCAATGGGATTGGAGTGTTTGAGACAAGGACATTCTGGGAAGCATTATCAGTACACAAGAAATGGGAGAGAAAAGCAAGGCCGCCTGAAACTGAGGCTGCTGCTAAAACTGGCATTTCCAAGAATGGTGACTGTGTGTTGTGTGTGGAGAGTGGCGAACAGAGTGGGTTGGGCCAAAGGATTATGGGACTGGGGATCGTTATTCTTTCTTCATTGTGTATTGTGTTTGTGGCTTCGGTTTGTTTGGGTGGCGTGTGATGATAATAGAAACACGATGGTGCAAGTAGTTCTGGATCATCCATGTGTCATCCTTGCACACCCATACTCGCATTTTTGCTTTCTTCTAGTAAAAGAGAAGTCCCATACATTACTGCATAATGAAAAATTATAGAGTTTAATGCAATTTACCTTGCGAATTTATTGAAATATTTAATAAAATTATATAAAAAAATTATTATTTATTTTCAAGTAATATTAAAAATAAAGCATGTTGTACGTTAGTTTTAAAGTATAATGACAAAAATGCCCCAATTTCTGAAAAAAGAAAATCCTAAATTATCAATTAAATCAACAATTCGGATTTAACTTAACAAATCAACTGCATATATTTAATCTGATCTAAATATGAACGTGGTCCATATTTATGATTTTTGTATAAATATATATTTTACAATTTAATATCTATAAATAAGTACACTAAGGCTGGAGGCGGTTGATGAGGACTATACTCGTATGAAACTCGAAACCTAAATGTTCGCACACAATTCACTAGTTTCTAGTGTCATGGATATTACTAGACGACCACCCATAGTAACGGGCTACTTTGGTTATCAGTTAACTAAAAATAATTAATTAAATTAGATTTAATTAATTGTGTTGGTCACAACTCCCCAAATATAGCCAAAGGTTAATCTAAAGAGTCACACTCTAATCACCAAATGTGATGGAATTAATTTAAAATTAATTTTAAAATGAAGAAATTAATTTAATTAGATTAAATTAATTTTTTAGAGAGAATAACTTATTGAATCATTTATATAAAAATTTATGGGTTGGATTTTCGCAAAAATAATTAATTGGATTAATTAATTCTTGGGTTTAGGCCTTTTAAAATTAATTGAATTAATTTTGTAGGGCTAGATTTAATTTATAAATTAAAAGAGAGAGCGGACTTGGACCTTTTAATTGAATTAAAAGACATGAACTTTTAATTGATAGTTTACAATTAAATTGGATTTAATACAAGTCCATTGGACATGCGTTTAATCTTTTAAGGCCTAGTCCATTTAAGTCCAAGCTCAAGACCCATTTTGCCTAATCTAGGTCAAGAGAAGAAGACTTCTCTAAAGAGTGTGTTTGGTTGGGGGCAAAAAGTTGGTGTATAAGAGAAATGGAAGTAAAAATGAATGTATAAGAGATAATTTGATGTTTGGTTAGGTGGAATAGATGAAAATGAAGTTAAAACTCGATATATATGAAACCCCTCTCAAGTTCAATTTTATTTCCGTCTAAAATTGGACGGAAAAGTGGAAGTATAAGGCCTAAGAAATAAAAAGTGCAATTTTTATTTTTAATTACTTTATTACCTTATATATATATATTATATATATACTAGCTGATATGGCACGTCGTTCCTACGTGCATATAATAAATAATCTTGCACTCTTTAAAATATTAAAAATAATAATAAAATATATAAATCAATACATTTACATTAATAAAATGAAAGAAAGAAAAAATAATAATAATTTATCAATGAATTTAAAATTTAAAAAGTTAAATAAGTTAGTTATTTTATCATGAAGGACATATTTGTCTTTATAAAAAATTGGTGCGACGGTGTCACTAACCGCCTTTTGTGAGTGTGGAGAGACTTTTCTTTTATAATAGTATAGATATAATTTTTCTCCAAAGTTATTCTTGGTACCAACAAAGGCACTAATGAACAATACTATTATTAAAATAATAATAATTTTTAATAATTATTAGTAATTTTATTTTATTTAAACTAAACAGATTAAAATAAATGAACAATACTCATTTTGATTAATATTTTTATTATAAAAAATATTCTTATTCTTATTCGATAAATATTTTTATTAATAAGATTTTTAAATTTTGATATATAAATTATATTAGTATAATATTAATTTATTTATTTTCTGATACAAAAATTGAAGAGAAGGGTTATTCTGTAAAATTATAAAAATTAGTCTTTTTTTTTTTCCTCTCAATCTGTTTTACAGTACCAAACAAGGAAAAGTATTTGAGATCTACTCTTCTTTCAAACATAGCAAATAATTTAAAGAAAATCTATTATTCTTTTTTCTCCCCCTTCCTGTCCCCTCTCACTTCTCCTCCATCTTCCACTTTCATTTTTCTTTTACTTGAACTAAACGAACCCTTAATGGAAGGAAATGGGCCAAAATTTACAGCTCTTGGAGAGGAAAAATTCGGCCAAGGATGAGGTTTGTTGAGAGACATAAGAGTTTGGATAAGTTATGCAATTCCTAATATGTTGAGACTAGGTCAAAATTTATCAACTCTCTCATTCTCTAACAACTCACATATGTTATGTCTTCTCTCTACACACAAGGATCTCTTTCTCTACTCTTGTTCTTCTTGGTTCTCTTAAATGAAAGAAGAAACGAGAAAGAATCAAAACCAGTTATTCATAACGTGTATTTAATTTTCTCCTTCCCCCCCCCCCCCCCCCCCCCCCCCCCCGCCTTTTTTGTCTTGCTGGCACGAGAAAAGGAAGGTCCTCAATGATTATAGTGGATATTTTTGGAGGATTTCAAGGTTGAAATCCTAAAGAGAACAATCGGTTTGAAGAGGAACAACACATGAAGCTGATTGAAGAAAATAACGATGATAAGGGTTCTGTTCATATTATTGCTCCTCGATTTTCTTGAATTAATTCTTGGTCTATAATTAGATTACCTTTTGATACACCAAACACTTAGGATAGATCAAGGAAACACCCATTGATAGGGTCAACTGTGCTTTAATTTCATTAATTTATTTTTCTTGCATTTCCGCCACACCTCCCTGATCGATCCGCTTCTTACAAGTGGTATCATAGCCCAATTCGGTATAAAAATCTTAAATTTAACATGTATTACATGTTTAGAGCATGTTTAAGTATTTTTTTTATTTTTATTTTGAAAGAATGCGTTATTGGCTTTTATTACATATTTAGGTGCTAGGCGTACATGTTTAATTTTGATAGTCCAAGATTGCCGACTACCAAAAATTTGCCCAAGGGCTGCGACGTGAGGTTTGTCTCTGCACATTGTTGAAGGAGCCAATTGGGCCACTTCAATAACAAAGCTGGGCGCCCTGGCCTGTTTGTTTGTGTTATCGTTTTCATTTTTTAGTTTTTCTAAGTAATTAAATTAAAAACATAATTACACTTTTCTTTCCTCAAATTTAGTGTAATTCATTGAATTTATTTATATCAATAAAGAAAATTGATGAACATTTATATTTACTCTTGATTGATTTATTGTAGGTGAAATAATTTTTTCCAATTAAACTATCCTTATAATGATGACGATATACCTCATCAAATGCATTAACGCGTGATGACGTATGGGGGTTATTTTGATAATAAAAAATGTATTTGACTTGTAATAAATCAGAAATCGAGGGTAAATATAAACTTTGTTTTTGAATTTTTTTTATATTAAATAATTCGGTGAACTGACTTGTTTGTCAGACGCTAGATATAATTTTTCAGACAACGGGAATCTACGTGTCATTATATCAAATTCAGGGGAGGGGAGTGTAATTATCCATAAATTAAACATGTTTGTTTTATACATATTCCCATTAAAAATATATTGATTTGACACTACAATTCGGTATAAAATATAATCTCAATAACTAATCCAAACATATTATCATTTCACATGAAAAATTTAAAAAAAATTGAAAACAGATATTTGCCACCGAGAACTAAAAACCAAAACTTAAAATAAGTTGTTAGGCCAATGATAAGCGAGTTGGATTTTACCGCAAAATCCTTATCAATGAGTAGAATTTTGAAATCTTGAAATCGCACTTATTAAGAGGGTGGCAACATTTGTTATAATATATTTGTCGGTTGACAAAAATATATAAATTGTTTAATAAGAATTTATAATGTATTATTCATTAATATTATGATGTAAATTAATTTACTTCATCATTTCTCTAAAGAAAAATTATAAATAAGAAACCTACATAAAGTACCAACATATATATAAGAGGGACACAAACCTTATATTTATTTACGAAACTTTAGGATATATTTGGAAGAAAGTTTGATATATTAAAACACCTTAAAAGTTCATATAGATGTTGGCAAAAATGTAATTTAGCCTATGTGATATTGTAAATGTACAAATTATCCCTTATGAAAAAAATAGCAATTTACCCTCTGTATATTTTTCTAGTTTTATTTAACTCTAAGCTCAGGGTTATAAATAATTTGAGTCTAGTTGAATATTCCACCGATCCAATTTATTTGAATTAATATCGAGTTTTAAAAAAATATTTTTGTATTTTTAGTTGATTATTGATCTAATCGAGTCTAAACGAGCTTTAGCTAAATTAAAGACGAGTCGAGCTTGAGTATTTTGATATTTTAAGTAGATTTTATTATTTTTACACTAATTGAATTAAGTTGAAGTCGAGCTAAAAAATTTACCAATAATTTTTTTGTTCAAATTGATTTGTTAAGTTTAATAAAATACAAGTTTTTATCGATCGATGTCAATCGAGTATCTTTCAGCACTAGGTGAATGTGGCTAACAATGGCTGATGAACAAGAAGACCTATTCTATACATGTGTTGCTAATTTTTCACAGCGACAATTTTATGCATGACTTTTTTGTCCCTAATTGTACTTAAGGACAATAATTACTTAAATATTGTCACTTGAAAATTATTATAGTAAAAATATTAAAATTATTATCACTTAATATATATATATATATATATATATAATTAGTGACAATTTTAATACAACCACTAAACTTTTTGTCACTAATACGGCCACTTAATACACACGATTAGGAATCAAAAGGTTGTGAGTTGGGCTCCCACTCGAATGTGAGTGTATATCTATTTTTATAGTAATTTATTTTTAAAATCTCGGCCAAATGTATTAATTTGTTGATTTGAATTAAGGGTATAACAAATTATTTTTCAAATTTAAATATATTGAACGATGTACTGAATTGTATACTATAAAAGAAAAAAAATAAGGGTAAATCACATTAACACCTCTTGAGGTTAGATCTAAATACATGAACACTTCTTGTCTTTTACAAAATTATAGGTACACCCGTTGAGGGGGTTTTACTGTAATGTATCATAGAAGGTATTTGTGCAAACTTTTGCTACTGAATACAGGGGTGTATTAGTAATTACAATCACAACACTAAAAAGTGTAACTGTAATTTTACAAAAGACATAAATTAATGTGTATTTAGACATAAATTCAGGAGATGCTAATATAATTTAGATAATAATAAAAAAAAAAGGACTTGTGACTTGAAAAATTATATCTAGTACTCCTGAGGTTTGCATCCCTCTAATAGATAGGTCCCTCCGCTAGTCAAAGTTCACTGAATTTTTGATATTAACAAAAAAAAAAAAAAAAAAAAATATTAACAAGAAATACAGAATAAAAGTTTATATTTACTCTCGATTGACTTAATACTAACTCATTGCAGGTCAAATAATTTTTTTCTAACTAAACTACCCCTATACCGGTGAAGACACACCTCCTGAAATGCATTAACGTCATATAAGGATAATTTAGTCATAAAAAAAATTATTTGACCTTCAATAAATCAATTGAGAGTAAATATGGATTTTTATCCATTTTTTCGTTAATATCAACAAATTCGTTAAATTTTGACTAACGAATAGACTTATTTATTAGACGAATGCAAACTTCATGGATATTAAATCTAATTTTTCAAATTATAAAAACTTTACATGCAATTATACCAACATCAGAAAAAGAGAGCGAAATTATAAAAAACAAATAACAATATGATCAGGATGTGAAAGTTTTACAAGATCATACAAATTTGACTTTACTTTTGGGCAATATACATATATAATTATTTAATCTTATTTAACCTCAAAAACTGGACGGTTTGCCGGTGAACATTCTTTATTACTACTACACACACATACATAAATATATGTAATTAATTAATTAATAAAGAAAAAAGAAAAAAAATATATTATGCCATTGGTCGTGGTCTAGAACTCCGAATATTCCCATGCATCGACGTCTCCTTCTTCGATAATATTATTTTATTATTAGTATATATTAGTTTATGTGTTTGGTTTACAATTCATGTGTGCATATGTCTCTTTTACTTTTCTTACAACACCAACATGCACTTCACTCAAAATTCTTCTAACTTACCTAACCAAAAATTCTCGTCCGAATCAGATTTGGTCGAATCAAATCATTCATAAAATAAATATGATATATTCGTTATGTGATTGGTCATTTTTCCTAAACTGTACACCAATTACACCATAAATATATTTACACTTGTCATAATATTAGTTCAAATTTGATCGAGTCAGATCCGAACTAAAATTATTGCAACTTTGTACATAGTCGTTTGAAAAGTGGTCCTTTTTCGGAGCAACAATAATGCAAGATGATGAATAATATGACAAGATGGAAAGGATAAAATTTACCATATGTT
Source organism: Sesamum angolense (assembly GCA_034509725.1). Taxonomy (NCBI): domain Eukaryota; kingdom Viridiplantae; phylum Streptophyta; class Magnoliopsida; order Lamiales; family Pedaliaceae; genus Sesamum; species Sesamum angolense. Next base: position 6,903,926 of record JACGWL010000004.1, read on the forward strand.
TAGAGTACAATTATTAATTTTACATTTTTAAGTAATGTGCAATTTCAAAATTAAATTTTGGATTCCTTTTTAACTTTATGGACAGATTAAAGTGTGTCGTTGGTTTGTATGAGCTGGGAAATGTTGATGTACAGAAAAAGTTGGGGAATAAGTATAAAAATGGGTATCAACTGTTCTCAATATAAAAAATACATGTTGTCTAAAAATCATAGTAAATCAATATTATCTATCCATTATGAATATATTAATTTATTTGAATACTTAATCTCTGATATTAATCAGTATTTATTCTGATTTTAGTTATGATTAAAATACCTATCACTGTTTTTAATTATAGTCAAAATATTTGTCATGAGTTTTTAGCTACGGCTAATGCGGCATAGCTTATTGAAAACAACAACTAATAGTTACAGTTATGGCTAATGTTATTTGTCACCATCCTTTATTTTTAATTAGGAACAATGCAATTTACCCCCTATGATAAAAAAAAGGATAAATTATATTTTGACATCCGAACTATGACCCTTTTACACTTTGGCATCTAAACTTTTTTTTGTGTCCATTTACCATCTGAACTTTACAAAATTTTAAACTTTACCATTTATAACTATTTTTCACCAAGTTTTTTGTTAAAAAAATCATATGCTATGCACATGTGATATTTAAAGGTAATTTGATGTGATATTTTTCACATAAGCATAACATGTGATATTTTTTCGATAAAAAAATCACCAAAAAGACTATCATATATGGTAAAGTGCAAATTTTGCAAAGTTGAGATGGCAAATTGACACAAAAAAAAGTTTAGATGCCAAAGTGTAAAAACGGGCATAGTTCGGATGGCAAAATGTAATTTACCCTAAAAAAAAAATGAGCAAAAAAAATCCTGTAAAAGATGAAATAGCAAATTACCTCGTATTTTGGAAAAAGAAGCAAATTACCCCCTATCTAACCAGTTATAGGGGTAATTTGCTTTATTTTCTGAAATACAAGGGGTAATTTGCTAATTCTTTTTTCACAAAATGTATTTGCTCATTTTATATAACACAGGGGTCAATTGAATTTAATCCTTTTTAATTATGATAATTAATCATAAGAAAAGATTATACAAAAACCCTTTACAACTATAGTACTCCTTAATTTCTTTTGATCAACCTTTCAATATATATATATATATATATATATATATATATATATATATATATTTTGATAAAATATATATAATTAGCATGTATAAATTTGAAGGCTGCAGTACTTGAGTTTCTTATAAATTTTATAAATATTTTATAAGATGTTTAAAACTTATTTATGAAATTTTAATAAACTCCAATATAATTGTCATACTAAAATTTTACGACCTCTATAATCTTATTTTACATAAATCGTGCACTTTGAAATTTATTTTAAAAATAAAATTTAATATTTAATAAACTTTACAAATAATTTATCAAATATATGATATTTTAAATAAATTTAGCCAGACACCGTCATAAACCCTTTTACTCCACAATTAGCTTTTATTTTATTGTAATTCAAAAATAAACCTAACTCTCAATTTTATTAAATAATAAGTGGAATATATATATATATATATCCAATTTCCAAAATTGTAAATTAAATAAAATATCATCAAGACTTTAATAGCTTCACTAATTTTCTGTAGCACATTAAATTTATATTTACAGGTTAAGTAACTTGAATCCCAATTTTGACGATTATTGTTTTCACACCCAAGAAATTAATTAATTAAACTTAATCTATAATTACTCATCAATAATAAATTAAAAAAAACTAAAATCTCTCTCTTGTAACACAAGAAAACAACAAAGTCTCCTTTAATATTATCCCTCAGAATTAAATAAAACTTTCACAATAAAAATCTGACATTACTGTCCCTCAAACAATAGGCAACCTATCGTGTAGTGAAAAAAAATATATTAAATAAAATTAAATTAAATTAAACCTTCAATAATCCACTGAGCCTGTTGTGCATGATTCCTTCTACCACGCTTTAATTGGAGGAGACTTCTCTCACAATTCTTTTTTTTTTAATTTTTCTGTCAAATTATTCTTGAAACAAAAGTAATTTAAAAAAAAAAAAACAGCAAATTGTCAGAAATTATTTATTAATATTTGAATTAAATAATAAGGGCTCCTCGATTTGTGTGAAGGTTGACTAATAGTGAAGTAACAATTGTCCCTTCACATATATTTTTAAATATTTATTTATTTATTTATTTTTGGTCAAAATTAAATTAATTATGGGGAAGTTGCATATGTTTGTGTGTTTCAAATGATTGATTGTCACGTTAGATGATCAACTGGGAGTATTTATTTATTTAAATATTGAATCTCTTCTGCATTTTCTTGATTAATTTGTTGTTAGTGTCTGAGTGATACGTATTTGAATGGGGTTCTTGGCCGACCTTGTTTGAATTTTTTCATGTTTTAAATATTTTTTCATAATTTTTTAAAAATATTTTTGTATTTTATAGCATTTCTTTGACTGAGAGGTATTAATTTTAAATGTAATACTTTTATTTCTAATTTAGAAAATAAATTAGTTATAAGAGAGTATTTACTCTTTTTATTGTTATTGAAAATTAAAGAAATTCGAACGAGTAAATTGTTAATAAACGAAAATTAGCATTTCATATCCATTCAATGCTTATTGAATCAAAAGTTTGGATGGTGAAAAATACTATTTTTTTTCTTATGTCGAAAAGATGAGTATTAATGCACCTTAAAATGATACTCTAAAATAGTTAAAATCTATTATTTGGTAAATTTATGGTACAATTTTGCACATAGATACGTATGAACACATAACAACTATATATGTATTATATGTTGGTACGTATATATACTTAGTCGTTTAAAGCACACTTAATGCATTTGTGCACTCTAATTTCTTACTATATTTGTTCGATCAAATGAATGGGAATGATGGTAAAATGATTAGTTGATCAGAATTGATTAAATGATTTAATTTTAAATGTGTATGTAAAGAAAAACTCTGGGAAAAAAAAAAAACACCTTGAAAGTTGTTTTTTCAAGATTCAACAGTGGAATGTTCTAAAAATCAAAAAAGGTTTTTGATGATAAGACCTGAAGCTATCCGAAATGAAAATGTTGATATGAATAATGAGAAATCTTGTCAAAAACAGAATTGGAAGATTTTCGACATTCATTCACTCTAAGCAAAGTGAGTTGTCCTAAGGAACCTTCGAAAGGCTTGTCGTTTGATGGTACACGAATATGAACGGGAGCAAGACAGGTTCAAGTTTGAATTGACTGGACTCAAGACCTATATAGTATAAGTTAAATCATTTAAATTAAGTATATTTATAAATATTATTGGGACGGGTTTGAAACAAGACCCAATACCCCGTAAAACTCGATCGGATCTATAAAATTAAAATCCATCACTATTCCCGACAAATTAGACTAGAAATAGGATAGGGCTGTGGCGGAGCCCCAATTTGCCGACCTCATTTTCCATCCCTGTATATAAAGTAAAGAAGTTTTTTTAACTATAGAACAATGCTCGTCTCTTGAAACACTCTATTAGAGCTTGTAATTTTAAATTAAATACTATAATTTTGATTTTGGAATTGAGGACTTGAAAGTGTCACTACTTGAATCACTTTAAGGTTAACTTTGATTATTTATAGCATTAATTCAAGAGCTTATTACATTTAGTCTTAAATTCAATGCTATAACATCGAGGTTTTTTTTTTTTGACAAATAACTTTATTTTTGTCTGCTTTGTTTATTCTTGAATTTGATAAACTTAATATAGAGACTTTGCGACCTTTTTCTCTAGCTTTAGTTTTCAATCTCCGTTTCTTAAAATGAGTTTAGCGACCACTTTATATAGGTGTTTGAAAAACGTATTTGATATTTTCTTTTATAATTTGATTTTAAAAGATAAATACAACAAATATTTGCCATACTATGATTGGCTCATTGACATTATTTGATTAATATTTGAAACTTTATTTTAAAAAAAAAACAAATACCAATATTTGCCCCGTTTGATTTAGCGGAACACATCAATTTAACCCTTATTGCCACTTGATTATATGATAAAATATATATTAGAATATCAACCGAAATTAACTATTTATATTTAAAATAAAAAATTAAGCTTGGTAAAATTTAACATAAATAGAAAATGTAATTTGACAACTAAAACAATATTTTACACTTATCATACATGAGTTCTTATCATATTAAAAAAAAAAAAAAAAACATTTGCTATCCTATACGATACTATTAGAAATTCCGAAACAACTATCAACTATAACCCCAAAAGAACTGGATTTCGTAAATAAGAAATATACACATGCATAAAGTATGCAATTAACTAAAACAGGCCAGCGTACATATGAAGAGGAGACAAAAGAGTGGGAAGAAATAAGAGCCAAAGCTATCAAGACAATAATACAGACAGAAAGGATGGGTAATACTTGTGCAATATTTATATCTCTTTCACTCTGTAATATTGTGGACTCATATTCAAAGAATCTTTAACTGCTATAATTTATATATACCTTTATGATGGGGCTAAAAGAGTCAAACCGCCCCCCCCCCCCCCCCCATGAGGGCAATTTTGTCCATCAAGAATAAAAAATTACTTAACATGATAAGTTCGTAGCTTAATAGTGCCTTTGTTTAATCTCTAATAATGGGCATATGTAAATATTGGTTGATTTTATTAGATACGTGTACATTCATTCTAAGTGATTTTTTTTTTTGAGTATCGGAGAGTTTTAATTGGAGTTATTTGAGCGAATTTAAAGAGTTGTGTTGCATGTCAATTTACTCTTCTAGATCGAGAACCTATCGTGGACCCCATCTCTTAGATTTGGTCCGTCCCGTTTGTTGCTTGGATTAGCCATATCACTCGCAAATTGATTCAGATATATCGTTAGGCTTCAGTCGAAACTTTAGATAGTCTTAGTTTATGGGCCTCGATTTACTTTCGTTGGACCTCTTCTCCGTCATATCATACGCAAGGGTAACTTAATTTGGCAATTCTTGAAATTAGGTTCAAATATACAAACACTTCACGCATTTTGCAAAGTTGCAGTACACTTTTTGAAATTATAGATGCAATTATGAATACGACTCCTATCAGCATCAAAAGTTTACACAAGCACCCTCTAAGGTACATTATGTTAATATCCTCTAAGGGTGCGCCTATAATTTTGCAAAATACCAGAGTATTAGTGTATTTAGACCTAACATTATGCAGTGTCAATGTAATTTACCCTTTAAACAAAGCTAATTTTCTTGATGGAAAAAATACAATTTTAGTCCTATAACTTAAAGGGTAACATCTTTAGTCCTGTACGAATTTATTTTCATAATTTAGTCCTATAACCTTATAATTTTGGCAATTTTGGCCCTACAAATAAATTAATGTAGGACCAAAAATGCCAACTCCCCTAAATTATAGGACTAAAAGTGCAAATGCCCCCTAAGTAACAGGACCAGAAATGCAATTTAATGAAGACATGTGCAAATCACGTGTAATTTTCCGGTCAAATTGGCCGAAAAAGGGTGAAAATTGCCAAAATTTTAAAGTTACGGGACTAAATTGTGAAAATCAATTCGTGCAGGACCAAAAATGCCGCTCCTCATAAGTTACAGGACTAAAATTGCATTTTTTTCCTTTTCTTGAAATTTATATTTTTACTATATATGTACTATTTCCTAAGGCCCTATATCTTTTGAAGTGTTTGGAATGTCAACTTCTACTTCTGAAACGAAAAAAAAATCGGTTTTAGGTCAAAAACTTTATTTTTTACTACTTTATCCTTACTATAATAATCTTAATTCAACTTTATCATCTTTAATTTATTTTTAAAATTGTATATTTAAAGTTGATATTGGAATTTTTAAATAATTTGAATAATTTAACAATAATCAAATTTACACTTTCACATATTTAATATTTTAAAATTTTTATATTTATTTGCTATATCATCTAAATATTATTTTTATTCATAAATTATTATTTGATTAAACACATTTTTTGTAATATTTTAAAAAAATTAAATATGAAATATACTAATCAGAATCGAATTTATTATTTTATGTAGAAAAATAATTATTATTGAGAAACAACTAGTGAAATAATAAGTAAAAAATAGTATCTTTTAATACGTAGGTACAAAATGATCTTTAATCAATTAAGTGGTTTTCTCTAAATATTATCCAATTTAACTTTTATTTTTTTTGTACTTTTTTTACCAACATTGTCCATGTTTGATTATGCTACAACTTCCAACTTTTTCTACAAAAATTACTTCTATAAAAGTAGAAAATTTTGCAAATATTCCCATAGCGTGATGACCTTTGGTAGACAAAATATGAGCAGACTAAAATGCCCTTACTTATTTTTCTTTCATAAATAATCATCTTCTCAATTAATTACTTAGATCAATAATGTTCTATATATATATATATATATATATATATATATATATATATATATTTAAAAATAATTTTTTATTAGACTTTAATCAGTTCTTTATTTTATCTTTCTTCCATTTTAGCTAATTAAATAGATAAATAAAATTATATATATATATATATATATATATATATATATATATATATATTAAGTATGCTTCGATTATTAGTATAGTATAAAATATGAACACCCTAAATAATTAATTTGATATATTTTTAAGTGAAATGAGCAAGCTGTAATTATTTAAAAAAGATATACGGGTGTAGTTTTCTTTCCTCACTTAATTATTCTTCCTTTCACTTATCATAATTCGATACTTTTAAATATTTTTTAAGAAAATACTTACTTTCATATGTAAAATTTAATAAATATTTTCAATTATACATTATAAGCACACCGACATTATTAATATATATATATATATATATATATTATATATATATATATATATATATATCAAGGTAAATTTATAGTTGATTACTTAAATTTACGTTTAAAATTACTTTAATCCCCTAGAGTTCATTTCTTAACATTACACAAATACAACTGTAATGCGCTTATTCAATAAAATAAAAATATTAAAATTAAATCAGTATCGTGTACTTTTGATATATAAAATTAAAAAGAATATTTAAAATTCAACATTTTTAAGATAAAATTTTTCATAATAATAAAGTATGCATTATAATATCTTTTTTATAGTTTTTTAAATATTTAAATTTATAAATAAGTATATATGAATTTCAAATATCACATGGAGGAATCAAATATACTTTTTACATTTATAGTTGCATCAAAGTTTTGAATTTTTGTGGTCCTTCCAAGTCCCTTTAGATTCCTTCCTCTCCTCACTCACTCCTTTTCTCTAATAATTGTTTTACACTTGATGTATTTTTTCCTTTTTTGAATTCATGATGTATTTTTTCTTAAATATTTTTACACACTACAAAAAATATAATATTATTAATAGAATATTGAAGACAATTTAAAATTATCACTAAAAATATGTTAAATGGCAATGAATTTAATAATCTTGTCAACCATAAACGGTTAATTTATAGTGATAATTTAATAAAAATACAAATATATTGACATATATTTATCGTTAATTATTTTCCGTGATAATTTTTTATAATTTTTTTTGTTACTAATTCTTGTTACTAACAACTTTCACAAAATAATTATCAGTATCAAAATATGAAGATATTATTTTAAGTTAATACGTATAATTATTTATAACATTGAAGTTGTTCTTTATTTTATTTTATTATATTATATTTATTCATTTATTTATTTGTTGGTAATCTTTCTCTAATTTTGTAATGATCGGATGAATCTTTTAGGGTTAAATACAACCCCAAAATATACCTATAATTGCATTTATTCCCATAAAGTATGAAAGGTAACAAAAACTCCCCTAACAAAATAATTTGGCATTGACTGAACAAAAATGCCCTTCCTACTTAATTTTTAAAATTTTTCATTTACCTCACTTAAAAATATTAAAATTTCCCAATTAACATTTTTAGTGATTTTGAACTTTTTAAAACTTTTATTTGAAAATTAATATCTAAGATATATAATTTTATTACAAATTGTATAATGTAAAAACTATTTAGAAGTTGAATATCTTTTTTACAAATACATATGAATATGTTTGAATCTTGATGTAATAAATATATCATGCATATAATTTTACGAAAATAAGATTTATTTAATTTAAAATTGTATATTTCAGATTCAATTACATGAATAAATATTTAAAAATATATATTAAATTATTATTCATAAAATTATTGAATATTATAAATAAATATATAATTTTGTATACATATTTAAGCTCGATTTAGTTTTTAAAATAGCATTTACAATATTTTATAAAAATGTTATACGCATGTAAGTATTTAGATATATAAAAATACAAGCACCATAAGTTTATAGACTTCAACAAGTTTCTTTACTAATTATAAAAATTATATATTTTGAGTAAGATTTGTTTTAATTGAAATTTTTATAATAATTCAAATTATTTTATAGGGGCTGAAAGTGTATTTATCCCAATCTTTTAATTATTTATCTAATTTTATTTCATCTCTTTATTTCTCAAATATATATTATAATTCTTCGTCATCTTTAATTATAAATAAATATCATATTTCACTAACGAAGGATAAAATTGAAAAGTCCCACAAACCTACTTCACACAACAAGTAAAATAAAAATAAATGTAAAAAATAATTAAAAACTTATATATATAAAAAAAAAAGAAAAAGAAAAACATGAGGACCTATCTTCAACGAAAAGAAAGACCACACACATCAACCACAAACAAAGCTTAGAGTTAAATAAAACTAGAAAAATAATTTTAATTTCTCTGAATTATCACCACTCTACCACAACAAAGGTTAAAGATAGGCAGACAGACGAAAAATTCTAACTCAAGTCATGTGTGGCCAAATATATCATAAATATAATACACTTATCTTATAATTTACGTATAATTTTAAAAAAAATTAACTAATAATATGTCAAATATATTACACGTACTGTGTGATTAATTGAGTCCGATGTGGTCATAAAATAATATTGTAAGAGAGAGAGAGAGAATATAAATAAAAATAAATTTAACTGGGCATTAATGATTGATGTATGTACCAATACCATAGGACAAAGAGTGCCAGTTGCTAAGAGAGTTGTGTCTGTGCCAGTTGCAAGCAAAGTTACCCATCACCGCCACCCCCACCCCTCCCCTCCCCTCCCCTTTTAATATACTATTTGCTTTCCTCTCTCTTTCCTCTCTTCACAAGAAACACTAAAATATTCAATTAATCAATCAAATAAGCATAAATGAATTTTACAAAATTCAAAATCAATAATTAATACCTAATCTATCTCAAAATTTGTTATGTTTTTAATTATCAAATTCCCACAACTCCCTTGTAATTAATATTTGATCTTTTAGTACCTTTCTTTTCCCCTCTCTCCCTCTCTCTCTCCATATTATGCCAAATAAAATAATTATATATATATATATATTGATGTCGAGACTCATTAAAATCGAATTTAGACCAATCTCTGGTATGTCTTCGATTTTTAAATAAATTCTGAATTTATTTTATTAGTTTAGGATTTTTACGATCCAGTTTGGATACATCCAAAACCCTAATATGTAAGAACTTATTGTAACTATCCAATCATTTTGGTGTTTAAAGATCATGCGGGATTGTACAATTTGAAAAAAACTATAAACACTGACTCTCCATGCAGCTAGTACAACTTTTGTTATCCTAATATTCTTACGGCCTTTAATTCTTCCTTACAATCTACTGAACCTAAATATCGAAAGGCTGTAAATGGGGTCTTGTGGTATGTTTTGTAGGCTTTACAGGTGATGGGTTCGATGCCTAACTTGCTCATTATCGTTAACAATTATCTATATTCACTCTAAACCATCTTAATTTGAAAATTTGATACAATGAATATTATCTACACGGTCTTATTATAAATTATTTTATTTTTAGTAAAGCTTATTTAAATTTAAATCAAAGTCACACAAGAAGTGAATAATATTTACAAGACGAGAGAAAGCATCGTAAGGTTTTTTTGGCGTTGAAGGGCCGGCAATGCTTTAGGAATACAGCAGCATACACCACTTACTACGGAGTTCTTGTGATTTTTGTATACATATATTAGTAGAGTACACAAAACCTCTACATAAATACACCCACACACGCACGTATACATATTTATTTCAATCAGTAAGTATGATCAATTTCATGGGTTTCAACTCCGTCAGTCGTGTGAGATATTATTTGTTGTATAATAGGAGTTGATCTACTGTATAGTAGGAGTTGTTGTCTACTGTAATAGTAGGTGTTGTTGAATAGAATATGATTATAATAATAGTTTCTATTAGATGTTGATGTCGACAGAATTGATTGTACTCGTAATTGACTTATTTTAATTAATAATATTTCATCGTTTTTACCTCAAACAAAAAAAAGAGTACGAATCAATTTTAATTTAATTCGTGTAAATTCGAGAAAATTTTGCGACGTAAATGCCCTTTATGAGGTTTTCTTTAATTATAGCTAATTTTTTAGAATATAGATTCCATTTTAAATTAATTTATATCATTCATATCTTGACATAATTTTTGTTATTATTATAATTACAATTATATTTTATATGTACAAACGGATTGAGTGTGCGTACTAGCTTTAAATAAAATTGAGGGACTTAAAAATACTTTGTACATATTAATTAATAAATGTACAAAAATACCTTCTTCTTTTTTTTCACTAAAATATATCCCATAAATATAAATATAATTTTATTTTAAAGATAATAATTACCAACATCAAACTTCTATCAATTTTTTTTTTGAAATATTTGTATGTGAATTTATTCCTTATGCTATTATACTAAAAAAAGAATATTGTACCTAATAAAAGATCTATTAAGTACAATATCTTAATTTACACACACATCGAATGTGTTCGACTCTAAGTATTTATAACATAATATATATATATATATATATATACTTAAATCTTTTATCAAGTATAATATCTTAAAATTCTACATACAGATTGAGTGTGTTCGACTGTTAATATTTATCAAGTATAATATCTTAAAATTCTACGTACAGATTGAGTGTGTTCGACTGTTAATATTTATAATATATATATATAGATACACAACACATTCAAGAAAAAGGTCAAACAAACATTAGTGATTTGTTTATCCTTCTTTTCTTGCTTCCTCTTCACTTTCCTCCGTTTTTCTCTCTCACTTTCCCCCTTCCCTTTTGCTTTTCCATCATCTCTTTCTCCATTTAAGTGAACTAATAACATCAAACACACAATCCAGAGCTTTTTTTCTTCTCTCTTCCACTTTTTGTTTTTCCTATTTCTTCCAAAAGCAGCACACACTTCTCCACTTTCACACATTATATATCCCCTGAAAGATTTCTTGTTTCTCCTGTTACAAGAGTGTTTTCTTCATGGAGAAGGAGAATTTGTTCTTGAATGAAGTTAAAACAAGCGCAATCCCTTATGGGATCTCAGGAATGCCCCAAAGCAATGAGCTGAATTGCAGCTTTTTCAATCCCAGTTGGGAGAATTCAGTGGATCAAAGTGATCCCTTTGAGTCGGCTCTGAGCTCGATGGTTTCCTCTCCAACTGCGTCGAATGCGAATGGTAGTGGCAGCAATGGTGAAAATGTTGTGTTGAGGGAGCTGATTGGGAGGCTTGGCAGCATATGCAATTCCGGGGAGATTTCGCCGCAGCAGCCTTACAGTATAAATGGGAATAACAGTGCCAATACTTCTTGCTACAGCACCCCGCTGAATTCTCCTCCCAAGTTGAACCTGTCGATGATGGAAAATCAGCAGATCAGGGGGAATTTGCAAATCCCTGGAAGCCATTTTCCTTCCCTTCCAAGCTTGGCACCTTTCTCCAGTGATCCAGGGTTTGCTGAGAGGGCTGCTAGATTTTCTTGTTTTGCTAACAAGAGTTTGGTGGGCTTGAACGAAGTGGCGCCGAAATTGGATTCTGGCAAGATTTCCAGGGTTTCCAGCAATCAGTCAATCAAGATTTCTGGATCTCACCCAATGGCAGTTCAAGAAAGCAAGGATGGGGGCTTACAGGAAGCTGGAATTTCAGCTTCTGATAAGAAATTCAGCAGGCTGTCGAGATCTTCAACGCCTGAAAATGTGGAATTCGGTGATTCCAGGGAGAATTCTTCTGTTTCTGAACAGATCCCAGGTGGGGAAATTGTGATGAATCCTCAAGTTGATGCCAATTCTCGGAAGAGGAAGTCAATTCCAAAGGGAAAGGGGAAAGAAACCCCTGCTGCTGTAGCAACCACTCCTAAAGATGCCAATGTAATCTTACTGTCTTTGTACAATAATTCTTGGTTTTTGAGATGTTGAAAATAGACTCATTGTTTGGCTGATTGATGGCAGGTTGCATCAGAGAATAGTGAATCAAGTGCTAAAAGAAGCAAGTCTGAAGATGGGAGTGCAAATGAAAAGGATGCTGCAAAAACTAAGGCTGATAATACAAATCAAAAGCAATCAAAGGATAATTCAAAGCCTCCAGAGCCTCCCAAGGACTATATTCATGTCAGGGCTAGAAGGGGTCAGGCCACAGATGCCCACAGTCTTGCTGAAAGAGTATGTAATCTGTGAGCTTCTTCTGTTTCATTTTCCCTACCTTGTTTAAATACTGAATTTTCATTGCTTTGCTCTCCATCTTTTTTCATACAGGTCCGGAGAGAGAAGATCAGTGAAAGAATGAAAGTCCTACAAGATCTTGTGCCAGGTTGCAATAAGGTATTGTAGTGTTGGGCAAATAAACTTTTTACATGGTTTTCTCATGAGTAAATTTTGGAGAATTCTGAAGTACTGCTGCTATATTTCTCTGTAGGTTACTGGAAAAGCTGTTATGCTTGATGAGATCATTAATTATGTACAGTCTTTACAGAGACAAGTTGAGGTAAATCAAGATTTTCAGGACAAAAAGGATGATTTTCCTTGCAATCAAGAATGTTTTACTTATGTTCTTCTTATATGATATTGTAGTTCCTTTCCATGAAACTGGCTACTGTCAATCCTAGAATGGACTTCAACATGGAAGCTCTTATGTCCAAGGATGTAAGTAAAGAACATCTGGAAAAGTTGTTAAAAATCTCAATCCCCTTTGAAATTTGGCTGTAATTATGTCTGTTGATTTTGCTAATTGCAGATGTTTCAATCTCGCGGATCTTTGCCTCATAACATGTACCCTTCTGATAGCTATCCTTTCCAATCTCAACCGAATTTGCATACTGCTATTCCCAGTGCATCAGAGGCCCCCTTCCCAGCTAACAATTTCAATTCTGCGTTAGGCAGAAACCAAACCATGCAACTGCCTCCAATGGACAATTTTAGCGAAACTGCCTCTCAAGTAAATATCTAAATCTTGAGGAAGTCTGAATTGTATCAGAGAGTTTCTCTTTTGTACAATCTTAACAAATTCTGTATCAACTCATCTTTAGGTCTCAACGTTCTGGGAGGACGATCTCCATAGTGTCGTTCAGATGGGATTCAGCCAGAATCAGACACAAAATTTTCATGGTTAGTGATCTTTAGTTCACACAGTGAGAAACATCTTACGCAGTTCTCCTTGGTAAATTTGAGATTATGACATCTTGTCCCTGATTCTTGTTGCAGGGATTCTCCCCACAGCTCAAATGAAAGTTGAGCTATGATCAACTATGTATCATCAGCATTGTTAATTCTATTTATTTGAGGCCCCGAGCGAGAGTGGCTTCTGTATATAGTGGGAAAACTCTAGTTCAAGCAAAACTCGATGACCACCGTTTCCCCCAAAAACACAAAAAAAAAGAAACCTCCTCCTCTCCTTCATTCTTACTCTGTATCTGATGATCAATTCCGCAGATGATTCTTTGGAAGGAAATTTTTTACTGAAATCAAGAACTAATTCGAACCAGAGATGGTGGGAAGACTCTGAAAGTCAAATGTAACATTGGATATCTTTTTCGCTTTAAGCAAGGTAAGAAGTGTGTTGTAAGAGACAATCTTTTCATGTAAACCTTCTTGATTCAGACCACCTTGTTCTTTTTTCCCCTATTTCTTGAGGATGATGATGATATTCAGAATCTTTATCGCTTTCTTTTCATTACAGTTCCTAAATCTTTTTGCATCATCAACTGCTCAATCTATTTGTTACTACAATTCCCATCTTGTTTGGTTGTCAAAAGATAAGTTAGATGATAGTGGGAAAAACAAAAGCATGAATTAGACCTCCCAACACTGATGAGTGGCTGCATTTCAATTTCCTCCCACAAATGTCACATTCAAGCAAGAATTCTCATAGTGGGACCTTTTTCAACAGAAAAAACATTTTAATCATAAATCCTGTGTCTTGCACAAGATTAGATTCTTACACTTGTAACCAGCTGTTAGTGGGGACAAAATGCTGTCTTAAAATTGATTTTTAGGTCTGATTAAAGATTGAGCTGGAACCCAAACTCACTTTGACATTTCATGTCTGTTAACTGCTAACAATGACTTGTCTCTCTTTTTCTTGAAGAAAAAAAATGTTATTATAATGGAGAAATTGTAATCCCAGGTTGGCAGAAAATGGTGAAAGTTGTGAGTTGGGTGAGGAATCAGAAAAGGCATTTAAAATCCCATCTAACCCTTTTGTTCAAAGGAAGGGTGAGAGGATAAGCAGAAGAGAATAAAATTAGTGGAGTGCAGATGTTCATACAGATATTACATAGGACAACTCTTTCCACTCACACTCTCTCACCAATTTTCTCAATTTTCAACAGAACAAAATACCTAACCCCCCCCCCCCCCCCCCTTAATTTTTTTTCTTTTCCAGTTGTAGTTCCTTTTTTTTTTTTTTTTTGTTTAATTTTCTATCTTATGGAAAAAATTATGAAGAGTTGCATTGCCATCTGACATAATTATGAATATTTTCTTCTTGTTTGGAAAGTTATAGAGACTTCTTGATTAACGGCGTTCCAACTACTAGCTCAATCCGTCAGTTTTCGTTATGTTTTTATTCATTTTTTTGTCATGAACTGACCAAAATGACCTTGTAGAGTATGAATTATAATTTCAAGTATTTTTTTTAAGTTATTTAAGAAAATAGGATTAAGTGGATAATTTTTTTTATAATTTTACAAAAAAAAAATCCACCTTGTTTGGTTTCTTTTATAATTATTGAATTTTAAAAAATATTATAATAAGGGCAAAGTTGACAATTCTAAGCCTCGATCCAAGGATTACATAATTTCGTCAAACATCAATTATATTGATAATTTCTCAAACGACATATTATTATTAATTATTCCAAATCTTGGGAAGCTTGTCGTAAGTTATTTTTAATGATTGTAAAAAACAACATAAATCTACGATAACAAGTGAATTATGTAATCGCGTTTTTATTCATAGTTTCTTTAAATTAATCATATGCTTCCATTTAAAATTAATAATTATTTGCGTTACTAGTTTTTACTATTTAAATATACTGAATAATATACTTTATATTTTTTCACATTTCTCACTTTTCTTCACTCTTCCCACACTCTCTCACTCAATTATGTATATGTTAATTGATTAAAATATTTTAGATAAAATTTTAAAAAAAAAACACATAAATGCTATATCCTTCAACATAATTTTACTTATAAGTAGTAAATATGTTTTCTGCACTTAAAAAAAATCATTATAATAAGTAAAATCTTATTTTTAGTAAGTTCGTAATGTTAAATTTTAGCAAATTGAAGAAAGTAATAAAAAAATTATTTAATACTTTTAACAAAAAAATAAAAAATAAATGTTGGTTTTGGTACAACAACAATTAAGTTGGGATGATTAAAAATGGGTCCTCAACCATAAGTGGTATTAAGTGTATGTATGGTTGATCATTGATAAGTAGTTGTATTCTCCTTTATTCTCCTAAAACAACTACTCTATCAAACACACACATTCACACTTTTCGATTTGAGTTCATGGGTTCGAGTTCATTCTATGTGTCGGTATTTATATTATTTTATATAAATTTATTACAATTTATCTTATGGTTATTAATTATACTAATGAATTGATTGAACCAATGTATTCTCGATTTATTGAAACTAGTAATTAGTGGCACAGATTATTTGTGTGTAATTTTTATAAATATTATTTAAAATAAAATATTTATAAAAAATTATTATTAAATAAAGTATATACAAAATAATGCATTAATATTAAATTTTTAAAAAAATAGTAACAAAAAGAAAGATGAATAAAATTATAAAAAATAAAACAATAACTATCAAAAGAAAATGGGAGAGTGGGAAATTGGGGGAGTGGGGAGTTAGATGAAAGTAAAAAAATAAATTAAATAACAAAAACAAACAAAAATGGAGAGACACCAAATAAGTACTCTCCTTAATATAAAGGTATAGATACTGATGTATTTATATACGCTTCTGTAATTAAACACACACACACACATGCTCAGACTTCATAATTGAAGTCATGAGTTCGAGTGTTACCAAATATGTACTCTTCTGTAATATTGAAATGGGAAAATAATATTTTTTGTCCCATAAGTTAGGCCCGTCACACTTTTAGTCCCATTCGTTATAGAGTTAGTACTTTTAGTCCCGTAACTTATAAAAAGTAGCACTTTTGGTCCTCAACCACTTTTTTGTCTATAATTTAACGGTGTAGTGCATGCACCAGCATGTGTGTTGTGTTCTACTTTGGAATCTTTTTTCCTTTTTTTGAAAAATATAACTACATTTGAGGGGGGGGGGAATAAATTTTGAAGGAAATTAGGACAACAAACATAGCAATTTCTCTCTTCTCTCACAAAAACTGAATTCTATTTCCTATATTTCTATAAACTAAAATCAAACAGAAACAACACAAAGAATTATGAGTGACCCAAGTAGGCCAAATGAAACACTCATAGGCTACTATTTAAAAAAGGACCAATTTTTCCTCTAATAAAAAATAATTAGCGACAACATACTTAGCACGTGACCTACATTGTTAAATTAGGGATAAAAAAGTGCATAAGAACTAAAAATGCTAATTTTTGTAAGTTATGAGACTAAAAGTGCTAATCACATAATAAATGGAACTAAAAGTGATATTGGCCTAACTTATGGGATTAAAAATACTATTCCCCTTCGAAATATTGATGTATTTAATTATGTATGCTTCAGTAACTAAAAAGACATACACACATTCAGATTTCATAGTTTGAGGTCATTGTTTCGAATCTCACAAGATATGTAGATATTAGTCTCATTTTATATGACTTTGTTGTAATTTAATTCCTAATTATTTATTGCATTGATGTATCTATCGAATCAATGTACTGCCCAATTGCTCAATCGATCAAAACATTGATGTAAATCATGTAATTTAATGTTTCAAGCCAAAGAAAAAGAAAAAACACACACGCACGCACACATTCACACTTCACAGTTGGAACAATCTGATCATCTTTATTGCTGGATTGTACAGCTAAGTTCCTCCAAAAAATCAGCATAAAAGATACAGCCGATGAGTACAGAATTAAATGTGTTCAAGAATTGATTTCATATTGATTATTTCTGCAATTTTTTTATTTGATTACAAGAAGTGGTTTAAAGATTTGTTAGTTATAATCGTTTTTATTATTTTTTTTAAAATAATTATATTGTTAGAAGTTTTTTGTTCTTCTAATATAGTAAAGTTGAGGGTCCCAGATTTTTAATTCGAATTTCATCATACTGATCTATTATTACAGTAATTTATTTATGTTAAATGCAGTATGATTTGTTTGAAATTACTGTATTTTAATAAATTTTATGACATTTTGTATTGTATGAAATAAAATCGCATAAATTAAAGAAAATGACAATATCGTGTCATGTCAGGAAGTCGCGTTGCTCTTATTTTCATAAGTGCAAAAGGTCGTGTCTCTTTTTTATTTTTCCGAGGGATTTGTTTTCCTATTAAATTTTTATAAGGGATTCTGATGCATTTAACCTTGTACGATGTAATAGATTGCTTTCATCAAAATAACAATAATAACTAGTAATCATCGACATGCTACGTGTATGCAGAACTTTTAAAAACTATTTTTGAATAAGTACTTATCTATTTTATTATTCATTTTTTAAAATAATGAAAATACTGTAAAGTATATACAAATATAAGTTTCTATAAATAAAGCCAAGGGTATTTATTTAGTGGCGAGATTAGTGGATTCATAATCATCTTTCATTCGAAGGCATAACTTGTTTCTATGTGCTTCATATTTGCCAGGGGTATGGTTTGCCGAATAGCAAAAATCTTCCAAACGGACACATGCGGCCTGAGCATGACTCAAAAGAACCAAATCAATCCATAAAAAATTTATGTGTTGGCTATATCTACACATATATGAAATTTATAAAAAAAATTGATAAAAGAAGATAATAATATCAGAAAGAGAAAATATGTATGAGAAAATAAAAAAAAATGATCAAAAGGTAATTATGCAATATTACAATGCCAAATTTACCCCTTTTCAATCATAAGAAATTATTTATAAAAGAAGATAATGGTATAATGTTAGACGGGGAAACAAAAACATGTATGCAAAAGCATAAGTAGCACTAAGTTGTAAGTTCGAGTTTTATGGATTTGGATATATAGTCAACTTTGGCAGTAGTGTTTTGTTTATTTATTTATTTTAAATATGTTTTTTGATAGAAATATTGATGTATTGAATTAATATTTGAGTTTGAATATAATGGATGATATAATAATCTTACTGGGGTTGGGG
The DNA here is from genome assembly GCA_034509725.1 of Sesamum angolense. NCBI lineage: Eukaryota > Viridiplantae > Streptophyta > Magnoliopsida > Lamiales > Pedaliaceae > Sesamum > Sesamum angolense. Next base: position 6,922,742 of record JACGWL010000004.1, read on the forward strand.
GGGGGGGGGGGGGCAAACTCAAATATGTGTGCAGAACTAATTTTAAATTTAAAAACTAACTATTATTTTAAAAAGTCTATCAATTAGATAAATAAAAATTACAAAAATTATGAGAAATTATTGAAAAAAGAGCGAGGAGACAAAGAAACGTGAGAGTTGGAAGTTGAGAAGAAGCGAAAATGAGAAGCTAAAAATAATAATAATAATAATTACAGCCTCTTCTCTAGATGTTTGTGTAATTATATGTAGACCTTCGACGATTTAAAAAATTATATCTATTACTCTTTATATTTATTTTCATCTAACAAATATATTTCTTCGCTAGTTAAAATTCACGAAATTTATTGATATTAAAAAATTGAATGAAAATTCATATTACACTCGACTGACTTATTACTAATTTATTACAGATCAAACAAATATTTTCTGATCAAATTTTTCTTATACATCTTCACACGTGCTAATGCATGTGAGGAGGCACGTATTCACCCCAATCAGGGTAGTTTAGTCAGATTTGTTTGACCTGCAATAAATTAGTAGCAAGTCAATCAAGGGAAAAATATAAATTTCATTCAATTTTTTGTTAATATCAGCAAATTTCGTAAATTTTAACCAACAGAGTGATCTGTTTGTTGGACGAAAATAAATGATAAGGACACTAGATATGATTTTTCAAACCACGAGAAATTTACGTATATTATACCAAATATGAGAAAATAACAATTTAGTTATCTTTGCTACAAATAAATATAATTTTTTTCAAATCAGGGAGAAATTTACGTATAATATGCAAATGCTATTTTGAGTGTTGAACCTCAGAAGGTGCTTAGTTTTAGCTGGCAATCACATTTAAAATGTATGTGGGATGTGATGCATTCCATTCAAACAAATCAGTTCTGATTTCTAAACCTGCCTCAAACCCTATCTCACCCCAATATCCAAATATATACACATCATTATTCTTTCATCTGCTAGAAATTTTTTATTTTTTGTTTTACTAAAAATACTTTAACTAAATAAGAAAATCTATAATATTCAAAAATTGTAAAATAATTTCTCAATGTCCAAAAATATGATAATATTTAATGGTTATTTCAAAATATTCAATAAGTAAACTTAGTAAAAAAGTTCGATATTGAAAACTTACACAATAATTTTTCTCAATGTCCAAAATGTGATTTCAAAATATTCAGTATACGAACCTTAGTAAAAACTTCATCAATACTGAATTTTATATATCTGAAACTTATAAATAATTTTCTCAATATCGAAATATATGATAATATTTTACAGTTATTTCAAAATATTCAGTAAAACAAAAACTCAATATTATGTTCCGTACAAATAATCCGCAAAAGTAAGATGGTTATTAAACAATACATATCTTTATATAACTAAAAAATTTTATAAAAATACTATATAATTCGTGCACAGCAGGGGTTCATGCAAATTATTTAAAATCAAGAAACAAAATAAAAAGAAGATTATTATCTTAAAAATGAAGTCAACTTCAATTAAAAAAAGGGGTAAGTGGGAATCAATCACACTTGTAAAATCAAATAATAAAGTCAATATGAAGAGATGATGATGATGAGCATTTTGAGTGTAGAAAGTAAGAAGAGAATGAAATGTGTATATATTGGCATGATTTACTCCGGACATAACGAAGAAAAGGGTCCACCAATGGTTAGGAGAAGGAGAGATTGATTGATGTTATGTGTTTGTTTGGTGTGGTGTGGTGTGGGGTTTTGATATGATATATATGAAAAATGATGATCAACAAAAATTAGGGTCCATTCACCAGCCTGTCACTCTTTCCTCACTTTATGTCCCTTTCTTTCTACTTAACTTGCATTTTGCTTTAATTAAGGTTAGGTGTGATATTTGGTTCAAGTGTATTCAAGTGAAATATTGTCGTTTTTATCGGGTTTGGTCGAACCCAATCAATTATATAGTAAGTCATGTAATTGATATGTTTGTCATCTGATTGATCGCTCTCTCTGAATTGTTCATTTATTTGATGTATAAGGGTAAATTACACTGGGCACTCCCTAAGATTAAGTCCGAATTCACAAGCAGTCGCTATCTTTTACATAATTACAATCACACTTCTTGATGTTGTAGTTGCAATGACAAATAAACTTCTATTCAATAATATTTTTTTTTTTTACACAAACATCTTTTGAAATACATTACACAAACATTATTTAAAAGATTGTATTTGTGTATTTAAATTTAAGATTAATGAGTTTTAAATATAATTTACCCCATGAATGTAACATTGACAAAAGACTCTTTGTATGAGGAAGAAGTCGAGAGTCGTCCACGTAGATTTGGTCCACTTTGATGCCTGATTGAGATTATTTCAAGTTTACAAGAATTGAATTGGGTTTTGGGCTATTTGTGAATCTTAGTGTAATAAGAGTCTAATATAAACTAAACTAAAACATCAACTTTTTTATTATTTATTGAGGTCCGTTTGGTTCAAATGAAAAAGAGGGGGGGAGAAAAAAATATTTTTTTTTTTTAAATTGTTTGACATAATTAAAAGAGAAGTAAATCTCAAATATTTTCTTATTTGATACGAGAAAGGCAGATTGAGAAAAAAAGATTAATTTTTATAATTTTACTGAGTATCCCTTCTCTTCATTCTGTATTAAAAAATAAATAAATTAATATTATACTAATATAATTTTAGTATATCAAAATTTAAAATTTTATTAACAAAATATTTTATCGAATAAGAATATTTTTTATTAATAAGAATATTCATAAAATGAGTTTGTTCATTTAAATAAAATACAAATTGCTAACAATATTTTCAATTAACGAATTTGAGTTCAAACATAAATATCTTTGTTGATACCAAAATAATTTTGGAGGAAAATTATATATATATATATATATATATAATATAAATATATAGGTAATAGAGTAAATAAAAATAAAAATAAAAATCATACTTTTTTGTCTTTCTAGCTTATAATTTCACTTTTCCGTGTAATTTTGAACTGAAACAAAATTAGATGTCAAAGGGATTTTATATGTATCAAGTTTTACTTCATCTTCATCTCTTCCTCTAACCAAACACCAAATTATCTCTTATACATTTATTTTTACTTCCACTTCTCTTATATTCCCACTTTTCACCACAACCAAACACACTCTTATATAGACTAGTAATTTACACACTCTACATGTGTACAATTAATTTAAAATTTAAATAATGTAATTTTTATTTTTTTTAAATATATATGTTAGTTAATAAATAATAAAATAATAAAGATTATGAGAAGTTATTGAGAAAATAGTGGAGGAAGAGGGAGAGAATTGGAGGTTGAAAAAAGGAAAAGAAAATGGATATTTGCTAAATAGGAGTGGGGAAATGAATGGTTGGGGATGGAGATCTACTTGATACACTTCTATCTTCTCTTTTAAGCTAAAAAATGGTTCTTCTGGCAGAAATGGTCCACAAGATACCTACACTTTGTCAGGAGAAGACACAGACAATGGCACAAGCTACCTGTTTTATGGTCTCCATGGAATGGAATAGAGTTTGATAACAAAATATAAGGCACTTGTGGACTGTCTTCTGCTTTTCAAATAGAGCTGGTGGGAGATTGCCCCCTATCCTCTTGACACCAAAACCAAACAAATAAATGATCTGAGCTAACTCACATCATCTTCATTGTTCATATCTCTCAACATGTCCTATTTGTCTCACCCATTGGGTCCACTCTATCCATACCTTACCAACAATACATTTGCTGCAGATGAAAACCTTGTCTATTTCACAGAAGGATGTAATGAATCCGAAATTCTTTTTTTTAAGTTTAAAATTTTAAATACAAATGGAACAACATAGACTCTTCACGAATGGTGAGATTTGTTTGTGTATTAGAAAGCTTGGGGAAGAACAACAATTTTTTTTCTTTTTTTTTTGGTATATGACACAAACTGTATTACATACAACAACGGCCAACACAATTAAATGGTTAAAAGAATTGAGAGTTTATATGTTGCAACGGTCGTACCCGGAGAACCATGACGAGGGTTCTTCAACTCCATAAGATGGAGCGAATTCCTCTCGCCATTGCTGGTCAGCGACGGCTCCTGCAGTATCCTCAGCAGAAAATTCTTCTTTAGGCATGTGAGATGCTGCAAGCAACTTGTTCAATTTGTCCATCTCTTTGTAGGCATTTTCAGTCTCCTGCTCTGCCATCCTAGCTCGTTTCTGCATGATTATGAAATCAAGCATGTAGTTCTTAGTTTTACATATTAAGTGAATTGTCCATTAAAACAAAGAGAGCATCATACTAAGGAAATACTAATGAGAAAATTTGGCATTGTTGAAGCGTAAATCCAATGTTGAGACATAGTTTCCGGATTATAAGACCAAAATTCCTGGTTAGAGCATTCAACCAAAAACTGTTTTGAGTACTCATATAAAGTAAAAGACCAAGGGATTTTGCTTGATAAGTGGAGTTTGTGCTTGATACAGAGCAGGCTCTCTAAAGTTTATTTGACCCCAGCTTTCTATATTCAAACCTTAAGAGATCAACAATGCACTCATTCTAAAAGGCAGTAACTACAAACTTCTTTGAGCTTGCTAATCGTGAACAAGTGTCGTTGTTAAAGGAGAAATCTTGGGTAAATATATTTATTTAAACACGAGGGTTGATGATTTTTTTCAGAGGCGGAACAAGGATGGCAGAATAAGCTTTTCTTCTAGCAGACTTGGTGAGGTGGACGAACTGGCACGCTTGGGTTTCATAAAGGTCAGAAAAAAGAGAGATGGAACTAAAACTAGGACCAGGACATCCAAGTTAGCACTTAAACCCCTTTTGACTTTTGAAGCAAGACAAATTAGATAATGGAACATCAAGTAAAACCTAGAAACTACAAAAGTCTGAACTCACCTCTGCAGCAGCCACAGCCTCTTCTGCTTCTTTAAGCCGCACAAGTAATTCTCCAGCAGCCTGAACAGCTTCGGCAGTATCCCTCAGTTGTGCCTGAAGTCCTTTGTTTTCATCCCTAAAGTATCGTCTCTCCTTTTCTCTTTCGACTTTAAGTGCTGAAATTTCTGCGGCAAGGGCATTGATAAATTTAGATTCTGCACCTCTTACACCAGCCCTTGTTGCTGCTTTCTTGACATCTTCAATTCCATCTTGAATCTTCCGATGTCTAGCAAGCAGTTGAATGTGTTTCTCTTCAAGCTCGGCATATTGTTCAAGCATGCGTGCATGGCCTTCCATTGCCATCTGCATTGCTTCTTTAAGCTCTTCAGAACACTTCTTTTCCATATTCAACTCTTGTTTTTGTTTCTGAGCAAGTGATCGACTGGCTTCAAGTTCCATTCTAAGTTCTTCTACAAGGGAGATCCACTTGCTCTCTGCTTCAGTCCACTGAATTCTCTCCTGCCGAAGTGTCTCCTCACTATTCCCAGTTGAATCTGGAGCAGTAAACAAAGACGCAACCATGCTTGGCTCACATGAAGAAGTTAGCTGTAATAGAGGTGTTTGTTTTTTTGACGTCTTGGATGAAGAATCCAGATAAAACTGCAGCTGAGTTCTCAAGTCTTGTATTTCTTCCAACAAAACATCTCTCTCACCCAAGTCAAAGAAATTCTGATATCTTTCCAATTCTTCTTGAATTCTTTTTAACTCAATATTTGTTCTCAAGACATCAGGATGGTTATCATATTGTTCCTGAAGAATCTGCAGACACAAGATAACATTTAGATGAATTAGCAGAAACAATTCGGCAGTCCAGTTGACATTATCAAGACATGTCAGTTATACCTTGTGTTCATGAGTAAGTGATAATAATTCCTCCTCCATAAACTCCTCAGTAGGTAATATTCCATCCATTAGGCTTTCAAGACGAGCAATTTTATCTTCACGAGTTTGACCAATTATGGCGTTACACTCCTCTCGTGTTTGTATTGCTGGATCTGTGTACATGGTCAGGAATGGAGATCATGTCAAATTAAGAGGTTCAGATAGTAAAGTAGGTTTTTTTCTTATAACTTGACAAACCTACCAAACGATTAAGTTGCATGATCTCGGAATTTTGTTTGGCACACATCTCCTCTAGTGCCATCTCTCTCCGAATAGCTCCAGCTAGTACCTTTTCTACTGCCTGAAAGAATAGATTGTACTTGATGAGAATTGAGGACATAAAAGGATATAAAAATTCTACCGGTACACAGCCGACATACTTTGGGAACTTGCTTCTTGCATTGGTCATGCGATGGTGAACTGACAGGTACTAACTGCATATTTTGCCCATCATCATTTGCTATAAGCTCTTGCTGCAGCTTCCAGTCTTGCATTTGCTACACAAAAATTCTTCTGGATCCTTGTTTGTTGACTCGTCATCATGAAACACTGTTTGAACACCCACATCGATTTTGAAGACTGGTACAAGTGTTTTAACATCAGCCGGCATGCAAGAGAATCTAAATGATGACCGTCTCAGAGCAGGAGTGAGGCGTTTACTCTCAATAATTTCAAGACCACGGTGAAGAGTAGCAGCTAAATCTTGAGTTGATGCAAAATGAGGCTTCCGATTAGAGAGAGAATTCAAACACATGCTGTTCGAAGGCTTTGCAATGGATGCATGAGCAGCCTCCAATTTACTCTGAGTTGGAATACTCTGAGAAGCAGCTAACGTTGATGAGGTTCTAAGGCTTTTCCTGCTACTGTTTAGTCTTGGTGACACACTAGGAGTGGGAGACTTCAGAACAGGGGAGACATCAATTGGAACAATTCTGAGATTGGACTCTGTACCGTCTTCAATGCAACTTGTGGCCATGTCAGGTGTGTTTTCCGCATCTGGAGAAAGTCGTACTAGGGGACATTGCTCCACAAGTTCCCTAGATACATCGTCATTTTGCAGTTTTTCAACAACGGAGGGAGTGAATTTCACATCTTCAGATGGTCCACAAGAACCATTATTAAGTACCGTCTCCGACTTTCTTTCAAGAGAAATCTCTGACTCTCTTCTCAATTCATGGCTGATGATATTAACTTTGTCTGGTCAACTGTTTCAAATACTGCATCTTCCATATTGATATCTGTATCTTCATAACCTTGTTCAGGTGAACGCACACATCTTTCTTCAGGGATTACAGGCATTGTCTCATCTGTATCCACGATCTCCATTTCTTCATCACTATCATCCTCAGCATGAGGTAACATCATTGGCCGGTTGAGGCTAAATCTCAAGAGATTCAAACTTCTTCGTGCACTCCATCCGTGGCATAAGCTCCAGTTTGACCTGTTTGATCATTATTTGCTTTCATTCGATGCAGCTCATCCCTCAGCTGTCGAATCACTTCTCTCAAGACATTTACATCATCTTGCATTTCCTCATTAATGACTGCCTTATTCTTGATTGCTTTAGCACGTTGTGCAAATCTTAGTGTACTGAGAGTCTCGCTCTTACAGCTGCCAAATGAGCATTGATTTTTCATCAGACAACAAATATAAGACTCTCCTACTTTGATTCTTAACAATTATGATGATAAGAAGATTATTAATTCTAAAGCGTGAACAAAGAGACTCTAAAGTTCTTATGGCACTGCTCACTCAGATGCTCATTCGTGATACTAGTAGTGAGCACCCACCATAGGTCCCCCCCCCTCCAAAAAAAAAAAGAAACAAAAAAGCATGGGTTATGTGATTTAGGAAGAAACTTATTTATCTTCTGGAAAAACAAATTACTAATAAACCGGACTTGAACAACACACCTTTGAGATGGAGAAACTGCACATATCATTGCCAATTTTGCATTCCCACCAAGAGATTCCTGTAACAAAAAAGTCAACTTCGAATCTCTATATGGGATGTGCCGCTGTTTTTCCTGTCTGGGATACTTCTGCCAAAATATTTATCAAGTTCCTGCAAATCTCATAGAGAACTCAATTAGCTAGAAGTATCGGCATGTGTTCCAAAATCTTGACATAATATAAATGAAACTTAAATAGATAAAAAAACAATACAATGGATGTGATTATTTAAACAGGAGATGATCATGTGATCATGGTCAAACAACCAGCCAGAATTGAAAAGATGTTTCAAAACCAAAATTATATTAATCCTTGAGCACGTTAGCTGGTTCTTTATTTATAACACTCATGCAGCATTGCACAGCCTAGCCTGAAATAAATTATGATCTCCTAAGTCCTTAATAAAAGGATTTTTCTTAGCCATGAGCTTGAATTTTCTTGTAGTATTTGTCAAAAACAGAACACAGAGTAGTATCTATATGTCGGACTGCATTACTATACAGCTTTGGATCAGTATACAATTTATGTTTCAATGTTTTCCCCTACTGTATTCTCACTTTAACGTTTTCAGACTGGCCAGCATCTACTTGAAATTAGACAATCTACATCTTAAAGAGATAAACATGATCTTTGACAGCCGCAGTATCTTGTTGCTATACGCTTACTGGTGACGCAAAGTTAGTATTCTATCATCCACGAACATAATCAAATCCAAATGATCTCACTTCTTGCCCTTCGCTTCCTTTAGAATGACAGAATTTAAGAAAGTCAAGGAACCTAAAAAGGTAAGGAGTCAAAATTAGATTAATGTTTTATAAATATTGAAAATGAATTTGAACAAGTTTCTGGGAACAATTATACACATGCATCAATTAGCAGAATATAAAATAGTCACTAGATAGAGACATGTCCTTTGAACAGTATAGGTATCGACAAAAAGACACAATCCTACTCATTAACCCGATACTATAGTTAAGAACCTCATAAAATTATTTTCTCAATTTCATCAGAAGTTTTGGTAAAAGTACATTCCTCATATATATGTCTCAACAAGGATGTACGTTCTCATAACTCACCATTTCTACTTAATCGTTAGACACTACACTAAGGAAATCATGAGCCCTGTAACACAGGCATCACTGGCTGTAGCAAAAATCTGCAGCTACATGCATTAAAAGAAATAAGAACCGATGCTTGCTAAAAACAAACCTAAAGTAAACTGCCTCTATAGGAAAAGTGGGTCAGAGAGAGAGAAAGAGAAATAGATAAAGAAACTACATAAAAAAATTGATAGACCAAGTTAACCAAAAGACAGCAATTTTGCCCTCTTCATTTGTAGAATGTCATATATATTGAAAAACATACCCAAGTTGTGAAAGTGAACGGTTAATGTTCCCTGCTTCCTTCAAGCGTTCTCCAGCTGCACCCGTTTGCTTTTGCCTCTCAGATCCAGCAAGGTCAACAAAATTGATTCTGCTCATCTTTAAGCGGCTTAAACCATCAGCTGCACTCTATAAAACATAAGATTTGATGATTTAGCAGAAGATTGTGCAAGTTAACAAGTAAGCATCAAAACATGAGCACATACATAGAAGAGATGCAAGATGAACTCATGCACTATGAATAGGACAGACAACCACAACGGCAATGCACAGATACACTAAGCCAAGAGCAAATTTTCAACAAGGTGCCCATTACCTTGCTGCGTGATTCAACAACACATGTGAAAACACTGTGGGAACGAGAACTTTCAGCATTTACACGTGTAGCACTGGTTCTCCGGTTTGACAACCCCTGCACAATTATGCAGCCAAAATAAGTTGAATGTCCTACAACCTATTTCACATTCACATGCTACCTAAAATTCTCAAGGACAATAGGAACAAAAAAGAACCGTGAGATCTACCTAAACCTCCATCTTTTCAAAAGGTTACGATTTGAAGCAAATATAGGCTATCACAAAGAACAAACCTTTGTCAGGAGTTGTGACACATCTTTCATAGAGGATACACACTCCTCTCTTAAATTTTCAACATACACACCAGTTTTGACATCTTCCCTAATCTGGAACGAGAATCAGACAATAAAAACAAAATTACATTTATGAGATGGAATCAAACACCAGTTAGAAGTTTACTGAAGTATATATATTCCTTTTACCTGGAGATTCTTTTGACTTGGATCCAATAAATCAGTTATTTGTTCATTGTATATCTGTAAACATGATGCACAAATATTCAGTAGAGATAATAAATGATAAATTGAGCAGTAGAAATTTTAGCTAGAGCACAAAAGAAATCAGATCAACCCACCTCAAGGAAAGAGCAGCGGCACATATACACCAGCTGTCTGTCAGCTTGCTTCACTTGCTCCTATATGGAAAAGGCATAAACCAAAAAAATTATAAAAGCTACCAGTAACCAGATTATGAAACGATATATGCTATACTACAAAAACATTATGCAGAAAAATAATAGGGAAGCCACCTCTTCAATCCGTTCAAAGAGTCTGTGGAATACACGTGGTGCTAAACCTTGCTGATTTTCCTCCAACAAGGCATTGGATGCGCCCCAAATGGTGTATGTCTTCCCACTCCCAGTCTAATCAATCAAATGATCCAAATGTCAGCTTTAGTAAAACTACTTCTAGCATAACATCATCCATGTGCAAGTGATGTCGTTGGTGTATTGCTATGAAAAGATAAATTTACTGAGGAATCATTTGAAATCCATAAGTGGAAGTGAATGTTACCTGTCCATATGCAAACACAGAGCTATTAAACCCAGCAAGACAATTTTCAACGAGTGGTGCACCTACGAGCTCGAATATATCACTCTGAAACAGATATATCCAAAATGAAGTTTCATCAGTTCTCCATTCCTTACATTGTTATTATCAGTTTCTCACACAAGAAAAATTATCTGTAAGAGTCTTGCCTGTTTTGACTGAATATCAGCAACAGAGTCGAATGTAAAGGTCTGCCCCGATATTGTTAAAGAATCTTCTGTAATTTTCTGAACTACATTTCCTCCATCTTCTTCATCATTGTTTGGTGGTCTCACACGAACTATTACCTAGTGCATTTAGTTAAAGTACACATTATAAACTTTTAAAACTTAACATATATGCTCAGATGGTGGATCTTTCTTAAGTTACAAAGAGGAAAATACAATTCAATTAGCTATGCTGAAACCAAAGTTCACTTTTCGGAGATAACATGCAACCACCAACACTACAAAGATCAATGCAGATAAGAAAAGATAACAAGTTACCCAACATATTAAACAGTTTCAGCTTCACTTTTAATATCAATTTAGCTTTTGTCCAGAAAATGAAAAGTTCAGATGATGTATGAAACACAAACTTCAGATCGTACAAGTTCATTCATTAAATAAAAGATTTATACAGTAACTCTATTCATATACCTGAATACTTCCCAAAATTCATCACATGAGAAAGACGGGAAACAGAGAAAAGTAATATAGTTACTCCTGATATTGAACTGAAACATCAGCATATTTCATATTTTTCAGGTTACATGATACAAGACAACTGAATATAAATGGTCAACTGAAAGAAGATTTGGCTTAGCCTATGGACACATTTAACAGAAAGTATATTCCCCTTAACATTTTGGTTCCAACAATTGCTAGGATGAGCCAGAAAATGAAGGCGGCAGCAATTCCATGTTGATTTATTGGATACATAATTTTTTGACCACAAAGGAATGCTGAAGGGCAAATCAATGTATTGCACCGCATTCACATAGAAAAAAAATTAAGGCGCCTTTTAGTTCAATTAAAAATAAATAAATAAAATAAAGAAGAAGAAGAAGAAGAAGAAAGAAAGAAAGTGAAATTAACTGAAACTTACAGATTTACCATCTAACAAGTACAACTCCTAAATCCCAAGATAAAACGACCTACAAGAACTCGTGGACCAAAATTCAGAGTTTCTCCGGTCAAACAAATGAAATAAATCTATACAACGAAAAACATACAGTAACCAGTCAAGAGACAAGATTTTTGAGAAACAAGTTCACCTTCACACCGGAGTCTAATGAATTAGCAGCCCCTCCACAATTATCCGCCACCGTAGACTCTACGCTGAGCTTGCGCTTGAGCGGAGGGCGCGGCGGGAGCGGACTCTTCATCTTGGTGGCGGGAGACGACGTCCCAACGTTCGGATCTGACGCCGGCGTCGGCGGCGCGTTCTCTTTACTGGATTTGAGCTTCCGACTGCTGGGGTTTGGTGTGGTCGGCTTCGATTTAGGGTTCGGAGATGCTGCGACGGCTTCATGATTTTCTCTCAAGATTTGGTTTCTTGGCATCATGAAATGCTTCATTTCGGAGATGGAAGCAGGAGGGCGAGGCTATATGCTTGTGTGGAGTGAGATCTTAGAGAGAGACAGACAAGAAATTGGACAGCAGAGAGAGAGTTGGGTAGCCGTTGGAGTGGGGAAGGAGAGGGAGAATTTGAATTGAACTTTTGGGGGAAATTTTTCCCCTTTCGTTTTCTCCCCAGTTTCGGATCTGGCGAGCGCTTGCATTTGGGGCCACAATGTTCGGGCTTGGGCCCATCTCACTGGGTCGGGTTCCGACCATTACAATTCCATTCCGAAATTAAATCAAAGATCAATTAATTTGATGTCAGCTTCTTTTAGGGACTATTTTCGTTCTTCTGAAATTTGATATAATTACGTAAATTTTTTAAACTTAAAAAATTATATGTAGTACCTTTAGGACATGTTTACTTTGGGTTATAAAGAATGATATCTCTTATAGTGTCTAGTAGTAGTTTGTTTACTTCTTTTTCTTGAGCCCGTTACTATTTGGGTTGGCCCAGTCTTAACCCCAAACTCCAATTTTCTAGTGATTATTCAATCACCAAATGAGCCCATTTTTTCCTTTTTTGTATCTTCCACTTTCGCCCTCGGTTATAGCCCTTCCAATGTTGCAACTCATTTTTCACTCTTATTACACACTTTCTTGTCGTTGCAATTATTGCACCTCACACTTGTTGGGTAAACTACTTCATAACTTCTTCTTCCCCAACTTTTTCTACGGTAAAAGGTAAAATTGAAAGCTGAAAATGGTGTATCCACCATATTCCTTTATATCTTAATTTTTGGTTTGATATGTTCATTTTTTTTTTTTAATGTCTTCATTAATACTCGTCGTCAACCACCATTAATACTCCGTCGTCAACCACCCATTTTCTGATTATATGTTTATTTTTTTATTTTTGCAGCACACAGAAGCTTATGTTCAGAGTAGTATAATCTTACTCGACACTGGTATCAATGCAGATATGCGATGTATGGAAAGTAGAGTATAGTGAGGGACCCACATCCTCACCATATTAAAATTTGAATATTCACACTATACTCTGGTGACACTTGTATCTCTGAGTTTTGACGTATGATGGACAATGTGTTTTAGATTTGCATTGTTATATTAAGTTAGCTACTATTGTTAAAATTCATAGTAACCTATCATCTATCTTTACTCGTAAAAAATATTAAAAGCCTAGTGTAAAATATATTTTAATAGCTATTTATTCTGATTAAGTATCTTAATTGTTATTAGTTTTTATATAACACGTAAGAATTATACACTAGGTAATTATGAATTGACATTTCGAGAAGAAGAACTGATTATCTCAGGTCGAAATATAGTAACTAACCACTTATCTTACCTTATAGATTTGCGATATATTTCCTAGCGAGTATTCAGAATGTGTACACTTCAGAAACAGCCAACGAGTGGTGTCGTAGGCGCAAAGCACCAGGTTAGTAACCAAATAATAAAATGTGGAGGAGACGGGGAAAAAGATAGTTCTTTGCACAATACTTTAATCACATTAGCCTATACATTCCTGTTTTGTTTCTTTTGAATTTTTTTGTTATAAGAAATGATTAATTAACATAGGTAAAATTTGCTATAATCACCCTGCTGTTTCAGTTAATTATTGAGCGTCGAATCTCGCTTGATGTGTATGTTAGTATGTGTTCAAAAACCTCTCTGTTATCAAAATTGCGCAATATATATCTCCCTCTCGTTTAGAAGCATAACGGAGCACTACACTCAGTTGACAATTTTGCGGTGAGTCCAAGAGTGCGCGTACTTGATAATTAGAAGTTTTGTTCTGATTTTCTTTCAATGTATTTTACATATATTGAAGTGGGCTTAAAATTCCATACCACCTTTGTATTGACAAAGTGTCACAGATTTACTTCAACTTTCTTACTTAAAAGAGGTTATAGATATTAAATTAAGCGTTATGTAATATAGCAAATGATTAAATCAAATTGACTTTATGGAATTAGTATATGATTATTATAATCTAGAATAGTTAGTCTGTGTGTGTGTTTTGAATTATATTATATGTATTATAAATATTATCTAATTATGTATATCTTATCGAGAAATTTTAATTTAGATATAATTTTCAGTGATTCTATAGAGGATTTATAATGTATAGATATAGAGAGAGAGGATGTTGATTATATATATTGAGATTAAGAATATAGATATAGTAGTTATTCTAATTATTAATTAAGAAGCTGATAATCTAATCCACTACGCATTTCTTCTCACTCCCGGTCGCTGCGAAGCCGACCTGAGACGATAATATACGTGGTGTTTACGAGAGTGCTGATCTGTGGTCTGACCATCCTCAAGCTCCATGGGAAGCCTGGCCACAGAGTGAGCTATATCGCCAGGCCACGCAGGTGGGAGACCGATGACAGACACTCATTGTATATAGTTTATTTTTTATATTTATTTATTAGTAGTAGGTTTAATTCTACTCTGCCCGTTTCAGGGCGACATTGCGACTGTACTGATTCATTAACTATTGTCGTTATTAGAAGTGGTATGCGCGAGACTTCAGTCGAGTCACCTGAGGTGAATTAAGCAATTGGCTGTGACACGATGTGCACGATCAGTTAATTAGCTTTGTATTCACGGGGAATCCAGTGAGGAGCGCTAATTCGCGCCTTTGAGTCAACGGCACCGACGTCGAATGTTCCAGACGATACAATGGACGATATCGAAGAGCCTGTGTTACTTGTAGGGTAGTACGTAGCTTGTTACTTGTTATATGATCGCGCCGCGTGCCGCTAAATTTTAATTTATATATATTTAATGTATATATATCTGATTATTACTTCTGTAATTATCACATAGAGAGATTTTTTTATTATTGTTATTTTTATTTGATATCCGTATTTGTTATTATAGAAGTATAATCTATGTACATTTTAACTAAAATTGTCAATTAGTATATAACTTTTTTTCATACTTATAATACATATGAAGAGAGCCGAAACACTAAAGAAGAGTACTGTTTAAGATATGATTTTTAAGATGTGGACCGTTGTTCGAGTGATGTTGTTACATTCAATCAGATCATACGTCGGATCGGAAGAAGATATGAGTTGTCAATTCAGTAAAATTCTGACGGCCGTAGGCGTTTAGAGCTACCAGAAGCGAAGCAGAGTATTCCATCAATTGAAGAACATACAGGAGGGTCGTTTATTTGTCCGTTTATTTGTTAACGACCTAAGGTTGGGGTTTGTAGCAGGATTGTAACGCCTACATTAATGCAGTTAGTACTTCAGAGCATCTCACAATAGTACAGAGACCGTAGTCAAATATAAAGAAAAATGATATTATCAGATATTAGAATATTTCCTAACTATAAAATAGCAACTACTATCATAGTCAATTTAAACACAGTCACATCCAATTACATATCAGAAAACATTAATATATTGTTGCGCAGCTAGCTCCCCGATATAAGAGTTAAACTATGCACTAGAGAGTTTGCTTCAGTACTAGACGAAGAGAATGTCACTTCTGTTAGTCAAATTCACCTTGGATGAGTTCATGAGATATACAAAAATTATTCAAAATCTCTTATATACTATCTTCACAAAGGAAAACACATTGAATGTGTACCATACTCTACCATGAATTTTGGAAAGCCTCGTCACACATGACTCATACTATCCGCTGTATCCAGTCACCAAATTCCTCATTCTTAAAATTAAATTCGGACATTGTTGTGGCCTTTGTAGCATTTCCGCAGTCCTTTTTTGAAAGCTAACTCTCTAAATCCAATTGTTTTTAGGTTGCCATAAAGGTGTCTTACATAGAATCTATATATGTGACGGGAATATACTCTCAAATGCAGGAACAAATTTGTCACTTATACAAGTATAACTATCATCCCTCACAATATATAAATCACCTTTTAACAGATTCAGAAATCGTTACCATGTTTTTCTTCCCCAAAACACCACAATATAAACCAAAGAGTACAAGTTAAATGTTTGGGTAAATTGAAACTGCAATTAACAAAACTCCTCCATAAGGACCCTTCAAATGGCACTCATCCACCCCTATAATAGGTCTACATCCAAATAAAAATCCTTGCCCTTAATGCCACATAGAAGTTAGAATTACCTTTCCCTATCCATCGTAGACTGTGGGTTATTGTTCTATAATATTCAGATGCACAATAACCTCAAGCCATAAACTATCAAAATGAGATCACATATCAAGCTTGATCTTATACGAAATAATATAATTAGAGTTTTTAACTTTTGTCTTTTATTATGCTCTGATTGTTTGATAGGGATTAACGAGACATAAACAACCGTTGTATTATTAAAAAGACACAACTAAAAATATCCCGTCTCTGGACTATATTATATAACCAGGGCAAAACGCCAACTGTAGAGTTGTATTAACAAAGAGTAGTATGATTATGATCCACCATTTTATATTACGTATAAATATACCACTAACGATAGAGTTATATTCCATATACTCGTTATATATTCGCGCTCTAGCGACTTAAAAAATAAAAAATATATCTACGCATAGGAGGCTTTTTTTAGTTTTTTCAAAACTTTCGAGAGGCACGGACTTATCTTATAAATATTGATAGCCCAAACCTGAACAAAGAAAGCGGCGAGCGATAACATAATTTAAATTCTAGTTATACTATCGTCAATCAATGGGCAGATTATCTAAAGTATAAAGCATGTCAGATTCTTGGATTCTTTACATGAATTATTATAATATTTTTCTACTATTATTTTAAAGTTATTTCAAATAGCAAATTAAAGTTTTAATTTAGTGTTGTTGTCGATGCATGTACATACATTGGAGTTATAATTTTTACTTTTCACGTACAAATTACTACCTATATTATGGCAAGTGAGGGACCTAAGAAACATGATAAAAGGGAAACTAACATTTAAGGCGGTTACGCCAATTAGACCTTAGCCCCGATTTTGTGTCATTGCAGTTTTATCTTATCGGAGTGCATCCCATGCCCGCGCACGCGTCGCGCCTAAGCTAACGCGACGAGGTGCTACCCCGGACTTTCCCGTCCCCTATCTTTACGCCCGAGCTCGCAAGTTACCGCCTCCCTCCTCGTATTCTAATTCTAGCTATGTTTAATATGTTACAGAGCACTATCCGTTAACTCTTATTAATATCGAGTCTGGGTCATATTAATATTACCGAATCTGTAATCTAGCAATTCTAATCTACTTTAGAACCAACTGGATTATACATTTTTGTTTTTCTTAGCTTGTCTGCTATATTAAAATCTTACTATACTATTCCACCCGACGCTCCTCCTCCCCCTCTGCGCACGATCCTTCTTCGGCCTCGTGTCTCACCCCAGATTCCTCCCCACAGAAGGCGATTGTCGATTGTAAGACCGATCAGATTTTGTGCAATGAACCCGAGTGCTTAGATAGATGACGAAGGAGACGGCCGTATAATGGTCCTGGATGTGCGACAACATTGTCGTCCTGCCCTGGATGACAACCGTGTAATGCTCCATTCACATCCATTTCTATCTTTTTATGTTTTAATTTCTTTCATATACACTTAAGGAGTAACTCAAATACATTTATTAATTAAGATACAACATTAATTATCTTAAATTATTTATACATCTAATAAGGAGTAAGTTAAACGCATTATTGTAACTTAAATTTTATATAAGAATATATATATTATCTACGTTAATCTCCATAAGGGAATTTTAAATACGATATATATTAATTACGGCATATCTTAATATAAATTTTTCTTTTAAGATGAGTTAAATTCGTCATGTTCTAAGAGATGAACGTAAAAATATAGTGTAATTATAAAATTACTATTCATAAGTATTTTAAACTATATACAATAGACAGTTTTCTTAAATTTTCATGTTTAACTAAGTTTCATATTATAATTTATTATACAAATGCTAATTGAATTTATTTAAAATAATTGATTAAATCAAATAATAATTTAAATTAATAAGTAATATATTTACGGATATTTTTAGAGGAAGAAAAATCATATACAAAAAAATTAAAAGATCATTATAGACTAATAGTAATTATTAGATAAAAAAGATGAGATAAACACCGTACACTTACACACCCACAAAAAATAGTCAAAAATACCCAAAATAAACTCAAGCCAAAGCATCTTCAGGTCGTGCGCCTTACTTTCTGTGTAGTCCTTTATATAACATAATATAGCACGTTTTTATTTTCCGAGCTTATAAAAAGAGACGGTGGGGGGGGCTTTAGCTATTTCTAAAACACAAGGGGAGTTTTACCTTTTCAAAATAAATTACATTTTGACACTCTAATTTCCGTTATCTATATCTTTCTGAAACCCTTGACATTCCTTTTAGGATTTGTCCTAAAGGCATCCTCATAATTGTTACTCAACCATTTGTTATTCACATTTTTCATGAATAATCTAGCACATTTATGTTTTTGCATATATTCTCTTATTTGGAATATACTCTCATCCCCGAGCTTAAGTACATGCATCTTCCTTTCACACCCATCCCCAAACACTTGACATAAACCCTTCTTTCATCATTTTTGATTATTTGCAAATTCCTCTTTGTGCTAATAGCATGTCAATGGATTGCTTCTCTCAGTTGAACTTTGTTACTGAATACCATACCAATTTCAAACAAGGATTATATTTATTTTTAGGGTTGAAAATAGGGTGAGGTCATTTCTCCTTCCTATTAGAACCGGCCACAATTCAAATTCATCGTGGCTCAAGCATACATCATCATCTGATGTGTGTCACCAGAGTTAGATGATGCAATCCCTCCCTCATCACTCTCCTCACCATCACTGACATCTATACTACTGCCTGCTCTATCTCATCATCTTCCATCTCATACCCAGAGTTAGGGGTGGGTGTTGAGTCAGATTTTTTTTTGTTCGGGCAGTTCAGGGCGGGCACCCAAAATTTTGAGTAGCTAAAATAGCTATTTGATCCCGAATCGAAGTTTGCAGGTACTTGACAATCGAGTACATTGTATACCCAATTTTATTTTATTTTATTTTTATTAAGATACTTTAATATATTTTTTAACCATTTAGTATATTAAAAAGAAGTAAAAAATAAAAATTTAAATGTCAATAAATTTTATTAAACAATAAAAATTAAGTTAATCATTATAAACTAATATATAAGAAAAAAAATTAAACATTAAACACTAATATTTAGGTTAATTAAATTTCTTTCACTTTTTTCTGTAATATTTTAGGATTTGAAAAAATATAAATTGCAAAACAAGAAAAAAATATTTGAAAATGATATTTTGTTAAATAAGAGAAAAAAGAAGAAAGATTTAAGAGAAGGAGAATTTTTTTTTTTTTAATATCAGGTGCCCGATCGAGTAGTTCGGGTAGGACTCTCCTACCGAAACCCGACCTTACTAACTTGATACCCGATTTTTTTCAAAAAAATCAAAACAATATCCGAACCCGATCAGATCAAGTCGGGATCTGAACTACCCGATCCGAATGCCCACCATACCCAGAGTCCTTTAACCCAGACTCAAATAACCTATCAATCTCATCATCTCCCTCCGTTTCAGCAACCCCATCACCATCCCCTTCATTATTCTGATGTTCGACTTACCCATTAGCATCTGCATAACTATCCACTATCTTAAGAACCTCACCCCTTTCAACTTCATCCAAGTCAAGATGATTCCCAACATCTACCATTAACCTTTCCCCTCTTTGGACAATGGTTTGAGTTTGGGGTTCAACAATGAATTTTGAGGAACCAATATGAGTATTTGGGGATTCTACACACTCCAAATTGTACATTGTAAACATTATATTTTGGGGAATGTATCCATCAATAAATGTAACAATCTCAATTTGAATACTTAAGTTGCTTAAAGTTGTTCAAATAAAGTTTGTAAAATTTTATAAGCCCCATGTAACCTAACTTATCACCAAGTGTATTCATGTACTCAATAGAAATGTTAAATACATCTACAAAATCAAATTTGCTTTTAGTCCCACCTACACATTCTAGCTTAGGACTATGCACAATTGAACTCCCATCATACATAACAATAGTAATAAAGTGTTCGTTCCCTAAAAATATAAAATAACATAAAAAAGGATAAAATTAATATCTAAACAGGAACCAAACAAATACAGACAAACTATTCCACAAGACAGATAGGACCGATCATTATAACAAAAAAAAAAACACATCACACATACTATCAGTCTTGATTAACTTAAAAATGGATAAAAGAATAAGAAAAGAGATCACATGCTTAATGCTTGATATAAGAAAAGACAAGCAAGAATATGGACTACACCACAACACAAAGTCTAACACTACTCCATAAAATTGAATAATTTGCAGCAATTCAAAGCATTATCAGATTTTTAAGGAGGATTAAGGCCAGAATCACTTCAAATATTTTGCACACTCAGGGTTTGGGAAGTCCATAAGTACTTGGTGCCATAAACTTATCTTCCTTCAACCGCTCATGCTCCAAGTTCCAGACTCTTTAGAATATTCTACAAGATCACCAAAATTGAAATGATTTGTTCGTGATAGGTGTTGATTTAGGAATTAGATATAAGAACATTGGGGATAAAAGGGATTCAATTTTTTTTTTTCTGCAAATGATTTGGGGAAGCCAACATGCAACCTCCTCCTTCTATTAGTTGTTGACTAGTGGTACGTATTAAATCACGTGTCGTTTCCATTAAAAGTTAATGGCATGGGACCAAATTTTTGTTGTTCTAAATATCTCCTTAGCTTGCACAACCTAGGGAGCAAAAATTGCAACTTCCAATGGTACGAGTCATTTGCAGTGATGTGCAAAATAGCTTGAGCATCCATTTCAACCCAAATTCATTGAATACCTCTTGAACATACCAGTTCCAAGCCCTCAACAGCCGTAGCTAATTCAGCGTAGGTGTTTGTGTGCACTCCAACTAATTACAAAAGGAAAATACCCCTTTTGTTGTTAGCTTCTCGTAAGAAGACTGTACTTCCTGCTTCGTCTGAATTTCTTAAATCCACTCGCTAATGCACCCAGCCGAAACTTTTGATTTTGTATAACTATGCAAATAGGTTTCATACCCTTCTTATAATTTATTCTGAGCTAAATTGCCGCCCTTGTGCTTAGCATCATTCTCATAAACCAAAATATAAAAAGAAGTACCAATATCGAGACATGTCTTTTCAATATAGATTGACAACACATACACCATGCGGCAATCGACAATCCTTTGCTGCACAAAACATAAAGCAAACTTATATGCTTTCATTGAGATTTGAACTCAAGACCTCCCGCTTACTAAACGGGTGCTCTAACCAACTGAGCTATGAAAGCTCATATATTAGGTAATGTGTCATAGAAAACTGAACATAATGAAAAGTTGAAGATACAATTTGTATATCACGTGGAAGAGGTAGATTTAATTCTTCTAAATTATTTTCTTTGCAATTAAAAATGTAAAACCTATGAAAACAAATTAAAACCAATAGTATAAGAACTTTCCCATTTAAAAATAATTGGTTTCTATTAATATTTTTCGATCAATATATGATAAAGAGAAGTTTTATTTTTTTATTCCTCATGAAATTTTAAAGACCAGTATTTTAGGACAAAAAAAAAATAAAAAATCATAGTATTCTCTGTGGACTGGAGTACTATATGTAATACTAACTTCGACACATTTTATTATTCTAATACCACTAAAAGGAAATAGTACGCATGGATAAGCATAAAACACAACGAAAGCAAAAATAAATCAAATTTAATTCATATCAATGGGTGTACCCTTTGATTTTTCGAGCATTTGATGCTTAAAAAGTGAATAATATAATAAAAAGATATCAAACATTTTCATGTGGCTTTAGGTAAAACGAAAGAGTACAATAAACTAACCACACATTTATATCCTTTTTGTTTTCACGTAGCAACTGCTACGTGTGTCCTTCTGGAATCTCGTTCACACAATAGATCAACATAGACTTCCTCTGATTCGTCCATACCACCCACAAAATGTAACTCAACACCTGCTACTATGTAGAACATGATTAATGAAGAAACAAATATGAATTTATACTATCGTTATAATCGGATCTTGTTTTGTTCTTGACCTCAACCTAGTCTTAGACTAGACAGCTCCGCTTAATACTCAAGACGTGTTTATTCTATTGATCAACATATAAAACCATTCCTTATCCTAAAGTTTGGTGACTAAGAAAAAAAGATACATATTTGACTTTTCACTCGTGAAAATTATAAAAACACATTCTTTTCTTCATATCAGTTTATTACTCACTTCTTCTTTTTCTTTTTCTTTTTTTTTTTCAATCTTCTTCATTGTTTGTTTCATTGGGAAAACTCACTAGAAAGAGAAGTCTGAATCTAAGTTTCGAGCTCTATTTGTGTTGGAAAACAACAAGATAAGATAAACAATCTCGCAAGAAATAATAATCTATGTGCAAACTAAATATATAAGTCCATTGGTATATAAATATGGATCAACTGAACCTGTAGCAGCGGAAGTATGTCGATCTACGTATTCAGGTATATCTAGTCTACTTTGGTAGTGATCCACCAAATTGAGCAAGGTGCGTTCGCGGTTTCCAAAGTATTTAGAGCAAGATCCAATAAGGAGATCTTGAAAGTGTTCGTGAAAGATCTCAAATCAACAAGAAATACGACATCTATCCATTTTGAGGGAGAAGAGGGTGCTCGTGGAGAGGCTTCGGAAAAGGCGTGCTTGTAGAACCACGAGAGTATTTAGAAGCTTGTAGGCAATCAGAAGGGTCCGAGATTTGTTGATTTGTTTGCTGTAATTTATTAAACCAAATTACTAAGGTAATTCTCGAAACCAGTTACATGCAATGTGTATCTATTGTATTATGTGATACCTATGTGCTTAATTTCCAACGATTTGCTTATAATAATGAATTAATTACGTATATATTTGAAGCCATGCATTTGAAATTAAAAACTAAGACAATTAAGATACAACATATACGTTTTCATCCCTTCATGCATGTGAGGAGCAGAAGAGGTATATCTTCACAGTTATAAGAGTAGATTAGTTTGAAAAAATATTGTTCGACTTGCAATAAGTCAATTGAGGGTAAATATTAATTTTTATTCATTTTTTTTTTGTTAACCAGTAATTTCAGTTAATTTCGACCAACAGATGTCTTATTTGTTAAACAAAACAAACCCTCAAGGTGTTAGATGTAATTCTCAAACCATTTGAAGTTTATGTGTAATTATACCAATTGAGAAGGGAGTGCAATGACTCTTAAATATTAGGGTATTTACGCTCCCTCTCTTGAGGTTTGGTGTAATTACACGTAGACCCACTATGGTTTAAGAAATTACATCTAGTACCCCTGAGGTTTGTTTTCGTCCAATAAATAAAGTCCATCTGTTAGTTAAAATTCACCAAATTTGTTGATATTAACAAAAATAAAAAGAATTAGAAATTTTTTTATATTTACCTGTGATTGATTTATTACTAGCTTATATCAGGTCAAATAAATCTTCTTATGACCAAATTATCCTCGTACATCTTCACGCATTAATGAATGTGAGGAGGTATATTTTCGTTATTATAAGAGTTTAGTTCGAAAAAATTTATTTGACCTGCAATAAGTCAGTTTTAATTCAATTAAAGGTAAATATCAATTTTTATTCAATTTTTTTAATATCAATAAATTCAGTGAATTTTTGACTAATATAAATATTTATTTATTAGATAAAAGTAAATCTGAACGGTACTAGATGTAAATTTTCATACTATAGAGGTTTATATTTAATTACAACAAATATAAGAGGATGAGAATATAATTATTCTTAATTATTATTTATGAATAAAGTAGAAAATTGATGAGGATGAGGAAGTGAGTGATATAAAGTATGTGCCAATGCATATCCTCTGAGCATATGATTAGTTAATGTGATGAGTTCTTTAAATACAAAACAGTAGACAGAGCAATTGACGGTGAGGAAATTCGGGTGAGCTTTGTTTGTATACGACGTCGTTTTCACGGGTTCCAACACCTCTGATTCTGATTCATTCAGCCGACGTTTCAGTCTTCAGACACTCAACGGTTTCAATTTTGCGTTGTCTGTAACTCAACAACTCAGGATTCTCTTTTTTCTTTCTTTCTATTTTTTTATGAATAAAATTGACACTGCCAACTATATCGATAAAGGGAAAATTTAAAAATCCTTTGTGATATTAAAAATATTTAAAAAAATTCAGTAAAAAATAAAATATTAAAGACACTATCTATAATATGAAGAAAAATTTAAAAAAACTCCTGAAATCAGAGAGTGCAGCACACTTACATTGATTAAAAGTGTGGGTTTGAAATTTTATTTTTTGACTATTTTACTCTTATCTATCCATAATATAATATTATATATATATAAATAATTTACTTTATATAATTTTTTTTAATAATATAAATTATTTAAATTTTTTTTTTTTTTTTAAAAAAAAGTAGTAGCATCTGCTGCTGCAAGAGGGCGCTGCCCTCCTCATCCCCTCGCCCAACGCAACAAGGGCGGTCGCCGTCTCCCAGACGGGGGAGGAGGGAAGGGGAGTCGGGGTGGGGTTCGAGGTTCGGGAAGGGAAGCTGATAGGGTGGGTGGTGGGGTGTTGGGGTGGGGGGTAATAATTTTAATATTTTTATAATAATTGTAATAATAATTATAATTATTGTTTTAAATGAATTTTAATTTTATAATAATTCATATAATATAATTTATCAACATGTGATCTAACTCATTTTCTAAAGGCACATAGGACTAAAAATCCCAAAAAATATCCACTGGCATGCCATATTATTTTTTTATTCATTTTTAAATTTTTTTCATCCATTTTTCATCAATGCAAGGGTGGGGGTTGATTATCGGATTAAAATGAATATTGAGCATATTTAACAGACTAAGAAAAATATTTATTTCTGTATAATTTTAAAGGATAGTTTCATAGATATTTTTTTCTATATAATTTTTTTCTATATAAACTTTTTCTAAATAATTTAATAGGCCTAGGTTGACCAAATTGACTAGGAGGGGCATTTTAGTCATTACCTCTATAAAATTATGTTCTCTTCAACCGGGGGCAGTGTGATCTATTTTTTGTACCACAGGGGGTGAAACTGATATTTTAATTTTTCACAGGGATTTTTTTGATTTTTTTGCATAACACAAGGGGGCAAAATGAATTTAACTCCTATTTTAAATAATAAAAATGTTCCATGACATTATCAGAATGGTAATATTTTAAGACTTCATGTATTTTTATTTGGTCTGATTCGACTGAACGATATATTTGGTCAAGAGTTAAATGAATTTTTTTTTATCTCGTAATTTAGATCAATCGGTATTTTTGTTGTTTTGTTTTTTTTTAGCTTTTCAGCTAAGCAACACTTTAGTCTTATATATTCAATCTTCTTTCTGTTAGAGTTCACCATTCTCGTAAAAAATGTCAAGCAGTAATTTTGAGGGTCCGGGAAGGTTTTATATTGAATCTATGTTCTGCTATTACAGGGCATTCCTATATGACTTGTGTGTCTTTTGTACAAGTTAAAAATAACAAAGAATCTATTGCTAGAAAAATAAATATCAATTTTGATCCTCCAACTTTATCAAATATCCATATTTAGTCCTTGTTCACATTGCATCCCAACATTTAATAGTAAGCTCTCTTTATAAACTAATGGAGGGAAATTATGAGTGTTTGGCACCAAAATGGTTGATATGCCCAATCCCATTTTCACATTTCTGGCAAAACAAATATACTGTAATTTTAATTAAATTGTGAAGTTGGAACTAAAAAAATAAAAATAAATTATGTAGTTTGTCCAAATTGAGCTGCTCTTTTTGGTGGTATTAATGAAACTGCAAAAAAAAAACAACCACAGTTTAAACACAAGAACATCATCATCATCTGCACCTGATAACACCTCATAGGCTGTAATTTAAACACATCATCATTAATAATAGTCATAAACAACCCTTGCAACCAAATACATAAAAAACAATCTCGGAAAATAGTTATAGATAAATCATCCAAACATTGTTCCATCACAACAAAAAGATTTATCAATCTTGTCATGCTTCTGTATTGAATATTATACAAGTACAAAATAAATTCAAAAAAGGAAAAGGAATATATTACAAATAATATGATTGAAAGATATAACAAAAAGGATTAATTGATTATTGATTTTAAATAGAGTTAATTATAGATCAAAAAAATTAAATTGAAAATTTGTTCTCATAAAAGTTCAATTAGCAAATGGTATGGAACATCCAACTCCAACATGCAAAATGGATGAGGACAACGTTGCAGTTACGACACAAAACAGATAAGCATTGATTCAAGTCTTCACGCTTACCAAAACCAATCCCTCTTTTAACTTTTACTACACAAAAGCAGCAGAAGAAATACTCACACATACCAAGCTGTAAAAACTAAAACTTCCCCACCCCAATCTGTACTAAACTTTTTCAGACAAGGGGGAAATTGGTGGTAAAATTTAGGGAGTGAGGGATGAAGATGATCATCACTACACTACAAAACCCAGAAACAGTCTGAATTCATATTATCATATACCCATACTCATTCTCAAAACGCGGCAGCCCGCAGCTGTTGCCACCCCCACCCTCACCCTACGTGTCCACTCCTTCATTCCCCCATCCCACCTCTCCATTTCCTCTTCTCTCTCTCTCTCTCTCTATTATATATATATATATATATATGTATATATATATAATGCCCAACACTCACCCATTACGACCCCATAGACACTCGCTCCCTCCAAGAAACAGAAAGCACCTACCCACCATCTCCAAATCCACCATGCCGAAACCCACCACACTAGTAATCCCACTGCTCCTCCTCCTCCCTTTCTTCGTAATGGCCGCCGGAATCCGAGGAAAAGTGGGCGGGAGAACCCAAGTCAAGAACGTTGAGCAGAACCAAGAAATACAAGAGCTGGGCAGATACTGCGTCCGAGAGTACAACCACCAGCTGCAGCTTAAGCCCAACGCCAGTACCGCTCTCGTCTTCTCACAGGTGGTAGCGGCGGAGACCCAGGTGGTTTCCGGAATCAAATACTACCTCAAGATCTCCGCCGTCACTCGCGACGGAGCTCCGGCCAGGACTTTCGACGCGGTGGTGGTGGTGAAGCCCTGGGTTCACTCCAAAGAGTTGCTCAACTTTGCTCCCTCCTCACCTCCCAAAAGCACTAAGTAAAGCGGTTTTCTTGGAAAAATAAGAGAGAAATAAAAATTTTGTGTTTGTATTATGTCCAATGTATTTTCTTCTCTTACTTGTAACTTTGATGTTGCGGGATTGTTGATGAGTTACTGCTAATAATGGAACTGATTACGCGACTATTTTGGTCTTATGTATATGATACGCGCTTAATAGGCCGACAGGGCCGTGTATTAGTGCATTTTCGCTGTGTTTTTCCGGTCAGCTGCGGATTATTAAGCTAAAAAGGAATTCCCACACAGGATACAAGTGAAGTGGGAATCAACAAAATCTCTCTGTGCAACGCCTAATCATTAATCCAATCGCATACAACACTCTAATATGCTGTTTGATTAATCTCACGGTTTCAGAGGACTCTATTCCCGCCAAGGGTAGATTGAGAATGAAACTCAGGTTAGAGATTCCAAGATTTGTAACAAGTTTTCCGTGGGTGTCTGAATACTTTGTTTTCCGTCTATGAATAGTTGAGAAGCACTAGTCGATACAACAACATTCGCCGGCTGTCTGAACACTTCTTCACACCAACCCCATGAAGCATAAAAGCTCAATGGCGTGATGCACATTGGAGCAAAGGGGCAGGACCTCCCAATTGTATAGGAGCCAAAAATGGTGTTATCAATTATGCAACAGAAGCAGCGATATGACCACCACTTCTCTATTTCATCGTCGGATGCAAGTAATATGAAACTTGGAACTTCATATTTAGCATAGTACACTGATCTCTAGTATAAATCCCAAACTCACTCGGGACTTTTGAATCATATCCTCGGTCTCTTTGTTTTATCTACAATCCCGTATCTTTTCCTATACGCCTAATGGTCATACGGAAATTCCAAGTCGTTCTCAGCAACTTTGAAGGGCTGAGGGTGTTGGCCGGAGCAGTACAAATTCCACATCTTGAAGTAAGAACGCTCCAAATTCCTCACCTGAAAGTGTAATATACAATTGGCATACATGTCTATGGTCTCAAAGCAGCAGCATATGTAAGTTATATGATTCTCCTAGTCCTAGCAGTCTGCAAAAATATGCCAGCCAAAAAAATTGTAGTCATGGGAAACAGGAAACGGCATTACTCACCCAGCGTGCTGTGTCAAACAGAGGACAAGTTAAACGTGCTGCCTTTAGCCTGTTAGTAAGATCTTGGAGCTTTGGACGATTAAGAGCCAGAGAAACCGCCTTCTCCTCATACTCTTTCATGCTGTCATTCCATATACCAAATCAGCACTATAAAAGCCGCAACTATGGTAACATGAAACGACAATAAAATGTGTTTAAAAGATGAACCAAACTTTTGGATGGTTTTCCACCACCACAAAAAAAATAGGGGGCAAATAATAGTCTAGAATTTAGAGATAGAAGGTAGAGTTTATGCAGCATATATGGTACCAAGGCAATTGCCAGGAGGGGTTAGACCAATATAAAGACACATATGGGTCCAGGTATGTTAAAGGAGCATGATCACTAATTCCTACTCTAGATTGACTCTTATTGTTGAATGAGAGGCAGGAAGTTAGCACAAAGAACAAAAGAACTAACTTGATAGAGCTCCACTGTGAAATTGTACTTTCACAGAATGCTTAGCATCTTAAATAGGTCGTTCACAAATCGAAGTACCTACCTATTCACAATCATCTCCTCCCCAACTCCTGTAGCCAAACACAGTGAACCAGCAACTCTAGTAGCCATTTTCTCAAGAGGAAGAGTAACCATAGGTAGGCCCGCCCAAAGAACATCCGTCCCGGTCGTATGTGCATTGCAAAGAGGTCTGTTCAACAGGATAACCCAAAAAGAAAAGAGAAAATCATTTGAAGTTCAATTGTATATGAATGCTTCAAATGGTTTATGCTTGTAAGAGAAGCTCAGGCAAAATTATATACGTGTCAAGGAATAGGTCTGCCAATGCACTCCGTCTAATGTGCTCCTGTTTCATTGCAACATCTGTGAATATTATTTGGTCTGGCTGCACACCTTGAGCAGCAGCATCTGCACAGAAAGATAACGTATTTAGGAATTACTGGCCAGAAACACATCATTCTCATTTTTCACAAAAAATAGATCTATATGTGATGGCCAGGCATAAATGTAAATCGTACGTGCACGAAGCCTCATTTCGCCTGCAGCTGGAAACCTAAGCAGCCAGAGTGCGCTATTTGGGACTCGCTTAAGAATATTGCACCTGCATATTCAGTAAAATTTATTAAGCATAAAAAAATTTCAGATTACCTACTCACACTTATGATAAATGTATTTACCAGGTGATGAAAATCTCAGGGTCCATCTTGTAAAGTTGATTGAAACAAGCAAATATAAATTTGTCCTCAGGCAATCCATAGTCCGACCGCTTGGGTTGGCAGCTTGGATCCAGGACATCCAGATTTTTCTAAGGGACATCATAACAGAGGGTAACAGTCAGCATAAATCAGTTATCGAGGTTCAAGAACCAAACAGATTAAATTCTCAAAATTTACCTGTTTATAATCATTTACGAAATAGCAATGAGGAAGATGGACAATCTTCTCGGAGTATATATGTGAGTAACACATAGGAGAGACAAACTGCAATGTAATACTTAAGTCGTCAAATGGAAGCAGCCAAAAACTCTGAAATTTGGTTGCTGGAGAACAGTAAAGAAATAGTGACACCAGGAGGAGCACAGATTGAAAACCAGACATTAGGGGTGGCAATATGAGTTGAAACCCATGGTTCCAACCCAACCCACCTAGTCTTGGGTTGGTTGGGTTTAAAATTTCTTCATTTGGACCTAATATGGGTTTTGTTTACGTAAATTCCATATTATTGGTTCTAATGGGTCTTAAATGACTTCAAGTTTAATTTTCTATTAGCCAATCAAAAGTCATTTTTTATAGTATAATGAATTGATAAAACATGTTAGTATAACCAATAGTTCAATGTGGGTTGTGTTTTATTAAGTTCAAGGTGCATATGGTTTCAGATGGGATCATCAAATTTATTTTCTATTAGCCAATAAAATATGAACTTTAATAATATTTATACAACTGAAGGAATATTCTAAAATAATATTTTCATTTGGCCAACAAAAAAGAAAAGGCACGATATACACCTCCAATTGCTGGGTAACTATTTTAAAGTATTGTTTAGGAATGTTCATTGAGTAGAATCGGTAAACCGAGTTCTCAAGAATAAAAAACATGTTCATTTCAGTTTTGGGGGTTACCAAATTTTTCTACGGTACTTTGTTTAATATTATATCGAATAATAAAAAATAGTTAATGAAATACTATAAATTATAGTTATACTATTCATTTATTAATTTTATTTGTCTTATTTTCGATAAGTAAATACCAAAAACAGTAAAAATTTGAATAGATATAAAAATATGTAGACAAAAATTAAATAAAAATAAATGAATAACATTTCAGTATTTGGTATGGTATGGTATGGTAAATCGAATTAAAAACCAAAATCAAATTGAATACAAGATTTATATATAAAAGAAAACAAATCAAATACATAACCAAATTTTTCGGTTAAAGGTTCAATTAAGTCGGTCCACCAAACATTGAACACTCTTATTGCTTCTATTTGATGGGTGCAATATATTGAAAAAATTAATAATTCATATTATATTGACATCTTAACTACAAGCAAAACTTACTAAAAACTAGTATATTAGAATGACAGCAATTCAAAATTTTCCCAAAAAAAAAAAAAAAAAACATTCTTTCTATTGGAACCAACCCATTTCCAACCCGTCTTTTTTTTACCAGTACGTTCAGACCCATATTGGACCCAACCCAACCATTTGCCACCCCTATAAAAACCACCATAAAAAAGCAAATCAAATGGCATATAAATAAGAATACCTCATCGGTCACCAAATAATGTATGTAGGTAGCCCCAGTGGTCCCAGGAAATCCCATATAGGAAACCTGAACGGGAGCAGGCTGCATGGCAAATATTTCATTTCTTGCACCCTGCAAGAATGAAGATAGAATCACAGCTTTCATTTATAATCCGATCCCATGGTAGCAAGATGCAGAAACCAAGCAAACAAAACCCATGGACAACAAAAGCCAACAATCATAATAACATGATACCTTAGTATACCATTAAGGTTGACAAGAATTTGTATCTGGTCCTCATTGATCATCCTTGCGATCATATCAGATGCCATAGATGAGACGTCAATAAAATGCTCAGTTTCTGATTGGATTCGCAGCCTCCATTCAGTACCATCGTTTGGACTTAAAGCATAGCAGAAAACCTACAAGAACAAAACATCTCATAGCACCCACAAGAAAGAAATCAGAAAAGTATAACCTTTATGAAACACATAAAACATACTAACCTCGACATTTTCTCTGTCGTGCATGCCAAACACTGAGCCCATGAGATGCGACAAAGGATGGTTACCGAAGTCACTGCTTACATATCTGAGAGACAGAAAATAGTAAACAGAAATCTTTATTTTGGTGCAAGTGGAGAAGTGACTATTTTTAAATAAAATTACAGAAGAATGTGATTACCCTATTTTTAACCGGCCGTTCCTACCCCCACCCCTTACAGGTAGTGGAGGAGGATGGTTAAAAGAAGGAAGTGAATAACGGGATGCCACAACAGAACAGTGTGCTGCGTATTTCCGACTGCACATACAGAAAGCAACTGCTTATAATATACACACCTGAAATTTGATATACAAAATACAACGAATAGCAAATCCTCTTTACCTGATCTCTAGCGCGAGTATGGGTCAAGTGGATATGCTATTGCATGGAAGGGTTGCACGCTAGGAATAACTGACATCTACAATAAATAAAAGGTGGAGTCAAATGTCTCTCGTATCTGATGATAATAACCAACAAGAACGCATGAGCAAAATTCAATCAACGAGCGTAGCATGGTGGTCCGATTGGAATGGGTTTGGAGACTCAGCAGCAGCAGATTTTGAGCAAACCTTGATCTGTCTCCTAAGTATCCCTTCAACTTCAATAAACATCTTCTCTCGATCATCCCAGTCGCAAACACACTGAACAAATGCCGTTGCACAAGAAATTATATTAAAGAAAGTTATAGCATCACCCAATCATAATACTAGCTCAGTTCAATAGATGTAAATTTGTAATGCAGATGTATCAAGCAAAAGATCACAATCTAGGAAATCAACCCTGGAAAAGAATAAATAAAAAATCCAAGAACTGTTTCAGCACTAGCAGAAATAGATAGCATGTCATCACATGGTATTTTGTAAGATCCGCCAACTGTAAAAAAATTTAAGCCTAATGCTGTATTTACAGGACCCATGTAAAATCAAGTCAAACAAGCTTTCCTGAGCAACAGCCAACTCATAACAGTAAATGAGTTCTTAAATCTGCAAGTGCCGTTCTAACAACTACAAAAAAACTTATTTCACTTCTCAGTGTTTTACATCTTAGAATTTTCTATTTTCTTTTCTTCTTTTACACACTTCTAGCAGATTCCTCTTCGACCATAGTTGATAAAGGCTCACGCAGGCTATGGCATGAAGGTGCACAGAAGCATAGCACACACGGCAGCATGCAACTTAACAAAGTTAGGAGCATAATTCCATAATTAAAGTACGTGTCTATATGCATATAATGTTAGTATCCTCCAGGAATATAGTAATTCTGCAGTAATTACAACACTATCAACAATGACATAAGCTACATTAAAAATTACTTCAGTAGATATAGCCATAATTGAGCACAGTTAGCAATAGGAGTTGTTATAACAAGTAGAGAACCACATACATATCAATATCTGTATAGAAGTGCCAGCACCCGGATGCAGTCAGGTAAAAACGTACTTAATCTCTATTCAAACATCAAGGAAACAGAATACACTGAATATGAGTTGCATGTACCTGCAAAGTGTGAAGAAGGTTACAAGTTGCCTCCGGGAAATCTGGACGCAATACCAACGCTTGCTTGTAGCTTTTAATTGCAGCTTCCACATGACCACTTCAAGTTGAACACAACAAGGTTATGTAAACCGCATGTCTCACACTAATCAAACATAAATAGGACTAAGTTTTTTTTTTATATTTTCTAACTAGTGCCCGCCCAATACAAAAACCCAATAAAGCTTGCTTAGGCTTTTAATGGCTGTTTCCACATAATTACTGCAAGTAGCCAAATGGCGGTATGTAAAGCATTTTTTACTAGAAAATGTAAAATGTTGTCCTCCAGAACTAGTTCTACAATCCAATTGAGAAGTGATAAAAATGTACCTGTCCTTGTAAGCTGACGCCAAATTAGCATGAGCCTCGGCCATGGCTGGCCGGATAGCAATAGCACGCAGATAGTCTTGGATTGCTTCATTAACTCTCCCAATTTCTTTGTAAGTATTGCCCCGATTGACAAGGCCATCAGCTGCCCAATGGATCAATTCTGAGGACCTCATTGTAGCAAGATATTGCATCCGCATAATTACCCTGTAATTGCATCAGAGACAACAGTTTCTTACCGCCAGATGTTAAAAAGCAAGTGAAAATTAAATGACATTCATTAAAATCATGCAATTGATCCTTGCTATAAAGAACTACTTGAGTTCCTTTAACTTCACATTGCTGCTCAACATTTGAAGCAAAAAGACCAACATCATACCTGCTGCTTATATATTATAGCTAAGTTATTGAAAGGGGCAGATAGTCCTGTTGTAACAGCTAGTGTTGCCTTGTAGCATTGAGCTGCAGCGCTCATCATGTTCCTTTAAAGGATTAAAAGGAAGATTTCACAATCATAAACAAGCAAAGGTAATACAGAAAAAAGAAGCCTGTTATCATAAAAACATAAATTTCCGCAACAAGGTACTTTGATATCCAACATACCACTCCATATAAATATTTCCAAGATTAGTTAGAGCTTGAGGGTGACTAGGTTGAAGAGACAGGCATTGCTTCATAAACAAACAAAATGAGAATCAATAAATATACAAGACCAATTACACAACAAGCAATTGAATAAGAGTGAGAAAGAACTAACTCGATAACAGTGGATTGCTTCCTCTACTCTCCCAGCATCTTTTAGTGCATTGCCCTGGCAATAGAAAGGACATCAAAAAGAGAACCATCAGCAAAGTTCATCATAAATATACAGACCAGAAAAGATTCAGTGGATCTTTATATGGAAATGATATCCGAACCAAGTTATTGTATGCC
Source organism: Sesamum angolense (assembly GCA_034509725.1). Taxonomy (NCBI): domain Eukaryota; kingdom Viridiplantae; phylum Streptophyta; class Magnoliopsida; order Lamiales; family Pedaliaceae; genus Sesamum; species Sesamum angolense. The sequence continues at coordinate 6,957,338 of JACGWL010000004.1, forward strand.
TCCAGGAACCCAGCATCACAAGCAATTGCTCGCTTGTAGTTGAGTATCGCCATATCAAGGTTGCTCTGCTCATAGTATACACTGGCTAAGTTTCCTGCAATATTTGCTTTAAAGTCAAATTCTCCAAAACAATGGAGCAAGCACGTGAAGCTCATGAAGATGAATAGATTAACAAAAATCATAAATGAAAAATGAGTCTTTCAGCTATCAAAGTCAGACAGCCTCCGATACTAAAGGAAAATGATGGCTAGATATCGAGATTTATTTAATACTAGGGTTTTGTGGCACCCTATGGCAAAGTTATCTCAAACTATACTAAAATGACTGATAAATGATGGATAAGAATATTTCTAATACAATAATAAGCAAAATATTAAACAAAAATAAAAGATTGGAGAGAGAACAGAGATGTTTCTGAGAGAAAGAGACAGAAGTTCAGAGACAACAAATAGCAGTTTGCGTAGCGGAGAGAAAAGTGTAAATTATGGGCACATATATATAGATAGAACCTCCTCCATAGCAACCAAGTTTCATTTAGATCTTTTTATATGTCTGATGAAAGTTGGTTTCTCAATCATTGCTGCACATGAAGGGCTATTAACTCAGAAGTGTTATTACAACTTCCTCTTTGAGCCACAAGATCAAAGTAGAATTTCCATTTTCTTAATGCTGACACAATGAAAAAGTATAACCAGAACATGTTCGGAATATGAATAGTGGAACCTCCAAGTTTCCTGTGTTTCCATGTCCTATCCTCTTCCTCATGGGTCATGGCCTGTTCCTCCTATAAATATTATAAGAACAGGACCAGCAACTACCAATTCATTCCAACCTACAGCAGTCACCCTTTTGGTGCATCTGAAGAGGAGTTCCAGCTTGGTATTGGACCCCAAAACTAAACTTATGTCATTTAAAGATCCATTTTGTTTCTTTAGTAATTGTAAAGCATTATATCTCCTGCAGTAGTTCCATATAATATTCACTATTGCAGTTTAGTTGGTGATATTTAGATTTGAACAAAACCAATGTAATTATCCTTTTTCATCTGTCCTTTCTTATAGTTGCTGGACAGAAATATCTCGATCTGTCTACCATGGATGAAGTACCCAGACAGGTGAAACATATAGTGCATGGCCAACAAAAGCCCTATCAAATGAAGGAACAATCATGAGAACCCTTCCAGATAAAACCACTCACCAAAGCCATTGCATTGTCTGGTCGTGACTGCAGGGCTCGTTGATAACATACAATAGCCTCTTGTGGCATTCCCAAAGCCTGGAAAGACAAAGAAGACTCGTATTTCTCCAGATTCCTGTCCTTGCATTTGCAGCTACCCAACCTTACCAGCAGAATGCATAAAGCTTACCTTGTAAACATTTCCCAAATTCAAGTAGGCATCAGAGAAGTTTGGCTTCAACTTGACAGCTTCCTGGACATACAATGACAGACTGTAAGGAATGTGGACAAGATCATACAACCAACCATATCCTAACAGAAACCCAAAATATGCACAAGTTCGTCCCCTAGTGTAAAAGAAGCTCAATTATCCAACCAGAATAAATTGGCAATTCCTACCTTGTAGTACTGCAAGGCCCTGTTAAGATCACCAGCCTCCATAAAAAGACCAGCAAGATTGGACCATGCAATAGCAAAAGTGGGTTGTATCCGAAGAGCATCCAAGTAACAATTGTATGCCTGAGCCAGAAAAGAGAACTCAAAATCTTCTGAAATGAAGTGTGATTAACAAAAAAATGAAGACACAAGCTGAGTGGTTTGATTATACCAAGAAATTAAGTGCATAAAGAAAGAGAGAATCTCAAATCAGGTAACAGGAATCTTATATAAGAAGACAAACTGTTGCAGGAAGAAACAAAGATTGCCAGTTTTCCAATTCTTAAACAGAGTGATAATTCAGCAAAAGTAATAGAAGGTTAACCGTTGACAGAAATAAGATGCCAGGTCTCAGGAGCTAGAAACTTGAATAGAAGAACCCTAGAAGTTCACTCTCCCAAAAGACTATTAATCATATATAAATCTAGTCTAAGCCACAGAAATAAGTAGATCCCTAACAAGAAACACAGTAAGAAGATTGGCCATGTGCTGTGTCTTACCTCTTGCACCAATCCTTGAGCTTTCATCAAATTTCCAAGGTTACTATGAGCATCAACCTAAAACAAACATAAGCTGTAACAGACAGGAGAAATATCCACAAACTGAGACATTGACGCTGCAGAAATCAAAATAGATATTTACCAAACGAGGATTTAGAGCAAGAGCTTGACGACAACATTGGGCAGCCTCAGTCAGCCTTCCTTTACGCATGTAAGCACTAGCTAAGTTTGACCATGCATCAGCAAAATTAGGCCGAAGCTGCAAGTAAATTTGGAAAACACAATTATTATGCAAGACTGGAGATGGAAATATCGTGTTCTCTCATGCAACCAAAAGTACACACCTTTCTTATTGATGCCTTTCTTACATCGGCATGCAGGACTAATATGCATCCACCAGATACAAATTACTCAAAAACTATGCCCAGTAAAATCAACAAGGTATGACACAGAACCATGAAACTCACACCAGTATACAAAAATCATACTTAAAAGAAAAATATTCCAATGCCAGAGGTTCTTGGTTAACGCAATTTGCATACGAGTTGTCCAGGAAGAACAAAGGATAAAGCACAATTAGCTGAACAATAAATCTCGGGAAAACCAATATGCAGAACCCACTCATTTAACGAAATTGGTTTGGGTTAGCATTCTAACAAATTCGCAGGACACGATTTACCATCAAGATTAAGGCAAAGTTTCATACATTTAGGAAACACTATGCCAACTACCTGACTGACTGAAACCCAAAAGTACAGAAGTATACTTAAACCTATGCTGAAATTCACATCGTAACCGCCATCCATACTAAGAGAAGGGAAGAAACAGAAAACAACCTTCAGAAAATTTCAGTCCACAAACCCTATAAAACCCGACTAAGAACTCTCGGAGGTCCATCAATGCTGGCTTCATCAACATCATCCAGACAGCACATAATAAGGTAGGAATAATGATACCTAAAGGAGTATGGCCATACTGCAGCCTCAGGTTAAAACAAGCAGAAATTGACGAGCTATTAAAGTTGTTACCATGGTACTTTGGGTATATTCCTTTGTTGTATGCCATAAACTCTCCCAAGTATAACACTATATGCAGCTACTACAGGCAATAAATTATTGATTTCCCTCCAGTCAATCATCTTTGAACCCAGAACATCTACAATTATTGGACTACCCATCTCAAATAAAATGGATAAAATCTTGATACACTAGTCTTTCATTGTCCTTCCAGCAAAGTCGTATTGCAGAAGCCCAGACAGAGAACATTACATAACATTCAGAAAATGAAGTAAAATACAATATTTTTCTTTAGAGCCCAAACAACCAACTAACACCACAAAAATCAAAACAAGTTTCTCCCAAAGGCCGGTCAAAATAACGGGATATGTACAGAATACAAAAGAACATTTACAGTCAGTTCGTTGGGGTGGGGGGGCCGAGGGGCACCATGAGATGCACAGATTGCACGAGGATGTTGGTTCAAGTATAATCTCTCAGCAAAAGAAATTCAGCCAATAGTTGATTTTAATATATTTCTTTATTTCATTTATGTAAACAGATTCTACTACTTGTAATCTTTATTTTATTTTTTGTGAAGGCAGACAAACCTCGATTGCGATCAAGTAATAGCGAATGGCTACATCAATATTGCCTTTCTCCTGCCAGAAAAGTGAGTGAAACACACATCACTTGTCAGTTTCTTGAAAGCAAAGCTAGCAAGGACATGAAAGACACATAATCACTAAAGCATACCTTCCAAGCATTTGCCATATTTCCATAGCACTCAGCAAACTGTGGATCAATTCGGAGAGCTTCTTCGTTCTTTGCAATGCACAAATCAAAGTCGTGCAACTAAAGACATAATAGCTAAGTTTCAGACTTGAAAAGGCAAGAACGGAAATAACATAGATTCATGTGACCCAAGAGTAACCTGATAATAAACTGCACCCAACAGAAGAAGATTATCGGTGCGACGTGGATTTCTCTCATATACAGCCTTGCTATGCTCTAGCGCCTGCTTATAGTTGCCAGCCTTGTAATTCTGATGAGCAAGATTGAGGAGCATGTCTTCATCAACTGCATCACATGAATCGAGAAAATTACACCACAAAAGTAACTACTTCAACATAAAAAAGGGAAATGCTTTGATTTACATTGTTAAAAACGCTTTGATTTTGTACTGGTCTAAACTTATTTGTAAAAAACAAAGAGAAACCAAAACACAGCAGCATTTATATAATCATCACCAGCACATAGCTTCCGTATGAAAGTGATCAACCAAATTGTTAAAGAACTAAAAAGGAAGCCACTTATAATTGGTATTACCGTTTCAACAAGTTGGGTGAGATTTGGACAATTAATTGACTGCCTTTAAACACTCTCACCACATCCATGTCATTCATATTGAACAATTCTCTCAATTATTTACTTCACCAATAAAAGACAATTACCATCTGAATGAATATTTTTTCAACATCTCATTTGTTCACTTGTTTTATTTGGTCCAATTTAATCTTCCTTCAAGTAAAGAAATCTCTTAGACCTGGAATAATCACATGTATATCCTTGATCTTTGTACAATTGAAGGAAATACCTCTGCTAAACCATTATTAAACTTCAGTAAAGAAAAGTCCAACCCTCTAGGAAACATAAAGTCCTATCAATCATAAAGTAGTAGAAAATACAACCAGTTATACTCTTATGTTGCATACTGAAGTCTGCCGCCAAGTATCTCACTGAACACTTATTATGTTACTTGAGCTTTGGCTAGTTGCTAAAAACTATTCATCAACACTTGCATGAAGATAGAGTGCTTACAACAAACACAGTTTAGGCTTGGCTTTTTCCCTCACAAAAGTAAATATTAGATCAAGATAAAGCATTCTATTTGTAGAAAGCAGGTGTACAACCAAATATGTGATCAGGTCACAGGTTAGCCTATAGTCGAGTTCTTACATGGACCTAATCAAGTCAGGAAACACCAATAAACCGCTAGGGTCGGTCCTAGCTGAATCGTCCTTGGATGAGTTCTTTCTACACGCAGCTATTGTCAGAAACGGAGTGCCCAGAAGTCAAGCTTATGCTATTCTAGCACTGAATGAAGGTATTAATAAGTGTTGATTGACTGTAAAGTCAATGTTAGAACATTCCAGACCATGCCATGCGTCCTTCCAACAACAGCCCGCAATTCAGGGTCCACAGATTGGTTCAGGTTGGGCCAGCCAGGGTCCATGTCGAAACACACAGACCTGTGTCCTGCTTGGTTTTTAGCTTGTTTGGAGGGTATTTTAGTAAGAAAAACACACAGACCTGTGTCCTGCTTGGTCTTTTAGCTTGTTTGGAGGGTATTTTAATAAGTTCAGATAACCCACATCAATATGTTAAGCAGCTCAAATTAAGGAACCTAAGACAAATATATTATCACATTATAAATGTTAGTTTACCAAACTGGAAATTTTATGAGGCATTATAGACCTTCAGACATGGAAATCAACCCATTTCAATCAAAATCTGAGGTCAAACTCATGAATATCTGGATGAAATTGGTTTAGTTCATGGTTATATCACATGGTGACATTGGAATGCCATATGAGAAAATAAAATTCTAACTTAAAGACCTTGATTTGGCAGGACTTTCTAATCTTTTGATAGTGTTCCCCATATTTCCGTATTTTCTAATACTTCTCATAGTTTGCTACTAACATTTTTTAAATAAAATGCAAATTTCAAAATGGTTCTCCCTATACAATATCTGAATAATAATCTTATATCCACATCCATGATTTGTCCTTTTTCCATTTAAAAAAAAAGAAATTCACTTCACTTTCATGAGTTCTCAAATATCATTGTGCCCTTTCTGCAATACCATACCACATTCATCAATGGTTGCTTAATGCTAATAAATCACATTATATACTTTCAAGATATCCTACCTTTATTTTCATATCCACACTGAGGTCCATTTTTAAATTAAGTAACAGTCACTTTATTCAGGTTTGTACATTTATTTTAATTTTCCTTCTCTGCAATATCATCTCACACATTTATGTACTGAACTAAGGGACCCCTGTCGGGATCTTCAACATACTAGCTAGGATAGACTATTTTCATGAAGGCCAAAAACTAATGGCACTAATACCCTAAGCCTTGTCTTCTGTTACACACGGTATCTGTCAAAGGAATACGAAGAGCCAATATTCGACCTCAGATAACAAGAAACAAGAATACGCCAAAAATGTTCCTTGCAGCAAAATTATTAGTATGTTGTATACACAAGGTAAATGAGACCAAAGGATTTTCCTCGAGCAATCATCTAAAAAACAGTCACATGAAATCTAAAGAATCTTATAATTCTTGTCTCATCAAACCAATAGACAAGAAAATCCATATACAAACTTGTTGGGGAACACAGAGCGAGCATCATTCTGGACAATTGGTTTAGGAAAATATGGCTGCTGAATAAGTTTTTCAGCAATCCAATTAAACTAGTCCAAGCCTGAGATACTCTATAGTCAATGATCAAGGAATTAAATTTTATTATAACGATAGTATAATCAAAGAAATGTTTAATTACATTGGAAGCATGCATAACTTAAAAAACAAAACAAATTAAGTAAGATGGTTTTATTAATATTAAAATCAATGATCCATAAACCAAACATTTAGTCTTAAGCTAATGAGAGAAATACAAATATAGAGTTCAATGTTTAGCTTCGCACTATTTCGCTCCTAGATATCACTTGAGCAAAATGTCATCTTCTTCTAAGTGGCCATTTGTTTTCTAAATCGTCTGTAACGAAACAACATTGCATCACAGATTTTGACTTTGCTTCGTTGCAACATTTTGGCATTGAAAATCAGATTTGAGCAAACACATCAAGCATCCTCAAATAGCTAGCTATCAATTAACGAATTCCGAACCTAATTATCTATGACCAGTGATCAAATGAAAATTTGTGTCTTACAACAAAAGAGAAAAAACCATTCATCACAACATAGCACTGATAAATAGATTATTAACAAAAAGTCTGACCAAACTTCAGAAGACATACAAATAAAAACTTATTCAGTAAATAAGTCCCTTTAAAATATAGGCCGAGAAAGTCTGCCAGAAAAGGTCGATTCAACAGCTTCAAGCCTAAAATAACTGAAAATTGTCAAAGAAAATCCGAATGCTCGACGGAATAAATACCACACGTAAAATTTCCCCCCAACAAGATATTTGGATCATTAAAAAAAAAAGGTGATAAACCATATAGTTCCTTCTGTCCCCAAAAAACTAAAAGAATAATGGACCAAAAACCCTAACCTCAAAATACCCACAAATAAACTTCTAAACAAATCCACACGTATTTCCCCTTATACACTAGACGAACATGGCAAAATTAGCTCACCGCCTAAAACAATTAAAACGAAAAATTCCCAAATTTAAATTAAGGAAACAAACAAAAAAAAAAAAAGACGAAATTCAAACCTTCACGAGAAAGCTCTTGCTTGATATTACTCGCAGAGGCCAAGGCCAAGGATGAATCCTCCCGGTGATGATCGGTTCCCACATTGTACGGAACCCTAGCCCACCTGCTGCTGCTGTTGCAACTGCTGCAGATTCAGGTTATACTGCCGCGGATCGCTCTGCAACGACAGCATCGTTTCCGATCCTCCCGATCACGATCCCCGCCGCAGAATTATTTTCATAAATTCCAACCCCCAAAAAAAAAAAAAAAAAAAAACTAAAAATCCACTCAACAATAAGGAAAACTCAGAAAAACCGAAATTATGAGGGAGAAAAACTACTCTCCTCCAGAAGGTTTTTCCCACGGAAAATTGGAGCTACTTAATTTAATATATATTATATCTCAGCTCAGTAGAGAGAGAAAATTGAAAGAAAAAACACCAAAAAAAAATAAAACAAAGAGAGAGGGAGAGAAAAATGGAAGAGCAGAGAGAGAAGAATAAGAGAAATAAAGAAATAGAGAAGAATCGCCTTTTCTTCGGTTCGGTGTTCTTCCTTTCGGTTATTCTCTTTTAACAGCGATTCCTCTAGAACCTCCTGTTAACAGACTTTTCTGCCCTTGTCCTGACTCTTAAATTACAGAATTGGTACAGGCAGTGGTGAAAAGGAAGTCAGGTTTATAATAAGGAATAGATTCCTAGTGGAATTGATACCAATAATTAATTCCAATAAATTCTGATTTTTTTGCTTTTTTGAACAAGAAATAAATTTAAAAAAGCTACAATGATTTAAATCTCTGGACGGTTGGAATATATTTGCTTTTTGATGAAAAATAATATTGAATTCACTGTGAAGTTATACGTATATTTGTATAATTTTAATATTTTTGTTAAATGATGGTATCCAAAATTTTAAAAGATGCCGCCGGACCTTTTTATGAATTCAAATGTGACTATTCCTCTTTGATTGGGTCATGTTGATTTGGGCTTAACTTGATTTGAACCCATGCATATACAGACTTGTGATTTAGACGGTCATCTATGGATTAATAGATCATGTGCTCGTACAACTTTAAAATATTATAATATTAACCCTTCATGTATCAAATATAGCTTTTGCTATCCAAAGCATTCCTACGATCTTGATGCTTTCTTCTTTTAAGGCCTTGTTGTTTTAAACATTGGAGTTGCATATTAATCGAACAGAATTTACTCATTAATATGCCATTTTGTTAATTTCTAGGGTAATTACAACAGGCTCCATTGAAATTTGTTATAATTACAAATACTTTTTTATATTTGAAAAATTACAAATACAAATCCTCTTGAATGAGAGGGGTGCCTTCGAGAACGCGGACACAAGTGGTGCATGGTTGTCGTCAGCTCGTGCCGTAAGGTGTTAGGTTAAGTCCCGCAACAAGCGCAATCCTCGTGTTTAGTTGCCATCGTTGAATTTGGAATCGTGAACAAACTACCAGTGATAAGCCGAATGAAGATGAGGATGACGTCAAGTAATCCTAAAATTATAAATCCTCTAATAAATACCCCATTGTGACAGCTCATTATAGGGAGGTATTTGTTAGGGTACTTGTAATTTCAGGAGAATATTTGAAAATTTTCAAATAACGAGTGAATAGATCTGTAATTATTATTATCTTAAATGAATTAAAGGATGTTTCTAAATCGTTAGCTTTTGTGACGTCCATGTAATTTCAATAAATCTTTTGCATGTTTTAGTATAAATCGACAGAACTTACTATTTGAGTTAGTTTAGTTATTGTTTACATGCCATCTCATTCTATCTCAAACATAGATGAGTCTAAAACATAATATGTAAGACGATATTCTTTGATATTTGGACAAAGTTATAAATAGATTTTTGCATATTTTACCCTACATTTTAATTGTACATACTAAAATTACTTTACTTTTATTTATACTATACATATGTTGGAAGACCTATTACAATATGATAAATAATATATATTAGGATAAAATTATAGCAACACGCTCTGAAGTTTGGTTAAAATATACAAACGCCTTATGTGCTTTGTAAAATTACAACTACACTTTTTAAGGGATGTAGGGAAATAAAGACAAAAAAAATCACTTCAAATCCATTTAGCACTTAGAGTATGTTTGGTTGGGGAGAAAAGTGGAAGTATAAGATAAATGGAAGTAAAATTAAACGTATATATAAGAGATAGTTTGGTGTTTGGTTAGGGGAAATAGATAGAGAGATAGTAAAACTCGATATATATGAAATTCATCCAGAGTCCAATTTTATTTCCTTTTAAAATTGGGCAAAAAAAATTATAAATCAAAATATTTATATCAATTTATTATCTTAATATATATTTTTAGGTACTTTTTTACCCTACAAAAACTAATAATACAATATATATATACATCTTATTTTTATTTATTTTTAAACTAATGCACATACATAGGATGTGTACCATTTACTAGTTTTATCCATACTATATATTAAGGGGAGCATCTTTTTAGTGTCTCTCTTTTTCTTGGTTTGTTTTCTAATATTAGTCACCGTGGCAAGCTTCCATACGTGCATATAAATAATATTTTTTATTTTAAAAATATTATAAATTAAATATATTATATATATATATATATATATATATATAAACCAACAAAAAGAAAAAAGAAAGAAAGCAACAAAGAGGGAAAAAAAAAAAAAAGAAAATCAATTTAGGGGAATTATTGGTATAACGATAAAATTGATGTGGTTAAAATACATATTACCCCCCTGTGATATCCCAAATGTTCAAATAAGCCCCTATGATAAAAAAAAAAGCATATAACCCCCTATAAAATTTAAAAAAGTGCATACTGGCCCCTAACCCGCGCCCCCAATTTTCTATCTCTTTTTTCTCCGATATCCGACGACCTCTCGACGTGTGCTTTCCACCGTTGGAAAGCCCTTCTGACAACGATCATTTTGACACCCTACCCACCGCCAATCTCTCGTCCGTCAGTGAGTAATCTCTATTTTCTGTTTTATTTTTTTTAGGTTTATATATATATATATATATACATACATATAACTAAATTATATTTTCTTATATTATATTTTTAAAATATGTATAATTTAAATACAGGGGTGGTTTGACAATTTAAGGGCAAAATATACATATTTAGTCGCAATTTTGAGAACACGAATTTTACAGGGGGGTAATATGCACCTTTTTAAATTTTACAGGGGGGGTATACAGTATTTTTTTTATCACAGGAGCTTATTTGAACATTTTGGGTATCACAGGGGGAAAATATGGATTTTACCCAAATTGGTGTTGATATGTCATAACCGTCGTTGCGAGAGAAAAATGCCTTTTTTATATAGTTCATAGATATAGATATAGATGATATAGATAGATAGATAGATAGATAGATAGATATTATGAATAAAATAATAGTATATAAACCAATAAAAATAAAAAAGAAATAAAGAAAACAACAAAGATAAAAAAAAAAAAAAAAAATCAACTTAGAGGTATTATTGGCATAACAATGAAATTGATGTTGTGTAAAAATTAAATGTTGTAATTTTACTGATTAATCGTTTATTTTTACTTTTTACTAAAAAAAAAACATGTTGATATTATACTAAAATAACTTTAAGCTACTAAAAATTGAAAAACTTATTAATAAAAATACGCATAGAACAAGAATAAAAATATTTTTTTATATGTCAATATCTCAAGTAGAATGAGTGTTGTTCTTTATTCTAAACTATTCAATTTCAATCATATAAAACTACTACCAAAATCCTTAAATAGAGAATTCGAATTAAAAAATCAACGTCTTTGTTTGGTATCGGAAATACCTTAAAAGAAGGACAATGAGCGGAGTTAATAGCCGGGAAAGGGGAAAATTTTAGGCAAGTTATATATTCAAGAAATAGAGTAAATAAAATAAAAAAGAACTTTTTGTCCTTTTAGAGTTATACTTATAACTTTCCACCAATTTTGGAACAAAAATAGAACTGGACTCCGAATAGTTATCTAGTTTTACTTTCTCGTTATCTATTTTCTCTAACCAAACACCAATGTTTTCTATACATCTCCTTTTACTTTTACATATCGACTTTTCACCTCAACCAACACATGCATTTAATTGCAAATTATATAACGACTAAATGGCCCAAAAAAAATTGTTACTTTCACAAAATCAATAACCATTCTTTTTACCGATCGGATTATGAATAAATTTTATTTATGCACATTTAAACTTAGTTCATTTTAATTAATTATTCTTTTTAATTACACTTAAAAAAATGTGAAAAAAATTATACTTTTCATAAAAAGAAGTTTTCGTTCATTTAGCATTAGCCAATAATATTTCTATCCAATGGCTTTATTTTGGTAGCAATGTTAGTTACTGATGCATATCGAATTTCACCAGTCTGCACCACAAAGATCGAAAGATTTTCAGAGAAACTCTAAAATTAATGATGGACTAACTTGCGAAACAAATATTAACACTATGATACTTAAGTCAGTAAGAGTTTACTGAATAAAATGAAGGAAAAACTTGAAATGATGTGAGGATGATGGTGAAATATGATAATAAAGTGATATATTTCGTGTGAAGTGTAAAATCTAATCTTGAAATAGCTTAAAACTGAGAGCGAATGGAGTGCATGAATGAGAACTTGAGTGAAAGAGTTGAAATTATCAAATGACTACATGAAACCTCTCTTTATAAGCCTTTTGTGCAGAATTTGGAGAGTTGTTGGGGTGATTCCAGTACCAATATGTTTAGCTAAATAACTTAGCAAAATAACAAAAAAAGAATCTCAGGATTTTGACTTATCTTGAAAGAGTTATAACATTGTGATTGAGTTCATCCAATCTATCCGAGTCTTCAGAGATTTGTTTACCTGTTGGTTACCAGAAAGTTTGCCACCAAACGAATAGGAGTTTGTTGGAGATACTTTAGAATGATGTACCCCAATATTTTGATAATCTGAGTGATATGTCCGACTAGCTGTATGATTACATGGCTGACTGATAATGGCCTTGCTCTTAGGCTTGTCAGTTTAGTACAAATAATAATAGAAAAAAAAAAAGATGGTTTTGTGGACCTTATTTACCTACTCATGGGCCAACCAGTTTGGAATCAGCTAGGCTGGTGGGTATGCCTTGGGCTGACTTTATTAGCTTTGGGGTTTAAGAGAAAAATATATTTAATGAGGCATTATCAATTATAACTACATCCTTTTGACTATATACATATATATATATATATATATATATATATATATATATTATACTCCCTTACAAGTATAATATACACTAGGAAAAAAATGATTATTGGCTACAATTTAAATAGCTACGGATAAAAAATCGTGGTAAATACTTTTTATTAACTACGGTTAAGTAAAATCGATGCAAAAATATAAGTTTTCCACCACAAAAAAAGTTATTTGCCATGGTTTTTAGCCATGACAAATGTTTTAGCCACCCTCCTACGGCCAACAAACGTTTCATGATCGTGGTTAATGACTATTTGCTATGGTTTTTGTTATTAACCATGACTATTAGTCATGGTTAATTTCACATTTTTTGTAGTGATATTATAATAAAATATTAAATGATGGGCAAAATAAAAAAAAAATTATGTATATTTTTGCTAATGCCAGTATTTTCAGTCAAAATCCTAACAAAAAGATGTCAGGTGTAATTGATAAATTTTCGGGTGTAAGCATAAATTCAATTTTAAAAAAAAAAAAAACAAACGTACATTCACATTTTTAGAGGAGACCGACATATAATTATCTCACTAAATAAGTATAGTAAAAATGCGGTGCCTAATTATATATCATATACTACATTAAGATGGTATGATTCGATAATTAAATGATAGTATATAGATGTAAAGGTTTGTTAAGATATATACTTAGATTATTTGGGAACCTTGGAAGACGAATGTGAGGAGTTTATGATGATTTGATTTATATGTGATTCTTCATTCTTGGTTTTGCATCGGGCGGTGTTGGTGTTGGTGTTGCACAGATTCGAGTGTTCCCACAAATCAAAATCTTGGGCCCACTTACCCAACTGCACGTGGTAAACACGTGAGTTTTCAAGCCGCATGATCCTTTGGTAATTTGATAATGGTTGTGGGGGCATGTAACATGGGGTGTGTGTAGAGTGGACACGTTGAGGAGAATGCGTGTGAGATTGAAATCTCAAATAATGGGGTTTGGTGGTTATACTTTTTGACCCATCTTCTTGTCGTTTTGTATTCTTCAATATAATTATAGGGTAAATTGCATATTACCCCTGTGTTTTCTCAAATTAGCTGAAAATTTTTCTTTGTTTTAAAAATAAGCTAAAAGCCCCTGTAATTTCAAAAATTCTGTGTAAAACCCCCATGTGATTTCAAAAATTCTGCGTAAAACCCCTTTCGTTAGTTTCTAACTGAAGATGTATTTCACTCGCCCTTAATGCGAAGTGGATTGGTTTTTGGCATATTTTGACCCCTTTTTGAACAAAAAATAACTAATATACCCTTGTTCACTTGTACAATCACACATTTATTCTTTTTTGTATTGTTTTAATATTGTTTTTGTGTTTTTATTATACCATTCTAAAAAAATAAATAATTTTATATATTAAATTAAATACAAAAATTATAAATTTTAAATATTTATAATTTGAATTAAAAGTTAAATTAAATTAAATTTATACAATTTAATATTAATATATATATTAACTAAACAATTAGAAAACTAATTTATATTATTAACTAAAGTGATTATTATTTTTATTTTATTTAAATAAATTAAATTATTTACTATAATTAGTATATAGATTTAAATTACCATTTTAAGTATTTCAAATCAAATTTTTATACTTTTTTTTAATTATTTTTAAGTTTAAACTATATAAATTAGTTTTCTAATTTGTGTTAACTTAAAATTAAAATTAAAACTCTCTAAAAATTCTAAAATTAAAAATTTAAGAAAAAAAAACATTGGGCGATGGCGGTCATGGGCAACGGCGACCGCGGTTGCCCAGGGGTAGGCGACGGCCGTCACTGTCGCACAGAGAAAATCTAGGCGACCGCAGCCGTCGCCCAGCGATTTCTGGGCAACTACACCCCCCCCTCAAGGTGACCGGCGTATGGCGGGGAGGAGGTTGGGCTGGGTGGCGGTAGAAGGTTGGTGGCGGAGGTGGGGAGGGGACGGGGCTGGGGTGGGGGGGGTGGATTTGATTTTAGTTTTATTAACTTTTTTTTTAAATAAAAATTTAATTGTTAATTATAAATATATTTATAATTTATATTTAAAAATTGATTGAATCTAAATCTTTAATCTTTTATAAATCTAACGGTTGAGATGAGTTGACAAGATCTAATGGCTTTTATTTCATCAAAAAAATCCAACGGTCATCAAAATAAGAAATAAAATATAATAGAAAGGGCATAACGGTCATTAAATAAAAATACTAACGGCGTTAAGTGATTTTAACGGAGAGGGGCAAGTAAGCTAGGTTTATGAAAACACAGGGGGTATTTTGCCTATTTTTTTTATACAGGGGGTTTTTAGCTTAATTTTAAAAACACAGGGGTTTTTATGCAATTTACCCATAATTATATTATAATTTGAAAATGAGATTATCACATTTTTCTTTTCGAAGATCGGTATAATTATACGTAAAATTTTTATAATTTAAAAATAATATCTAATATTTTTTAAGTTTTTTTTTTTTTTTTTGTAAATAAATCTATTCGTTAGTTAAAATTATCTAAATTTGTTGATATTAAAACAAAAAAAAAACAAACAGAAAGAAATCTATATTGATCTCCGGTTGACTTATTACTTAGTTATTGCAATTCAAATAAATCTTTTCATGACCAAATTACCATCGTACTTCTTTCACATGTTAATACATGTACGAGATATTTCTTCATAATTATAAGAGTAGTTTAGTCTAAAAAAAATATTTAACTTGCAATAAGTCAGTAATCAGTCAATCGAAAGTAAATATCAATTTTCATCCATTTTATTTAATATCAGCAAATTCAATGAATTTTGACTAATGAAGGAACTTATTTGCTTAACTACATGTAATTTTCTGAACCAAAGGAAACCTACGTATAATTACACAAAATCTCAAAAAAGTAAAATGTAACTATCCCTTTAAAAATTAATTTGATACATCAATAATTTAAATTAATAGATATTTTTTAATAAAATAAAATAACAAAAAGTTACGTAAAAATATAATATCAACTTATACTTATGGGATTCGAATATACGATATTTTAATTGTGAATCATCAATTTTATCACTCGAGTAAGCCTTTATTGACCAAATTAATAATGCTAAGAGCATGTTATTTTGATATTCGGTTAAATACAATTTACCTCATGTGACAGACTAAAAAAAAAAATCTAAAAAAAAAACAGAAAAAAAGAAAAGAGGTTAATGTAGCCCTTGGACTTTTAAAAATGATGCTCTCGTCATGCTCCTTGGATAAAATTATTAAGAGTTTTGACATGAAATGCCTAAAATAATATTACTTTTATATATATATTTTTAAAATTAATTTTACACATTTTTGTAAACTAACATTCTAGATCGTCTTTTTTCTAATCCAACAATCTAGATTTATTTGTTACTCTGATTAATTATTATAAGTTACAATTTTAATTTAATTTTTTATTTATTATTGTAATTTTATTAATTACCAGGTAGGGGTGGTGGGAAGCAAACTGTTGGGGGAGACAGGGTATGGAGGAATAAATATTTTAATATTTTAATATTTATATATTTAATTATGTATATATTAAATTAAATAGGATATCCACCATTGATTTATATCAATAAATAAGGACCATATATTTGAATCATACAAAATTTTGACAACGAATTTACAGACCCGTTGATCTCTATCGATCAAGATCCAACAACTTATGAAAAATGGACATACGTGTCTTTTTCTGCGTAAAAACACATACAAATGGTATTATACGTGAGCGAGGCACGTAGGAAGGTACGACGCAATATTTCTTAAAATTCAAGGGGCTGCATTAGTATATGATTTATTCAGGAGGATTTTTGTCGTTAATCCATTTTTCATGGCATAAATTGCATTTAACCCTATTATTATAATAGTTACCAATGCAGGATAGAAAATATTTGGTACTTAAAACTTTTGTGGTCTCAAATTTATGTGTTCACATTTTCCTTCTATATTTTATTTACCCAAAAATATGAGATTTCTGTTTATTTTTATATATTTTCAGTGAGGTCAAAATTTCTCGTATGTATGTTGATGTATTTTAATAATTGAGTGATGTCTCAGTATGAGCAATTCAGATCTTTATGATCTGAAATATACAAAACTAGTGTCTGACCCATGCACTTATGACTACAATTATATGAAAGTCAATTAAAAGAAAATTTATAAAATTTTCATTGTTCTCACGTCTTTTTTTATGTGTTTCAACAGATGGTGCCAATGATGTGAATTAATAATGTGGCGCTCGAGTCCACTATGAAAAAAAATGAAGAATGCTAGAAATTAAGAGAGTGGAAATGAGTGAAAAAAATAGTATTATTCTTCATTTTTCGTGTACAAATAAGATATTGATATTAATATAAAGCTCTAAATACAAAATTACACTATTCATTTAAGCTAAAGTTGTAGTATGTAGGCTCAAAGTGTAGGAAACATGTCTTTTCCCGCTGGAGGAGCTATCTATTTATAGGCAACCCTATATTGGTTGGAGAAGAATGATCTCATAATTGTTAGATCATGTTAAATCCCATCAAATTTGGTGGAGAGACCCCAACAGTTGGACGATTCCCCCAGATTCGGTGGAGGATTATCTCTTCGCAATAGGAGACCGAAAATTCTCAGAGAGCGGTCAGAGTCCGTTGTGGATAAAACTTTCTTTTGGGATAAGAATGCCTTCCCAAATTTTCTGGGATGTGGTTGAGGAGATTCCTTCTCCCAGTCGCAGTCCAAACTTTTAGTATTTATATATTATCTCTCTTTGGAGGAGCCATGTGTCCCTAAGGGGGCCGCTGGTCATTATTCGATTCTATGAGGTGTTCCTATAGATATCTTACGTGGATGCCATCTAGGTCACATGTGGACGTCATGTGAGATGAATTTTGACTTTGACTGGGGATTTTAATCCCCTAAACTTTCTTGTGGACCTGTGCAGCCTTCTTGGATCATGACCCTTCGAATTTGGGTTGATTAGGCTTCGTTTAGCCAATTTATTATTTGGGGTTCCTGTTGGACTCCTTGCGGGCTCTACTTGGACTGGGTTTCATGGGAGCATTTTGGGCTCTCTCTCGAACTGGGCCTTCTGAGGGCACCATGAAACTTGCAGTTCTTCACTTTCACAATGATTTGTATGTAACTATTTAGATTCACTCTAAGCTAGATTTGGATGTGTGTTCAATAAAACTAATTAGTTAAACCCGATTTAATGATTGTTTCTGATTAACCATTAATCAGAAATGCCCGTCACCATCGATGGACGTTATCAACGGTCCATGGCACTAGAGACTAGGTGAGTATTGACGTGAACATTTAGGCTCCAAGTTGCATACAAGTATGGTCTTCAATCGATCGTTTACTGACTTTAGCTTAGGGCATGAAATTGGGTGTCTATTCTCATCTTGGACTAGGCAACTATCCTACGGAACCATTCACTACTTAAGCAATCTCTACGGTAGTAGACTTCATGAGTTTAAACCATCTCAAAAAGCATAGGAGATATATCCGTCATATACTGACCGAGAATAGGTTCTATTCTGGAATGCATCGTCCTCACTACATATTTCGATTGAATTGGACAATGCTTATAATGACTATCAAAGACACGGTCACCTTTCGCCGGATTTAAGATACAACCATCATATCATGCATGCGACTGCCATAAATCCTCAAGTTCGAAGACTAATTCTGTACTATTGAAATTGGTATTCTAGTCATACCAACCAAGCCTCTAGGGCTTCTATATGACGATTTCTACAAGTCAATTTAGTCACCTGACAATCTTGTCAACCAACCCACTAAAATTGAATAGACGAGCTATGTCTGTCTCTGATGAAACACAATACCCATTTAATGAATGCAATACTTAGTGCAAGTATCACTAGGACTCTAAATGTCTTATCTCAAGGTCCTCGATTTGGAACTTTTCAGACCAACCATTAAAAGTGGATTCTATAGTTGTCATCTAATGAGCAGTCAAACTACATGGATTTTTTTAATTGGTATGTGGGCATTTGTTATGATGTTAAAGTACCAATGAACTTAATCAATAAGCACAATAAACACATAATGCAAAGGATCAATACTTACTATATTGATCAAGATAATATTAATTTAATAAAGAATGATGAATAGTTTTGAAAATCGCAAATCCAATGGACTTTCTGATCACCTATTTTAATATTGTACTCGAGAACCTACAGGTTCAAGCCATATTCACCTATCTCTACATCTATGGATTGTTGCTAATTAGCCACAATGGTAACATGTACACCACGAGTCAGAGTTAATAAGGAGTGATTAGTTAAATATGATTTAATTAATCAAGTACAATTTAGTAGCAAAATTAAATTGTGTAATAGCATAAGTCCAAGTCTAACTGAAGGTGAACCTAAAGTTCACACAAATCTCTATCAAAGTAGGAGAATTAATTATTGAATTAATTCTGAAAGAGGATGATTAATTTAAATAGTTTTAGTTAACCAGTGTGTGTTTATAATATGATTATTTATTTGGAGATTCTATGTGATGGGATGCTAAAGAATTAAATTAAAGAGATTAAATTAAATACAGATTAGGCTCATTTGAATTAATATAATTAATGTAATTAGGTTGGACTTAGTAATGAATAGGTATTGGGCTTGGTTTGTTTAATAAGACAATATAAATTATTAAGTTGTGCTTCTAAATTAATTGTGAAATAATTTGGACTAGTTTTAAAGATAATGGACTTAAAAATAAACTAATGGAATTAATTAATTCAAGCCCAACTCATCTTAATGAATTGATCTCCTTGCGTTACTCAGCCCACTTACACTCAACACACGCGAAGAGAGTTTTCTCTCTCTCTCTCTCTCTCTCTCTCTTTCTCCATATTCTAAAAACACAAACACACACACACACCAGTCTCTTGTTCTTTTAATCGAAAACACTAGTCGATAGTGTAGTCTTGATCTTCTTTGATTAGAAACGTTTTAATTGTCCTCAGAGATCTTGGACCCTCTAGCAAGGAGACGGGAGAGAACTCCATCTGTCATTGCATGAATGAATCGTCCGAAAGTGTTGTACGAAATCGATGGTAAATTTCGTGGTTACGTTTCAACATTTCATTTATTTTTAATTGCCCACATGCATAAGTATATTGAATTTAACTTGGAAAAAACCTCAATATGTGAAAACATTTTCTGCCAGATTAATTTGTGAATTTTGCATTCATCGGATCAATTAATAGTCTTAGCATCTTTCTCACTCTTGAATCTTCTCCAACATGTTCGTTTAACTTATTTTTCTTAGTAGTAGTCTATCACATGTTTTACGATCATCCAATTAACCGTAGATTAGTAATAATTTTAGTAATTATCCTCGTGGAAACGATACTTATTATACTACTTGATAGTTAGTGCACATGCTAGTGATCTATATATATTTTGACAATTGATTATTCAATCAATGAAGTACTCTGTTCTCTGCCCCAACTTCTTTCTATTTTCTTCGTTAAGAATCAACAATGTATATGCATGAGTGAAAAAACTTGATTTTCATTCATGCATTTTATTCATGAGTATAGGAATTGAAGCACTTCCACTTGAGTTTCCTGCAGGCTTTCCTTCATTTCAAGGCGTGGCCTGAGCTTCAGCATCTGCCTTCTCACCAGCGTAAGTGCAGCACCGACAACCGCCTCCGTAGAGCTTCCGTCCACAACACCCGTAACGGCAGTAGCCACCATATACGCCACCGTAGCCGCCGCCATAGCCGCCTCCTTCACCATAGGCGCCACCTTCGCCACCATAGGGGCCATTTACGCCACCATAGCCACCATTGCCTCCACCACCATAGTTGCCACTGTAGCTACCCCCTCTTGTGTTTTCGACATCACTGACCTCAACTCCATTTGTCTTCTCAGCTTCCTTAGCTGCTGTGGAAGCCATGGATTACGTTACCTTAATTAATTCACCTCTAAAATGATCGAAAAAGTGTACACGAGTAGTTTATTGGGTTATTTTTTCAGCCAATTTTAGCAATTTTTTATTATTTTTGTTCTCAATCTGCGAAAATTTTAAAATTATAGAACAAAATTTGATATTATAAAAAAGAAAATTAGTGGGAAAAAATCAATTGACAATTTTAATATAATCACTAATTATATATTTAGTGACAAGAATTTTATTGTCACAATAATAGATTTCAATTAGCAAAATT
Source organism: Sesamum angolense (assembly GCA_034509725.1). NCBI lineage: Eukaryota > Viridiplantae > Streptophyta > Magnoliopsida > Lamiales > Pedaliaceae > Sesamum > Sesamum angolense. Next base: position 6,978,362 of record JACGWL010000004.1, read on the forward strand.
ACAATTAGCACAACTATTATTAGTAAGAATTACTGAAAAAATGGTATATAAAGTTGCGACTAAATATAATTAATGACACATGTAATTATCATCACTATAATCGTGTTGTCACAATATATATTGCTAATTATATACTGGGAACTTTATAGACAGTTATTTTCACTAATAATTATACAATAACAAAATAAAAAATTATTATGACTTAATATATATTTTTACTGATAATTTTGAAACTATCACTTAATATTTTATCACTAATGTCATATTTTCTAAATAAGCGGATCATTATTATACTCAATGTGCGAAATTTTTTAAAAATATAAAATAAAATTATCAAATTACAGGACTAAAATTCTAATTCTTCCCAAGTACATGTTGCATTAATGATAGATATAGGTAGAGAGAATAAGAAATGGTTGCAGGTACCAATGGTATTGGAGCGTCAGTCAGCTCCACTGCTCCCACTTCAGAGGAAATGAGAAGAACCGTAGCCAAGAAAAGGCCAAGCAAAATTATTGCTTTTGAAGAAGTCATGCTTTCTTTTTCCAAGACTTGAATTGATGTTATGATTTCTGGAGCATTGGGCATCTCTATTATAGACGTCTCCTCTGTATGAACTATTTGTTGTACATTTGATCAACGGTGGTATCGCAGTTAGCTGGTTGGTAAAGAGACGCTCATGGTTTTTCTTAAAGGCAACCTTACCTATGATCAATTACATCCATTTCACGGCGAATATATAATGAGATATTAATATTGAATAAGTTTTTTTTTTTTTTTTTTTTTAGCAGTCTAATCTATTAGACGTAGTTGTTTAATATAAGAGGTTTTAGGACTGAATTGATCATTGTTTTTTATTTACAAAAAAAAAAAAAAGAATTTGTAATTGTAGTGTCGTAAGTATAGAGGGAAGACAGTTATATTCTTCTATGAATCTATGTTTTTTTTTTTTAAAGTAAGAACGGTGAATTACTGATTATAGAAATAAATTGATTATAATCACTCTTGTTGGATATCAATATCTAACAAAGACTATTACAAAATCATACTCTGATCAATAATATCAAATAAATTAAATCTAACAAACACCTACTATTACAGTAGAACCAACACGTACTATTCGGTAGACACAATATCCCACGTATAATATAGGGTTTGCCATTGAGGTAGGCCTCACTGGCTTCTACAAATCCTTTTTGATAATTTTATTATGCAATTTTAAAAATATATATGCCCACATATTGAGGATAAAAATAACTAAAATTTGCTAAAGTATCCGGAAAATATGCCCAATTAAATTGGCCACGTGCATGTTACAAGCACTTTTTCAGTAATTTAGCAAATTCCACTCTTTTTTGCCCTTAATGTGTGAAATTTTTAAAATTATAGGATAAATTTTTTAAAATAAATTCGTACAAGATTGCTTTGTCACTCCTTATATTTATAGGACTAAAATTATAAAAAAAAAAAAAAATTGCCCTAGGAAAACTTATACCATTCTGTGTAACTAGCAACCTCCACCACAATAGTTAAAACTAAATATTGATGGTTCATCACTTGAAAATCCTAAAAATTCAGGGTGTGGAGGTATATTATCAGGATGCTACATGTAATTTTGTTGTGTTTTTTTTTTCAGGTTACATTGATTTTACAACTAATAATGTGGCTGAATGTTGGACTTTGTGTAATGGATTATATATTGTCAGGAAACACAATATTTGTAATATTGTTATTGAAACGGATTCTATGATCCTTCTCTATCTTCTTCGTAGGGCGAAACTAGCATTGAAGGCTTTAATCCCTTTACTTAGGGATTCTCTAGACAGCTTCTAACAGAACTTGACTCTGTGAAGGCCATTTTTTGGCTACCGGAAGGCGAATAGAGCGGCTGACCTTTTGGCACGCACTGCAGCTGCTAATGAAGATCCTATGCAGATTTTTTTGCAAATGACATCCTTTGTACAAGATATTGTAATGATAGATCCTAGTTATAATTGTACAAGGCTCACTACCTCCCTTTTTGTAACTAAGGTTCACTACCTCCTTATTGTAATGACATTTAATCGACATTAATAAGTATTTTCTTTCTCTATTAAAAAAAATATAATTTTTTTTTATAAAGAAAAGATGTAATATGTAAAATATGCACGTGACTTAGTGTCCTATTCGTGATTTTGTGTCGTCCTATTATCCTATTCGTGATTTAGTGTGGTCACAAAGGAATAGTTAAAGCTTTCGGTACCTAGGTTGTCAAAATTTAATGCCCAAATACTTCTCATCTGACTATTCTTTAATTTAAATAATTTTAAAAGAAAGACGACCCTATACTAATTTATTAGGATAACTAGACCATCTCGTCATGTTTTATATAATTATACGTAAATTTTCGATCCTTTATAAAATTATATTTAGTATTCTTGTTGTTCGTTTTTGTCAAATAAATATAATTTTTTTCTTAGTCAAAATTCATCAAATTTGCAGTTATTATTAAAAATTGAATGAAAATTTATATTTATCCCCGATCGACTTATTACTGACTTAATACGGTTTTTTTTATTTTTTATTATCAAACTACACTTATACATGTTCACACTCGCTATTGCATGTGGGGAGATACATCTATACCTTATAGTGATAGTCTGGTTAGAAATTAAATTTATTTGACTTGTAATACAATAAATCAGTACTAAGTCAATCGGGATAAAGATTAATTTTTATTCTCTTTTTTTATTAGTATCCACAAATTCTATGAATTTTAACTAAAGAGAAATTTATTTGTTAGATAAAAACAAATGTCAGTAATATTAAATATAATTTTTTAACTTATAAGAAATCTGTAAATAATTATATCAAATTTTAAAAAAACACTCCACATTTATTTTTGAATCATAATCTTTTCATTGCAAAGTTTGACAGAAAGTGATTTTACATTAAAATTAAGATGAAAGTTGAAAGTATAATTTTATATAGTTCTGTATTAGCACATTTAAATTGATCGAACTAAATTAATTAAATTTGATTTAAATAATTAATTGAATCAATTAATTAGTGTTTGGGCTTGTATTTATTTAATTGAATTAAATAAACTAGTGATTTCAATTGGATTTAAAATTAATTTGGTTAATCTAAAATCGATGAACCTTGATCGAGTTTGATTTAATTGAATTAAATAAATTCAGTCCATTACTTAAAGCCCATTAACCCAAGCATTGAGAGGAAGTTAATGCACGTGGTGTGCATTCTATTCTTAGTATAGTATGTACGAATTAGAGGGGTTTTACTTTGGATCCTAATGTGGATGAAGTTTGGAGGAAAAGGGAAACAGAACTTGTTGCAGTATAACGCAAGAAAACAAAAATGTAAAGTTTCGATTTAGAATTCTTATCTTTTCGTTTTCTCCTTTAGTCATATTTACGCATATGTGTTTATGTTTGATTGATGCGTTTGAAAACACCAAACACCTGAAAGTTCAAAGGGAATACCTCTTTGGAATCGGTGTTTCCAATTCTTTCATCAATTTGTAGGTGGGCTCCTAGGATCTCTCATCTCCTATTGGCCGATGATATATTTTTGTGTTGTCAAGCATCTACGAACTCTTGACAATTTATCCAAAGTATTCTTTCAGTTTATGGTTGTTCTTCGAGCCAAGAGATTAATCTGGATAAATCCACGGTGGTTTTCAATCGAAATACACGTCTCAAGCTTTGCAGCTTATCATCTTGATTATCTTGGAGTTTGCAGGGTGGAGAAGCATGATAAATATTTGGAACTCTCTTTGGTGGTGGGTAGATCCAAAAAGGAAGTTTTTAGCTCTATCCGAGACTGCATTTGGAAATATATACAAGGATGGATTGATCGGCATTTCTAGCAGGTGGGTAAGGAAATTCTGAGTAAATCAGGCTATTTCGATCATGGTTCAAAGTCATGGTATCGATGATAGTATCAGTGGGTATTGTTCCACATCGATCGTGGTATATCGAGATATTATCGGACGATACGAAGCAAATGTGTTATACAATATTTAAAAAAATTCTAAAAAAAATAGTAAAATTATAAAAGCAATTAAGCATCACAAGTTACTATAAAATATCACAAACAACATGTTTTATAACATGAAATATCGATAAATGAATCATAAAAATGCTTAAAACATACATGCATAGTAAAAAGAAAGTGGACTGCCTATCAAAAAATTTAAATATAAAAAATCATCCCTATATTATGAACAATAACTCACACAAGCTCCTGATCAACTTGAGTCTATTTTTTGGGATAATGACCAAAATGCCCATCCTCTTTAACATGGTCAACTTGGTTCTACTAAAATATATCTATAATATATTTATAATATATAAAATTAAAATTTATATAAGAAAAAATATTTTTTTAGTTTGTTAAATATGCTCAATATTAATTTTATTTCGAATATGCTCATTTTTATAAGTCTATTAAGTTTTAAAATTGATAAAATTTAGTCATCTAGTTGCCAAAATTTTGATTTTTGATCAAAAAATGACATGATATATGCCAATTGAATATTTGATGGGGATTTTTAGTCCTATGTTGCTTTGAAAAATAAATTCAATGACATGTTTGATATAATTATATTATATGTTATTATAATTTATAAAAATAAAATTATTAATTTTTAAAAAATAATAATCAAAACCTCCAACCCCACCTCATGAACTGGTGCCCTTCCCCTCAACCCCCGGCCTACGCTCCTCCCTGGCCCCCGCCCCCTGAAGAGGGGACCACAATATCGCCCCTTATCTGGACGACACCGCAATGGGCACCTCGTCGTTGGGGGAGTTCTTGTATTTTTTTTCTTTTTTAAAATAAAATAATTTATTTTTCTGTGTTGTTAAGGCGCGAGCGCGAGCGCACACACAAGAAGGCACAATTGTCTAATTAACTATTATACTATTGAGGTGTGAAATTATGTTGGAATATAGATGGAGCATATATCAAAACAACCCTATTCTTAACAAAGGCCTTTGTATTATCTTATTGCATGTGTTGCGGAAAATGTCCGACTTATTAGAAGAGGATTCATATATTAGTGAAGCAGATGATTTGGACCAAGGTTTTCTAATAACTTTTTCCCAAAAGGCCTCGACAATAGCTTTCGATTAGTATTAATTTGGTTACCAAATTAATTGATACAATGATTTTGTTAAAAAATGGAGTTAAAATGATTCTCGCAACGACAATTAACCATTGTTTCTGCAGGTGTAGTTAAAATATTAGACATGGTCAAAACCATGTTAAATGTTTTGATTACAACTAAAATCATGGCCAATGGTGATCAATTGTAGTAAATATTTAAGTTTTTGTATTAATTTTATTTAACCGTGCATGGTTAATAATTGATTTACCATGATTTTTAAAACCTAATTATTAATAATGTAGCAAATTAAAACTCAATTTTTTTGTAATGACTCTGGTCTCCATAACACGACCTATTCATTCAGGATCAAAGTTGAGACTGATCAATGTCATCCTGCTTTATTGTAATCTTTTCATTGTTGTGTATACTTGTGGGAAAGTAATTTACTTTATAGGCTCCTGATTTTGCTGCATCTGTCTTAGTGCATTGATAACTTTTCCTTGTTTCATTTTGATGATACAAACATATAAATGTCTAAAACTTTTTATGATAATACCGATGATACGGTTACACACTAGTCAAGTCGGCTCGCGCTCGACTCGAGCTCAAATTTTTCAAGCTGGAGTTCAAAATATTCTGTTCATAAGAGCTTTTCAATTATTACTTTTTTTATTGAACTCAAAATATTCTAACTCGACTCGAGCTCAAGTTTTTCAGGCTCGGAACAACCGACATACTATTTTTACAATTTTATTGTAAGATTTATTTTTATTGGATTCGACACCCATCATCGGCTTATCTAGTCGCGCGTAGCGATGCTAATAGCAATAGGGTAATAATTGATGGATTCCAAAAATTTAAACGAAAGTTAAATAACAATCACAGGCTACTGCACTCCTCACACCACTAAGAGAACCTGTACTATGATTTATGTATATGCATGTAAGAAAAAATCATTTTTCATTTCATGCATTTTATTCATAATAATTTTTGTTCAAGCTATTATTTTAGTGTAGGAATTTAAACACTTCCGCTTCAGTTTCCTGCCGGCTTTTCTTCGTTTTAAGGCGTGGCCTGAGCTTCAGCATCTGCCTTCTCACCAGCGTAACTGCAGCATCGGCAACCGCCTCCGTAGTACTTCCGTCCACAGCACCCGTAACGGCAGTAGCCTCCGCCACCATAGCCGCCACCACGTCCGCCACCGTAGCCTCCACCACGTCCGCCACCGTAGCCTCCACCATAGCCACCTCCCCCACCGTAGCCACCTCCGCCTCCATAGCCACCACCATAGCCGCCACCATAGCCCCCCCCTCCTGGGTATTTGGCATCATTGACATCAACTCCATTTGTCTTCTCAGCTTCGTTAGCTGTGTTAGAAGCCATGAGCCACGTTACATTAATCAATTCATGATTAAAATTGTTGAAATAGTGCATGTGGTCAATTTAATTGGGTGTATTTTTTTCATATAACTTGTGAGGGTAAATTATGTTTTTAGTCCTTACACTTTAGGCCAAAATCGGTTTTTGTCCCTAAACTTTTCGAGACTCTATTCTCATCTCTAATCTTTAGAAATAATTACTATTTTGGTCCAATTTCAAAATTGGATTTAAAGATGTTAAGAATAAGGGAACTGGATGGACCAAAATCTTAACAATTTGCAAAAGTTTAAGGACCAAAATCTTAAGAATTTGTAAAAATTAGAAACCAAAATTATATCTAAAAAAAATTAAGGACTAAATCAACTTTTGACCCAAAGTATAAGGACCAAAAATAGAATTTACCGAATTTGTTGACAAGTTAAAAGGAGTCAAAAAGGAATAAACGTATAATAAAAGTGCGACCTTGTACATGTAAGTAACACAAGCACAAATATAAACATATATGCAATAAATCCAAAGGACGAACAATAATTTCAATCCTCTAGTATGACGAGAAGGCAATTTTAGTCATATATGCATCATTTAAACAATTTTGTACCGTAATTTTGAAAAAATTCACGTACTGAGGACAAAGGAAACAAAATTTGTTTAAAATGATTGAAAAAAACACACAAAAATAAACCTTTTATTTTTGTCCTCAATGTACGAAATTTGTAAAATTATAAAAAAAATTATCAAAATAGATTCATACAGAACTGAAATTACCAATCCCATACTTACATAACTAAAATTCTAATTTTTGCAAAGTAGATATGTATATAACATATAATTGAGTTAATGATATATAGATATAGGTAGAAAGAATAAGAAATGCTTGCATGAATCAACGGTATTGGAAGCGTCGGTCAGCTCCACAGCTCCCACTTCTGAGGAAATGAGAACAACAGTAGCTAAGAGAAGGCCAAGCAAAATTATTGCTCTGGAAATCATGGTTTCTTTTCCTAAGACTTGAGAATTAGTGTTGTGATTTATGGAGCATTGCACATCTCTATTTATAGACGTCCGTTGTATATGAACTATTTAGTTATGTATTTGATGATCTGTGGGGATCACAGGTAGCTGGCTGGTGAAGGTACAATTATCGTTCTTTGAAAGTCAACCTTATCTCTTATCAATTACATCTGTATTACGACAAATATATGCATATTAAGATATTAATACTAAATGGGTTTTTTTTTTTTTTTTTTCTCAAATAGTCTAATATTTTAAATGTCGTTGTTGTCTAAATCAAGAATTTTTAGGGTTGAATCTCATTTGTCCTTCATTTGTCCTTTAGTTACATAAGAAATAATATTGCAATTTTAATGTCGTAAGTATTGGGGGAGTGGTAATTATAGTCTTTTACGAATTTATTTTGATAATTTTATCATGTACTTTTAAAAATATGGCCATATGGAGAATAAAAAATAACTAAAATTTGCTAAAAAGTCAGAGAAATACACCCGACTAAGTTGGTCACGTGCATGCTACGAGTACTTTTTCGATAATTTTAGTAAATTCCCTCCTTTTTGTCTACGAAAATCCTAAAGTTATAAAATAAAATTTCAACTAAATTCGTACAAAACTAAGTTGCTGCCCTTCATACTTATAGACCGAAATTACATTTTTTTTTTTTTAAAAGAACATTAACGTGTAAAATTTGCACGTAAAAAAACGTGTTGAAATACTAATATTATAATTTTTTCTATCTAAGAGCTTTAACTTTTTATATGAAATTCCGTATTAACCATATATTTAATTTTGATTTTTTCATAAGGCCATATTTTTAAATCCGTGTTGGGATGGAAATCCAATGGTCCCAATGATTTAGTGTGGTCACAGGATAAGTAAAATATGAGGAATAGTTATAGCTATTGGTACCTCGGAGTGTCAAAATTTAATGCCCTAGTACTTCTGATTGTCCTTTCACTTAATAATTTCAAAAGAAAGATGCCACGTAATTTATTAATTTATTAGGATAATTACAACGTCCCGTCATGAAATTTTTAATTATACATAAATTTTTTATGATTTGAAAATTTATATTTTGCATACTTAGCATTTGTTTTTGTATAATATATAGAATCATTCATTAGTTAAAATTCACCGAATTTGTTGGTATTAGCAAAATAAAATTTAATAAGAATCCCTATTTATCCCAATCTATTTATTAATGACTTACTCCAGTTTTCTACTCAAACTATCCTTGTACATTTTTATTCATTTTTTTTTACTAGTATCAACAAATTCTGTGAATTTTGACTGATGAGAGATCTATTTATTCGATGAAAACAAACGTCAGTGATATTATATGTAATTTTTCAAATTATAAGAGGTTTATATGTAATTATATCAAGCTCATGAAATGACCCCTAGTTTTATCCCTTTGTATCATAATCTTTTCATTGCAAGTTCAGCAGAAAGTGGGGATAATTACACTTTTGATCCCCAAACATTACCACTTATTCGATTGTGGTCATCCAATATATGTCTGTTACAGTTTTGGTCCTCAAATATTTATTTTTTTACACTTTCCATCCTTGCCGTCAGCTTTTCATCAAACTTGACAGAAGAGCCTCACGTGTGACTCACGGGAGGCGGAAAATGGATGGAAATTAACAGGATAATTACACTTTTGGTCCCCAAACAGTACCACTTATTTGATTTGGGTCCTCCAACATAGGCCCGTTACAGTTTTGATCCTCAAACATCTATTTGTCTTACATTTTGTAATTGGATAATTTTTATTTTAATATAATATTTTTTTGTTAATTATTCATGTTTCATAATGTTTGTTTGTATTTTATTATTTATTATTTATTCAATTAATTAACCTCATAAATATAATTAAATTTAATAATTAATTATAAATTTTAAAATTATCATTTAAAATTATATAGTAAAAAAATAGAAATAATTTTAGTAATTGCAAACAAAATGTTACAAATTTCTAAAACAACATCGTTCCAAAAATCAATGCTAAAGTAATTCTAAAAAAGCATTCCTAAGCAGAAATAATCATTCCTAAACTAAATTTAGTTTTAGTCCAGTAACTATGGTGCTTATCATATTTTATACACTATATTTGAAAATTTCTTCAATTGGATACAATTAATTTTTTTTTGGTAATTTATTATAAATGATCTTATTCGATATAATATTAAGTATTATGAATATAGTTTATTATTGGGCATTATTGTTTTGTTATATTTGTACATTACTACTGCACTTTACAAATAAAGCCCAAAAATCAAATAAACCAGTAAAGTACGGTGTGCATTTAATAGCGGCTATAAAACCAACTTTTGATGGTTGATTTAAAATATTTCAAGTCGAGAACCATCAAGAATGGGTATTATGAGTAGAGACTTGCACTAAATAATGCATTTGTATGATGAGTATTGCGTATCATCGATGAAAAACATATGATACTATGCACTTTAACTGGTGCTTGAAAAGTTGATGGTCTTCATCGATTTGACTAGGAGAAATTGTGATGTGGAGGCCCATGAAGCATGATTGATATATTGGATAAAATTTGTTTTATTTTATTTTGTTCGTCTTTTTTTCATTATATGTGATAGGAATTTTATGTTTTGTGCAATATATCTTAACAGTTAAATTCGTTTGCAAGAGAAAGTACTATTATCAATCCCGGGAAATGGAATTGGAATCAGCAATTGGATGAGAACTTTACTCAACTTTAAAGCCAAAATTTTTATAGTTTAATTCACACTATGATTATATGGTATAATTCACACATGATAGTATAGAATTTGGGATCGTCATTATGTTTTGATGTGATTTTTATTTTTCAGGTTATTGTACCACGTGGAGAAGCAATTATTGTTAATATATATCGGCATTGCATGAGAGATTTGAGCAGAATTAGTACCATAAAAATTTTGGACTTGTGAAGGGTATCAAGTTATAAATTAATGTATTATTAGTATATATGTTACAACTAAAATGCTAAAAGTAGTTTGGTGAAATAATGATTCATGCATGTAAGGGGCAATTTTTTTATAATTCAAATAGTTTATAATTATTGCATTAGTTTATGTTTCCGGATATAATCATTTTTTAAGTGAAATAATGATCTTGAAAATATTATTTCTTTATGTATTTTACATACTGATGTGTTTTATTTTTCAAGTTATTGCACCATGTGGTGAATTAGTCATTGTTAATACATTTTGACATTGCATGAGAGATTTTTGAAGCAGAATTTGTACTTGAAACTTTGAAATTAAGGGCCAAGTGAAGTTAAAAAATATGTGGTGTTTAACAAATTATTATTATTATTATTATTATTATTATTATATTATTATTATTATTATTATTATTATTATTATTATTATTATTGTTTTTTTTTTATTTATCGCAATGTATATGCTGGCATGAATTCGATAATCGGGAGCACCTAAAGAATATTATTAGCTATGAATATTGTAATTATTATTTTTCTTAGATTTTTGTGGCATGTGGTAATGGGCTTTATCCTATCATTTATTTACTATAGAATCTTTATATTTTAATTGTTTAAGGAACTCAGAGTGTGTTTGATTGGAATGAAAGTAGGAGTATAAGAAAAGTGAAAGTAAAAATGAATATATAAGAGATAATTTGGTGTTTGGTTAGGGAAAAGAGATTGAGGTGAAGTAAAACTCGATGTATATGAAATTCCACCAAAATTCAATTTTATTTTCGTCTAAAATTGAAAAAAAAAAAAAAGTGAAAGTATAAAGCCAAAAAGACAAAAGAGTATAGTTTTTTATTTTATTTACTATATTACCCAAAATTATCTATATATAAATTTGTAAGATGCAAGAGTGAGTTGTGTCTACTTAGACCCAAAAACAACCTACTTACAGAGCTTAGAATAGAACATATAACACCCAAAATAAAAATAAAAATAAAAATAATGGACATTAGTGAAGTGTTAAAAAATTAAAAAAGGTGTTACACAATTTAATTTTAATTTAGCAATAAAATTTAAAAATGAAATATTATTTTGAAGATTTGAACTTTCAAGTAGTAACATCTGTTGCACTCTCTCTTGCAAAGGAATTCAAACCCTTTAAGCTAAAAAGAATAGAAAGAGCAGCACATGCCCCTGCAAATCTAAATAAAAATTCTGCACATCACAATATAATACACCAATCAATCACATTGCTCTGACCCAAAGACATAAGAAATTCCAACTTAATAATTAGGAAAAATGACTTTTCCAAACCCTTCGCATTACCCATACACATTCCTTTTCATATATAATCACCCAAGAAAACAAAAAGTTTTCAAAATTATTGTATTTGTTATCTCATCAGTTGCAATTGTCTTATTGTCATAAAGTTCAATTTGAAATCTTGTGAGCATGTCAAGGTTTTATAAAAGCCTTTTTGCCCATACGGAGGACCTTCAGATGGGACTTGGGATCATGGTTTTTTACTAAGAAGCTCGGAATACAAGTACATGACCTGTTGGTTTTGTTAAAGAAAGTGTATTCCAGCATTCACTTTTGTATATCTATTTTTATAATTTTGTTATAAAGTAACTGTATCATACTTTTTTAGGATAATTACATTTATATCCCTAATCTATGATCTATTTTACACAAACCACCTCTATTTTTTTGTATAATTACAGAAACTATCACTGACAGCTAAAACATAGGATAGTTTGTGTAATGGTGTTAACATTTTTAAGGTATGTGTGTGTTTGCGTAACTTTTCAGAAAAATAAGGGAGTTTGTGTAAGTGATAATGATATTTTGGTGGGTGTATGAATGATTATTTAAAAGATAGTGGTGATTTGTGTAAACAGGCTATAAATCAAAATGTGTAAATATAATTATTCATATTTTTAATATAATTGGTCACTTTTATTATGATTAATATATGATCGATTTAGATTTACCCGAACCGGTCCGCACTAGAATTTCCTACTGTGGTGGTTGGTTTTTGGTTAGTTTGGTAGTATATTTCAATCGCCTTTTATTCCAAAAACAAACAAACAAACAGTAATATTACTAGTAACTGAACGACACAGATTCACGAAAATTTAAACAAAAAGCAAAACAATTACACGCTATAACACCCTCACACCTCTAAGAGCACCTGCATATGCATGAATGAACCAACATCATTCCTTGCATTTTATTCAAATTTCATACTAATTTCCTCAGGTTTGAGGCTTTGCCTGAGCTTCAGCACTCGTTTTCTCACCAGCAAAAGTGCAGCACCGGCTGCAGCCGCCTCCGTAGTACCTCCGTCCACAGCACCCGTAGCGGCAGTAGCGCCTCTGTCGGCCATTGTAGCCACCGCTTCAGGGATATCCTCCACGGCCACCGCCGGGGTATCCGCCGTATCCACCTCCAGGGTACCCTCCGTATCCTCCTCCAGGGTACTTGACATCATCTAAGGGAGCTCCATTTGTCTTCTCAGCCTCATTAGCTGCGCATGTGTTGGAAGTCATGAGAGCTATGCATTACTTTAGTGAATTTTGTGTAACTTTACAATAAGAGGAATTGAAGTATCCCGCATCATCGACCCTATACTTATATTTGGTCACTCCATTCCAAATAACAGTACTCTTTTAACATGGGATTTGGTCAGTTGAAAGTTTAATGTGAGAGTTGAATGAAAGGTTTTCAGCACTGTACATTCTTAGATACTTACATTCATAAGTATATATATATATAGAGAGAGAGAGAGAGAGAGAAGAAGAGAGAGAAATGGTTACATGCATGAATGGCACTGGAAGTGTGAGGCAGTTCCCTAGCTGCCACTTCTGAGGATATGAGAAGAACAGTAGCTAAGAAAGGGCAACAACAATGATTGCTTTGGAACCCATTCTTTCCCAAAAGAGTTTGGACAATTGATGATGTATTTATACCAAAATCTAGCAATGGAGGAGCTACGTATTGTAAAATAATTGGGTGAATAGTAATTTACCCTTTTGATATTAAAAATAGATAAATTATTCGTTTATAAAAAATAAATAACAATTTATCCTTTTTTTTTTTTTTTAAATAAAAGGGTATTTACTTCCCTATCTAATGAGGTAAATTGCTATAATTTTAAAAATATAGGAAGGTAACTGGCTATATTTTAAAAAATATAGAGGTGTGAATTCCTGTTTTATTTTTTATAAGGAAGTTGTTTGTCGATTTTTTTTTAACACATATAGATAAATTCCAATTTACATTCAAATAATTAGAGGTAGGCCCTTATTTAGTTGGGTGTTGAAGAGACGTTTTTAATGAGCCAAAAAAGAGTCCACCTTTTGTTGATGGCATCTACTTGAGACTTCGCATGTTTAATTCATTCATCCTTTATTTGAGCTGTTATAAATATATATATATATATCTTATTTTATATGGTGTTGGGAAGGAAAAATGCACTAGTTTCATTGCATTCTTCATGGTTTTCTATGATGTTTGTGATTGTATAATAATAATTTTTGTGTGTGCAATTAGAAATATAAAATCAAGTACTTAGTATTATTGTACATTAATGCTTTGATGTTTTCATCCATATTTATAGATATGTAATAGGGGTGAAAATGGGTGGATCCAACCCGATTTAGGTTGGGTCCGAATGGATTGAATTTAAAATTAATCTAAATTAATGGATTCAAAATGGATTGAAGTAAAAACGGCCCTATTTAATAAATTTTAACTAAGTTCAATTCATATTCATTGTAAAAAATTTTAAAACTAACCTAATTCAAAATGGGTTTAATGCAATTTATCCCTCTATGATATCGCAAATAAAAAAAGTATAGAAAAAATATATTCAGTGGTAAATTATTTTATTTTAAAAAATACAAGAAAATAAAATTGCTAAAAAAATCCATAATAAAATAATTTGTATATTTACAATATCATAAGGGTAAATTGTGTTGTTCTCAATTCAAAATTACTGGGTTTGGATTGGACAAATGGTTGCTAACCCAAATTGCCACCCCTAATAAATAAGTCATCAATTGACAAGATGGATAGTGATTGTTCCCTGATGTACATAGATTTGTGTACCTAATTATTAATGAAATATAAATTTAAGTATAAATAAATTATAGGCTAAAATTTGAATATATCAAATTTGAAATGATTAAATTGGAGTTTTATAAAATTTTAGGCCAAATTATATAAATTAAGAAATCACGGGATAAAAGTATAATTTTTATAAAAGATATAGTCATCCCAAAAAATAAAGATGAGATGGAATTTGCTGCATGGCCACGTGTGCCACATCGCCGCTATCTTATTTATACGTATATACTAGTGTAGAATTCGTGCTATGCACAATTATATAATTTTTAGTTAATTAAAATTTATTATAATGTACTGCTCTATAAAGGAATTATATTACGCAAAATAAACTTTCATTTGTAATAGGTAAAATATATCATTTGTAAATAGGTAAAATATAATAGTTTTAAATTTTTAATTTATTATGATTAGCATTGAAAATGATATTTTTCGACACATATAACGTATTTTAAACTACCAAAATTTATATTTTATGAGGACTACTATAAAAAAATTATGGCATTCTATTAAATATATAGATCACATTTTACATACATCCAATCGTATATAAAGATATTATTTGCATTATACAATTCATTTTTCATAAAAAAAATTACATTAAAATACATAACTTTAAAATGGTATTACTTATTACAAAAAATATAAAGCAAGAAGAAAACAACTTACTCTTAGTGAGTTATAAGAAAGAAAAATTAAAGGGAAAAAGAAAGAAAAAAAAGAAATATGAACGATAAAAAAAAAAAATAATTTTAAAATTTCAATATCATTTCATCAATTTGAACCCAAAATATTAGGAGTAAATTGTTATGAATAAAGAAAAATGAAATAAGTACAAATAAAAAATTAGATTTAATTAATAAAATTGTGTTGGAAATAAGCCCAAGTCTAGCTGAGGGTGAACTTAAAGAGTTACACACAAATTAATTTTTGATGAATTTAAATATTGGATCATTTATATATGGGATAATCCATTAGATGGATAGCTCAAAAGTTTATTAATTAAATTAATTAAATTTGGGTGTAACTTTTGTAAATTAATTTAATTGTGTTTGACTGATTAATAAATTGAATTTATTAATTGAAAGAGACTGGTTAGATTTATTTAATTGGTTTAAATTTAAGTCTTTGGGCCACTTAATAGGCTTTTAATTAATTAATTGAATTAATTAAATAGACGTATGAACCTTATTGAACTTGGATTAATTCAATAATTGAATTAATCAAACCCGATCTAGTGGAAGGCCAAAGAACCATCACCCTTGTATGGTGATTGGTGGAGTCATCCTTGGGATGAATATGGCAAAAGTGGATCTAAAATAGGATCAAATTTTCGGCCAAGAGATACGTTTCTATCAAGATTTTGTAGGACAAGAGTGACTGCTTCCAATTCAAATCATCCTTTATTTTTATGTAGCTCGTTGATATTTAACCCAATGTTTGCTTAATTTTTTTACACTTTAATTGTGTGTAATTTTATTTTTGACTTTTTTATATATATACATATATATATATATATATAATATATATATACACACACACACATATATATATATTAATATATATAAAAAATATGATTTGACAATAAATAATAATTTTGCCTTAAAAATATAACATTAAATATAAATATATATATATATATATATATATATACATGATTTGACAATTAACAGTGACTTTTGTCTCCCAAAAAACAACTTCAAGCATACTTATTTATCTTTATATTTTCTCTCTCTATTTCCAGGAAACACAACAAAACACTCCAAGAACGAATCCAAACATAATGGACAAGTTTGCTTGATCTTTCTACTAATCCATCTTTCACAAAAATGTTAGAAATTAATAAGTACCTATGGAAAGCCAGTCCATGACCTTAATAATTGATTATCTGTCACCTCCTTGTTTAGATATTATATATCTTTTAAAAAATAAGAGAGGTGGAAGTATTTTTTTTCAAAAATGTTTATATGTACATATTGTTATATTGCATCTATCAAAACTACGCCAGTTTATTTATCAAATCAATATATGATGAAGGAAATAAGAACGATGAATAAGATAATATTGAAATTCAAACGTCAAATAATAGGAAGATAATTAATAATTGCATGAAAAACAAAACGTGAAATTCATGAAACCAAGCAAGGAATTTCTCCTGCCAATAAAATCGAACAAACAAATGAAGAATGAAACTACACGTCTACATAACAACTAATTGTTTTATTGTTAATTAGCTTGTGAATTTTCATTCAATATTGAAAGCTTTTAAAATAATTTTAAAAGTTCAAATTTATTATGCTTAATGAATACGATCTTTTTTTCATTTATAAAGTATTTATTAAATTCAAATAAAATATTATTTTTTAATTTATAAAATACCTTATATGTTTACTTAATTAAATTCTAAGTAATGTAATTTTTTTTATCGAGATAATAAACATTATGTGCAATGTACGTGATTACTACTAGTTTACTTAAATAAACAATAATAGGAAATTGGAATTTCTAATAATTTGAATTAAAACAGTTTCATGGAATGTTTCATAGTGCACCTGCTGCTGCCAAAATAAAACAAAAGGTTCGGTCGAACTCGACCCAAAAATCCGAATCTGGCATAATGGATTCATGTCCTTGACCCATTGATTCTGGGCCTAATCACTAATAATTGCATTGGGTATTTTTAGGGTATAGGCCTGGGCAGGACCTTGAGGGATCGTACATTAAGTTCGAAAAGTGAATGGATTGGAAACAACAATTGTAGTGTTACAACGTTCAAAAACGAAAAGGTAATGTGTCGATTACATTTCTGTACCTTTTTCAAGTTCTTTTTAGCCACTATACAATACGTGTTTTTTTCATTTATGTGACCGAAGGCCCAAAAAATTCAAAGGGAACACCATTTTGGAACTATTTTAAATTCTTTTACCGCTGCGTTTTCCAAAGCGTACTGAATCTTTCAGTTGTATTCACCACAAGAAAATAATTTAATAATTAACAATTAAAATTTTTGTTGTTAATCTACATTATTTAATATAAGTTTTTAAACAATTTGTTACTAATTCGTTAGCAAGTATCTAAATAATGTCGACTAGCAACGAATATTCTTCTTATTTATTAACCTAATGTTGATTTTAACATCAAATTATTTAGTTGCTATTGAATCATTCTCTTATAGTAATTATTGATTGCGTATTAACATTATAATGTAATTATTGCTTCAATATGAAAAAAATAACAAATTTTACATTTATTCTTGCACCAATTTGGTAGTAGGGAAGAAAGTTTAATTAATGTTAGAAACAAAACAAAGCTGTTTATCTGAAATTTGCATCAGAATTATTGCTTCATAAGAGCATGCTAAAGTAATTTAACATTACGTACAAATAATTGTTTTTGCTAAAGTAATTGACATTATGTCCAAATAATTCCACCAATTATTACTATTGCTAAAAAAAGTTTTGGGTTGTTGAGCTCTTAGTGTTGTCTACCAGATTAAGAAAACTAATTATTAATCGGGATGGTTATGTTATCTTTTTCTGATATTTGGTGGAATTACACGTGAACTTCTTGTGATCTAAAAAATTACATCAGCACCCTGATATTTATTTTTATCTACAAATACATCCTTCATTAGTCAAAATTCACCGAATTTATTGATATTAACGAAAAAAAAGTTATTTTTGAGATTCGAGATGAGACTCCACTAGAAAAAAATTTATTACACTTTAGTATCGAATATTGTTGTCCACTAATATGTCGTTGATAGCTGTCTATTTTCAAAATTAAAATATTTAATTATATGAAATTGTGATTTAAAGATGAAGCTACATATAATACTCATGATTGTCACATAAATATAATACAACAAAGTGTAAATAAAATAAAAAAATGAATTAAATTTTTAATATTGTCACTTATTATATATATTGATAAGAATTTTTATTTTTATCACAATAATAAACTTCATGGTTGTAATAGTGACGATTATTTTGTAAAAGTTGTTAGCAAATATTAGCAACAAAAAGTAACATATAAGGTTGTTACATAGTGGCACGTATATAATGATAACTTAATTATAATAAATAATTGTTGTTAATATATTGTGTTGGATCATTAATCATCGGGTTTAATGCAATTTACCCTCTGTAGTATTAAAAATGAACAAATTACCCTTCTATAAAAAAAAAAAATCAATTTACCTCCTATATGTTTTGAAATAGAGCACTTTACCTCCGTGTCTAAAAAGGGTAATATCCTCATAATAGGTATTTTATTTTATTTTTTTATAAAGGTAATATACTCATTGGTAATATCACAGAGAAATTGCCTGTATTTTTTTCATTAATCATCTACAATGACAACTCTTGTCGCTAATAATTGTACAATAACAAGACAAAAGTTATTGTCAATTAATATACATTTTAAGTGACAATTTTCAACTTAGGATATGATACTTTATTATGAACATTATATTTCAGGGTAAATTACATTAACATCCCATAAGATTATGTAAAATTACACAAACACCCCCTTTTTTTTATAAAATTACAGCTACATCCCCTAAGGAACGTTTAGTGTAATGTTTTCCATGAGTGTCTGTGTAAGTTTTATATTTAAATAAAAAAATATAATTATAATTGCAACTATAATTTTAAAGAATATGATTATAATTTTATAAAAAATACGAGGTATTTGTGTATTTTAATCTAATTTTATAGAGTGTCTACGCAATTCACCCTCTATTTTATTATGATGTTACAGGACCCGGCCTACCCACCTGATTTGCAGTTCCTATCTCCTACCCAATAATGGGAAGAGTGGTCCGCCGCCCACCTTCTCACCAAAACCCCCTATATATAGTAGGTCGGCTGATGCACGGCCGCTGCACACTTGCCCGTGCAAAGGCAGTCTAGCTAGCAGTTTATAGCAACATATATATTTCTTCACATACTAATTAATGTGTACATCTCCCAATAAACACACACCTTCATTCATATGCATGATTGAGTACTCTCTTTTATCTTTATGTCTTTACTTTTTGTGTATTCGCCACAAATTAATAAGTTATATTAGGGATAACGATGTGTCGAGCGAATTTGTAAAATTTTGAAATCGAATTTGATGGGTCGGATCCTATAATATACGGATACTTTGAAAAATTACCTGATTCAGTGTTGGGTATCGATACTCTTCGGACACGTGTCAAACACGTGGATCGTTTTTTCAAAAATTTAAAAAAAAAAATAAAGAACACATGTGTCCGACACATTTTGGAGGTGTTTTTTATTTTTTTTTATAATTTTAAAAAGTTTTGGGCTATCTTTTCTTTTAAAGAAAAATTGGCTAGTAAGAAAAAATTAACTCACTCATCTCAACTAAAAGTTTTGAGAAGAAATTACTAAAAATTTGGGAGATAGTCATGATGGTTTAATTAATTTGAATACTAAATATTTTTTATTGCGTATTTTTTAAAATAAGCTGATTATGTATATTTTGAAGCCACATTTGGTTAAAAATATAGATGCAAAAAATGTCTATTTTATATTTTATCTTGATATTGTTGATATTGCATATTTTAATTTTATGAAAAATTAAGAATATATATAATAAAAATATATATTATATAGCCATGTCAGTGCGGCGCCGTGTTTTAATTTTTCTATATTTTTCGTGTCATCGTGTCCGTGTACCGTGTATGTGCATTATAGGTCGGATATGATAGACTCGATTTAAAAATTTTAACATATTGAAATGATATATTTACTTAAATAATAATCCTACTATACTCTATAAATATGAAATAACAATACTATTAAAAGATTATTTTTATGAACTTATAGGTATATATTTTAGGGTTTAAAATATTAAAACCTTCGAAATATACATCATTTATGCATACATTAAAATTACAAAGTATTTTATATGATTATTCTAATTTATAAAAATATTAGTTTTATGTATAAATATAACACACGTATATTCTTCAATATATGTAAATATACTTTATATAAATACATATAAAATATATAAATAAAAAATTGAATTCGAATTAGATTTTAAAATTATGATTTTAAATCCATCCCAAATATTCCATCCCAAAATTTAATTTATAGTTGCACATTTATCCATGCAATTAGAGAGGAAATCCTTGCTCTTGTTGGCTGAGGAGGAATCACTTACAATCAAATCCATGGTCCCAAGTTTAATATCTCTAGCTCAGTTTACTTTGGGTTGAGAAATAAATGAATGAAATAATATATTTGAATTAAATGTATGATAAGATGAAAATTCAAAATTAATTATAAATAATTTACATTGTTGTATTACATTCAATAGATAAAACTGATTCTATTATTTACTTTCCATGATAACCTATTTTTTAATTGTAAAATGACATGTACCCCTTAAAACTTTATAACTTTGATTTTTTTATTTTTATTTTTTGCCCCAAAATCAGCTAAAGCCTGAATTTTCAATTAGTAGCTCGGGGTGAAGGAGGGCATTTATGGACGTGAGAATGATATTGAATATGTAATTTGTAACTACACATTGTAAACTTTTTTTATTTGTGATGATGATCGAGTTGAAATTGTCCAAATTATTTTTTACAAATAGGATAAATTGCAATGGGCTCCCCTGAGTATTGTCGTAACTACGAATATCCCTTGTTGTTTAAGAAAGTATAAATATTCTTCTTAAATTGCAAAATATCCCCTTATAATGGCTCAAATGTAAGGGAATATTTGCAATTTCATTAGAGTAATGTAATTTTTCGAACAATAAAAATATATTTATAGTTAAAGTAAATCTCATATGTGCACTTTGCAATTCATCCTTTCAAAAAAAAAAAAAATAATAATAATAATAAGTAGTAGTAGTAGTAGTAGTAGAGGAACACAAGTACAGAATGTTGGTAGGATGGGAATATATATATGCATTTGTAGAAATGGATGGAAACAATTAAGAGATAAAGTGGAGTACTAATTACCCAACAAAATCTTCGGCTCACTCATCACAAACTCTAATAATGTTGTTAGGCTTAATTACATTTTGTAATACCATACTCGTTTTTATATTTTGTCATTTAAATATATTTTTTTTGTATCAACTTATCATCTCAATTTAGCAAAATTTACATTGTATGATATATGACTGTCTTTTTATTGATTTTTCTGTCAAAGAAACATCCCATGTTATTCATATATGAAAATATCACATCGCATAACCCTTAAATACTACGTTTGCACTGTATGTGATGTCTTTTTGAAATAAAACTTGATTGAAAAATAATTATAAATGACAAAGTGCAAAATTTTGTAAAATTGAGATAGTAAGTTGGAAAAAAAAAAAAAAAAAAGTTCAGTACAAAAAACAGTCATAATTCGGATGACAAAAATATAATTTAGTGATGTTATGATTGACGCCTCCTCTTATTGAAGCACCATTACTCTATAAATACGTATATTATACAACCCATTAATAATATTGCAACATAATCAAACTTATAATAAGCAGTTTTCAATTGTTGAAAAAATGAGTTCCAAACCAATTCTTTCTCTTGCCCTTTTCTTCGCTACGCTTCTCCTCTTTTCCCCGGGAGCGGCTGCTGCTGCTATGCAACTGACTGGGAATTCCAATGCCGTTCATACATGTAAGCATGCATTTTTCCCCTCATTCACATTACCTATGCATATACAACTTTGACGAGTTTAAAAATAGTAAATTATATCGAAACTTTCTGGTGTTAGGTTAGGTTAAATTTATATATTTTTACTTTTTGTAAAATTAAAGTAATATTTCTTGATATTATAATTGTAATTATAACTACATCAGCTATTTAAATGCAAAACTAATGCAAACACCCTTTAGAAAATATTATACTAATACTTCAGGGGGTGTAACTATAATTTTGTAAAATATATAGAGTTTTGAGTAATTTGACTTAATCTCAAGCGGTATCAGTATAATTTACCCTAGAAGATATGACTGGAAAACCTTGATGGGTATAGATAATATATATATATTATATATATTATATATATATATAGATATATAAACATAAACTAATTATAGAATTACACATCAGTTAAAAAAATCAAACCTCGGGGTGTTATATGTAATTTTTCGAACCACAGAAAATTTACGTGTAATTATCCCTTAAATTTAATTGTGGATGTAATTTGCGTTGAGATACATTACAATTCCTCTTATTCATTATTTTTAGAAGATCTCATAGAGATTTTTCACTTGATTCAAACCAAATTTTTACTGTGGTCCTTTTAACTCAGCCAAGGAAGCTGTGGAGAAAAACGGCGCCGTTAATGATGCCAAACATCCAGGAGGTATATTCCAAGGGTATCCTGGCAGTGGGGGAAGGGGTGGATTCGGAGGGTATCCAGGAGCTGGCAATGGAGGTTTCCCGGGTGTTGGCTTCGGAGGAAACCCCGGCGGACGTGGTGGCTTCGGAGGATATCCCGGTAGCTTATGCCCCTACGGTTGCTGTGGCGAGAGCTACTACGGAGGCGCGTGTCGGTGCTGCACATATGCTGGTCGGAAGGTGGATGCTGAGCCTCAAGCCAAGCCCCAAAACTAAGTAAACGAAGAACAAAGAGAGTCGCTGTCTTACATGAGCGTTTTATGAATAACGTGTATGAATGATATGTGCTCCCTCGTACGTGCATGGGGCTCAGTAGTGTGAGGTGTAGTAGTTTGTATTATTCGATTTTTGATTATTTGAAGATCAAATAATTTGCAAAGGAAAAACCAAATTAGATCAATAAAATGCAGCATGTTAATTCCTTTGTGGGTTACAGGCCCGTTCCTGACATTTTTGTGGCCGTAGGGCGAGTAAAAAAAAAAAAAAAGGCTCCCTAATTAAGTATATATAAAATAATTAATTCATGATTATAATTTTTTAATTATAATTTTAATTAACTAATGAGTTAACAAATAATATGTTATATACCAAAAAAAAAAAAAGAAGCACAAGAAATTAGTAATATGATAGTGACTAAACAACGAAAGAAGACACGTTTACCTACTAAGGCACCACAAAAAATTTGATAATCAGAAGCCCATAAAAAAATAGATTCAAAGTTTTATGACTTAAATTAGCATCATTGATGAGAAAATTTAGATTAATTTTCATCACTCAATTATTTTGATTAGAAGGATTAACATACCTTGATGGGGTGGGGATTGTGATGAACTGATAATCGAGAAGTACGATTGAGAATTTGAGAGAAATACTAAATAAAAAGTCATATGATATCAATGTTTGTCCGATGATGGAAACCACCGGGAGGATTTCTTGTCTATTCCCTAATCTCTCGGTCCATGTAAAAATAACAATGAGTTTTGTTTTTTAAAGTAGTAAATGTTTTTTTAATACGTATAGTAAAACTACTTTGTGCTAGAGGTCCCCTCGAGAGTTGGGCCTAGGCCGTCGCCCTAGGTGGCCTACCCTCAGGAACAGCCGTGGGGGTTATTCATTCGAGTTGGTATTTATTCTTCGAAATAATTCTTTCTCAGATCAGGTTTCGCCGAATCAAACTAATTATAGAATAAGTGTGATGCACTCGCTATGTTGTTGTCACTTTTTTTTAATTGTAACCTAATCACACAGCAAGTATATTGTACTTATCATATAATTGGTTCAATTTTTACCGAGTAAGGTCCAAATTGAAATTTCGCTTATTCTGTGTTAGTTGTGTTTTTGCATTTAATTATAACGGTTCATGCCATTGTTAAATTGATCAAATAACTTAATCCATACTCAACCTATATGAGTATAAAAAACTAATAGAAACTGCTGGCACTCAAATTTTTTTTATTCAAATCAGGTTTGGTCGAACCAAATCAATCACAAATTATGTGTATCACATTTGTTATGTGATTTATCACTTTTTCTAAAATAAACATCAATAATACCACAAGTGTATTATAACTATATAATTAATTCAAATTTAGCTACATTGGATTCAGCTAAAAAATTTCGCGGGCACTCATCAAAATTGCCACTAATCTTATAACAAGCCGCTGATTTAGCAAAGTGCATCGATTTGGACGTTTTGTTATCTGTAGCAATGCTGGAGATAACTAGTATGCTTATGTTCCAAAAGAGAAAAGAAAATTACTGTTGCTTAAAGAAAATAATCTAATGAAATTGATCAACTTGATGATTTAGTGTGATATGGGAATATTCCTAAAACAACACTAGAGACCTTCAAACACACCATAAATCTTTATTTGTGAGGTCGCAGCCCAAGGTTTGGGGATTTAAAGAGAACAGACCTCTTTGGGAAGAAATTCAAATTGCTTTGGTAACGAAGTTAAGTAGCAAGGTATCTAGAGAATCTTAGAAGAGTATTGTGATCAACTCATTCGTATCACACTTGTGTTTTTATGCATTTAGATCACAACTTTGTACCCTATTTTTAAGTGTACTCAACCCTATCCCTAGAAAGAGTGTAAATTCCAACATACAACAACAAACTATCTCAAATAAAACTTATCTAAAAAATATCCTTATTTCGACATGTATTTAGAAGACTACAAACTCTATTAGACAGTGTTCATCCTAGAGGAGTCATGATCTCAATATTAAATTAAAAAGACTTCAACCTCTATAATCTATAGCGTGCACATTAAATACCGCGTTCACAAACCCGATTCAATGTCCAACACAAGCAAACTGAATCCTTCTGTTGGTGGCGCAAAATGTTTAGCACGCCTTGGATGTTTTTCTATGGTAAACACTTCACAGTTATCATGGTTAAAAAGGGGGGAATGTAGTATATACATAACTATTAGAAGCTGCATCATGCTTCGCTAAGCAGTCTGCCACTTAAAGCTCGTTTCGCCCTCACAATAGAAGTAGAGACATTTAAAGCGTTACAAACCATTTTACCTGGCTGGCGGCCAGACCAGTTACTATGTAAATTTATACATCACATTGCCTCTTCCTGCTAAGCTGGCAACTACACTTCCTATATGATATTATACATTAAACTCCTCGGAATTTGGCTTTTGTGGTAGAATACACCGATCAGAACTGCAATAACTACCATCAGCAAGGATATCAACCAGAGTTTGGACAATCTTGCAGGAATAACAGAACCATTAGCTCTTTCACTCCTCACTAAATCCACCGCTCGGAGAGCTTTTTCTGCCAAGCCCCCACGTAGAACCAATCTTCTCAATCCTGAGAATGAATATTATCATAATCACAAATGTGTATTTTATTTCTGCAGTAATATACCAAACTGAAATCTAACCCAAGGAAAGGAGTACAAAGGCCAGTACAGAAAAACCAATAAATGGAATTACTGCAGAAGTAGAAAAGCCTTTATTGATAATTTGAGAAGCCATTACAAACACTTGAATGTATGAGACTGGCACAACCAGTAAAGCTTGATACACTACGAGCCATACTCATCAGCACAAACTATCTAAATCAAAAGAAACTTCTTCCATTAGGACAAATGTCAGACTCATGAAAGAGGGAAAGGGGAAGAAGAGGGGTCAGGGAGAGTAGAATTTCAGCTGGAACCGCTGATTTACGCCTTACTATCTATTGTCATCGGCGCTGTCCCCTGCTTTCCAGTTGCACCCTGCATTGAAACCAAGCATAAAGTTAGCCGTCGCTATTGGATCACCATCTACGTAGAGCATGACACATATGATAAGTAGACTGGAAGAACTTCAACATCAGACTTCTTCACTTACTGCAGATTTAGTTTGCTCCAGCTTGTTCATTTTCGCAAAAATGCTGCCATAAAAATTGAGCATCTTTTCTGTTGTACTCCTTTACTTTCTCCTTCAGAATTTTGTATTCCAATTTCACATCCCTGTCATATTCATTTTTAGTTCCATGTAACAGCCTATACAGTAAGAATATAGGTATGCAGCCTTTCAGACGAGGGTACTCCAAGAATAGTATACCTGTTGTCTGGGTCTATCTCTAGTGCTTTCTTGATATCTTTTTCGGCCAATTCCAACTCAACCAAATTTAGATATGCTTGTGCCCTTCTATAAAGTGCTTTAACATTTTTACCATCAATTTCTAGTACTTTAGTGCATAGTTTCTCTGTCCTTGTAATCCTTAAGTTTCAGCTTGCAAGCGGCATTGTTAAGATTGCATGAGACTTTAAGCACCTTAGCCTTCTCTTTCTCTTCCTCATTAAAGTTGGAGTCAAATTCAATAAACCTGACAGCCTGGTCACAAGAAATATCAGGATGTATGTTTAGTGGTCCAAAAGCATCTGAGCCAACACACAAAATTTGTAATGGGCTTACCTTTTCATATCTCTTTGATGCTCTCTTATACTTTCCTGCTTTGAACCATACATTCCCCTCCTCTTTCTTCTTTCCTGCAGCAGCGATCTTCTCCTCTGTGTTCATCTCCCAAGATTCCTTTTCCTGAAACCAATAGCAGTTTTCAGTGGGACGAAGAGTTCATTAACTCCTGGACCCTGCTCTTCCTGAAACAGGAATAAAAGACAACTGACGGATTAATAATTTCACCAACCTTCAAAAAGGAGACCATCTCAATTTCGTAATATACAGCAGAGTTTCCAGGGACAACAGCCAATTCTTGTGGGGATTCAGATGGCCCAAATGCATACTCTGGCTGAATCGTTATAAGTGCAACTTCTCCTTTCTTCATGGTCTTTATAGTTCTATCAAGTCCCTCTATAACTTGATCTGTAAAATAAAACTTTATCAGAACATCGGAGAAATGAAGATAAGCCTACAAATAATAAAACGATTCTAAGACTGTAGTATACAAATGATTACCTTCATCAACCTTGAACTCGAATGGTGGCTTATCATCATATCCTTTTTTAACAAAAATAGTTCCATCATGCAGCTTACCAATCAGCTTTACTGCCACATTGCAAAACAGAAGGAATTTTAGATAAAGCTTGTTGCAGCATATAATGCACCAGGAAAAGAAAAGGAAAGAAAGGATGTCTGAAACTTCTGAATATAACAACAGCATGAGATTACAACACTTGAAGTCCTCAACATGCCACAAAACTACCTTGATTCTCTTGGATGCCCTCTCTAACATTCCCAATGCATAACGAAATTGGACAAATGGACTTTAAAAAATTCTGTAAAGCAACATATAATATGCTAAAGCTGTTAAGATGTTGCCAAGTAAAAATTTCAATGGCTTGTATCATGATTTTTTGGTGATCTAAATAGCCTTCCAGTATTCTTTGGTGTTGCCAAGTAAAAGTTCAATTGCCCATATCATGATTTTTGGTTATCTAAATAATAATTCCTTCCAGTACTCTTTGCCCACTCATGCCTCTGTCAGATTCAGCCATAACAATATATTCTCATCTTTAGGCTTTAATACACAAATATCTACTAAACTTGCACTTGCAGTTGATCTTTCTGGCTTTAGTTAATATATTTACTTGAAGTCCTTACTGTGCCCTGCCTCACAATCACATATAACCTAGCACACAAACCATACAGGATTTCTCATTATCCACGAAACAAACAGCTAACCTTGCACGGTTGCACCATCATCTGGACGCTCATAACCCTCTCCTTCCTTTAGGATCTTTTTAAGAATCTTTTGGTCATTGCTAACATCAGAAACTGTTTTCCAAGAGACCAACTCCAGATTTATTTGAAGAGTAGCATTTGGTGGCACATATAATTCATCACCAGTGGCTGGTCTGGCCTTCTCTCCAAACCCATCTGCAACAAATGCCGACAGTGAGGAATCTAATGAAGCTGCTTCAGAAAATTGTCATGTTAAAAGGAAAGTACTTACATTGTGGCTTTACTGTCAAGAGTACTTTTTCTCCCTTTTTCATTGTTTTTACAGCTTTTGACAGAGCAGGACAGAAATAACCTGAAAACACAAACATGTCAAGAGAAATCCTGAATCACACGTAGGGGCAATGAATGTCCACTGTAAGGTACAAACCGTCTTTTACGGTAAACTCCACTCCATCTGCTTTTGACACAATTGTTCCATCTTCAAGCCGAGCTTCATATTTGACTGGAAACAGAAAACAGATTGAAGAAGAAATAAATAATCCAGTTCAGTGAAATTTAACTTGTCACAGAAATAAACAGAAATAGGGCACATACCAAATACTTCATCAAGGTCTTTTGGGTTCTGCCAACCCTCTCCTTCAGTTAGTATTTCTTAAATATTCCTCCATCCTTGCATATATCTTTCACGCTGTTCCAAGAGAGCAACTCAACTTCAAACTGGAGAGTCGAATTTGGAGGTATTTTTGGAGGGGATCCAGACTCTCCATAAGCCAGTTCTGGAGGTATGGTGAAGAGGGCCTTTTCACCTTTCTTCATTGTTTTGATACCTTCATCCCATCCTTTTATGACTTGGCCTGCATGCCAAAACAAATTTTTCATATGCTCAACAGACAAATTTCTCAGCATCCATATGGAAAATTACGTCATTCCACATCTCAAGGTTACCATGCAGACAATCAAATGTTTAACTGAGACCACACCAACAACTGTTCTTGTTTGCAATTCAACTTCACGAGAATGATAACTTGGAATTTAATCATTTTGAATCCAACCAATGATTATTATCTGATGCTTCCACATGACAATAGGTAAAGAAACATGATCTCCTTTCTCTTGGGCACTCACCACATAATCAAAATAAAGTTTATCTGAACACAATAACCAGATTAGATCTGTTTCTCTTCCGAAAGTTCGCCGCAAACAATTTGAACTCATACCAAGCATGATGCAGTTTAAGTTGAGCTTTGCCAAAGTGATGTACAATGTTGTATTAATCAGTTGTAAAGGAACTTATCACTGCTTCTGTGTTTTCCTGTTTCTACTACGTGTTTAGTTCCCAACTTCCTAGTGAGGTATGCCTTTGTACAGTGTGGTGGACTGGACAAGGATTGACAATAATTCCCATACATCTCCACGAACTAATTCTCACTTGTTTCAAGATGCTAATGAATCTCCAATCACACACTTATTCAGATACAGAATCTAGGCAAAGCAGTACTACCTTACAAGTATACAGAGACATACCTGTAGTAGTATAACCAGAAGATTTTAGGACAATAGGTTATTTACAAACTAAGAGACCAAAGTCCATGAAATACAAATATGCTAATATAGCAGCACTACCACCTAAACGAGTTGTATTAGTTATATACTAAGTCTACCACAGGATTTCGGACTGCCGTTAAATGGATCAAAGAAACAGAAATTTACATGACATCCAAACAACTACATCAATCTCACATTGCGCATATCATTTAATCCTTGTGAATAAGGTGTGTCAAATAAAACAACTAGTGGCAAGTCAAACAATAAAATTTTACTTTCTCAGTATTACAAGAACTTCGGATCTCTCGCTGTTCAGCAGATACAACAAGCAAAATTCAGAAACGCACCTTGGCCTAACTTGAATGTGAAAGGAGTGCCACGATCACGGCTAGAATCAAACTGAGTCCCATCCAGCAAAGTACCCACGTAATGAACTGCATCAAATGAACATCAGCCCGTTAACACTAAATACTTGAAATCGAAAGTACATCCACAAATTAACATAAAAAGAGATCCAAAATCGCCATTCAATACCAAAACACAAATAAAAAGACCAACCGGACGCAGAAATGACATGTGAATAATACGAAATGTACCTTCAACTTCATCGCCAGAATCGGGATTCTCCCAGCCTTCACCCTCCTTGAGAAGCTTCTTCTTCAACCCATTCTTCCCAATTTCTTCCTCTTCTCCCACTTTCGGAATTGGGTTTCCCACTGGGAGGTCCATATCATTTCCAGCATCCATTTCATCATCCATCTCCATTTCGTTGCTTGCAGCAGCTGGGAACTCAAAATCGTCATCCATTTCAGCAACCTTTCACTCAAAGATGCTGCTAAAATATTCAAATTTGTGACAATGCAGATAGCCTGATCAGGACGAAGCTTGGATATTTGTCTTGCACTAGGATGTGGAGCCGATGGGGGGTTTATATGGAGAGTATTAGCAGAGCTCTAGAGAATTCTAAGGAGGAATATAAGAGGGAGCGAGACCACGATCTCAGGAGAGGGAGACTCTAGAGAGTTCTATGGGCTTCGTGAATGTGATTGGCGTGGTGAATTGGTTATTCCGCAGTTGAGTATTGTTCATAGGATCAAAGAGAAATTCGTTTATGGTTATTCCACAGTCATTTTTTCCTCTAAATGCTTGTAATAATGTGTTAATTTTATTTCTTGAAGTTACTATAATACATAATTATTTTTAGGGTAAATTACATCTACCTCCCCTGAGGTTTGGTATAATTACAAATACCCCTCGTTGTTTGAGAAATTACAAATACCCCCCTAATTTTAAGGACCGTCTAACAATTACTCCAATCTATGCATTTTTTATAGTGAACTGACCAAAATACCCTTATGAATTAAAATTTATAATTTTATTTATTTTTAAAAAAAATATATTTTTTTTTATCAACTAAGGCGATAATTTTTTTTATAATTTTTAAATTTTTTTCATCCATCCCATTCAATATTTTTATAAGATTTTAATTTTTTTTAAAAAAATAAAAAAAATACTGTAAGTGCAAAGTTGACATTTCTATGCCTCCATCCAAGGATTACATAATTTTATCAAATATTAGGGGGGTATTTGTAATTTTTCAAACAACGATGGGTATTTGTAATTATGACAAACCTCAGGGGAGGTAGATGTAATTTACCCTTATTTTTATGAAATAATTTTTCTTTCACAAAGACATTATTTTAATAAAGTATGTAAACGTGAATCTATTCTTAGTTTTGATACGAATATCGAGTGTGTTCGACTGTCTATATGAATTAAACTAAGCATAGAAGTTATTTTTGCATCTCCTTGATTGGTTTAATAATTAGGGAAAATTACAACAATCTCACATGACGTTTGTCATAATTACGAGTATTTTTTTTGTTCTTTAAAAATTTACAAATACTCTCGTGATATTTGATGAAATCGAGTAATTCTTAAATGGATGTATTTTCTTTATAAAAAAAAATCGGATGGAGTGAATGGAAAGATTTAAAAAATTATAGAAGAAGTTATCCACTTAATCTATAAATAATTATAAATTTTAAAAAATAAATAAAATTATAGTTATTAGCCTATAAGGGTATTTTGATCAGTTCACTAAAAGATGGATGCAACCTAATGGAAACTAACGGATTGGGCTAATTATTATACGGATGTAAAATTAAGGATGTATTGATACTTTTAAACAACGAGAAAGTATTCATAATTATGTCAAATTTTAAAAAAAGTCGTTGTAATTAAACCAAAAAAATAAATATTGTAATTGGATAGGAATAAACTCTGTTTTTCATTATCTTTATAATATGGTTACTAATGCTAACGATTATAGTTTCAAGTATATATTTAAATTAAGAAAATATAAAAACATCAGTATAATCATCAAATATTTAAATAATCATTATATATATATAAAATATACTTTATAAGTATTATCTATACTATATAAAAAGAAAAAAGTTTTTTTTGTCGCATAAACGACGGTTATGACACCGGCAACACTAATTTTATTGTTATACAAATTATACCCCTAAGTTGATTTTCTTTTTTACTTTGTTGCTTTTTTTTTTTCTTTTTTAGAAATATAGTGTATTTATTTATATATATATATATATATTATTCATGATATAGTTTAAAACGTAACAAATTACTTGTTACATGCATACAAAGACGGTGTGCCACGACAGCTAATATAATATAAATACACTTACATAGTGTGTACACCATCAAAATAATTATGATACACAAATTATACGTTCGGCCCAAATGTTGGCCTGACCCATCTTGAGGCCCAAACCTCATTGGTTAAGAATAACGTCTTCTTAATACAAGTACATGTATCAACTCATTCTTTGATCATTTTTATTAGCAAAATTATTCTTTCACCTTTCAGCTCTCATTCTATTTTATTTATTTTTTTGAGTTTATCTTTCAACAATCATTTAATGATTTGATAATCGAGGTGCTAATATCGTTTTTGTAAGTCTTCTTTCTCAGACTTATTAAGGTTTGACCCAAAGACTTCAGGTACAAGTATTTTAGGCTTTAAAATAATTTTGGTCCCATATCTTTAGCGTTTTCTTTATTTAGTTCTTTAACTTTTCAGTTTTTTAATTTGATCATTTTTATGTCAAATTAGTGACCATTTTGCCCTTCTATAAAAAATCTCAACATAGTCCATACACATGCTCTAGTTTGGCCCAACATGCTTCCGTAATAATATTAAGCCTTTATAAAGTCATATCTTGATTTTACCACTTTGATTCCAGGTATTCCAATTCCTCGATTTTACGGACTTTCTCCAACCACACAACCGCAATTGATGGTTCACAGGAACTTGGCTCATTCAGTAACAAAAAAGCACAGCCCTATTTAGTTTCCTATCTTAAGGCGTAGAAGATACTCTAGAATAGAGAATAAAATTTGGGTGAACAAGTTGAACAGAAGCCTTTTTTATTGAAGAAATATATGAAATATTACATAAATATTATATCCTCCATTGAAGTAGACAACTATTTAGCCTCTTATATAGTAGAGGGCTGGACTCTTTGGGAAAACCTACACATTACAGACTGCAATATTGAAAACTACAGACATCATTGAAAGCTCAAATATTAACAAGAGTATGGGGATTTCTGATAATCCCCTTCTGTTTCATTGCTTCTTTATTTATAAATATCCGCGGACTCCAAATGCGGACTTCAAACTTATTTTTGATGACGTCATTGCATTCATCATCCTTCGTCATTTCCAGCTGGTGGTCATGACGACTTGTCGGCCATGTAATTGCTAGCTGGCTCCTTTAATTTTTTCTGACCATTGGTTTTGTTATTTTATGTCGACAGTCTCTTTTTTGAATTTTTATATTTTTTGAACCTTACTTCTTCTTGTAGAAATCCTCCATTTTAGTAGTTTTTTACTTTTTTTTTTTTCATGCAACTTTTTCTCATCTCTATCTTCTATTGATATATTTTTTATTTTTTTATCATCACTTTTTTATAGATATAATACTAATTTTATTTTGTATATATTGATTAAATAGTAAAATTTTTTATAAATAATACTAAAAAATCATGCACACACATATAATGTGCCATAATCTACTAGTTTATTAATAACTTTCCACACTTTTATTATTTATTTTATTTTTTTTAACTAATATATATTTTTAAAAAATAAAATTATATTATTCAAATTTTAAATTAATTACAGGCACGTAGGGTGTGTGCAAATTACTAGTTATATAATTATAAACATCTATAGTAGTGATACCCAATAAAAAAAAATTACTTAGACAAATTCTACGTAATGCATTTGGGATTTGGACATCCGCGAAATCAATTAGCCCATCCTCCCTATTTTACTGTGGCTAATCTCTTTCACATACACAACACGCACTCTAGTCGCTCTTTCTTCCTGCTTCCCCTCGGTGTGACCCCTATCTTTCATTCTTTCAACTCTCCTCTGGGGTCGCCCAATCGCAAATTTCCTCAAAAACCCTTATCAAGGAAACCCTCAATTTTAGAGTTTACCCAAAAACCCCATCAATTTTCTAAATCAGAGACCTAATTGAAGGAGAATAGCTTCATCAATGGCCGCGCCGGAGCTAGCTCAAACCGATCCGGAGGGAATTGAGGGAGTCCGAATGACATGGCTTAACTGGCCGAGATCGAAGGTGGAGGCCTCGAAGTGCGTGATCCCGATCGCAGCCTCGATTCAGCCGATCCGCCCACACGTGGATCTGCAGATCCTTCCCTACCCTCCTCTCCGATGCAAGACGTGCTCGGCTGTGTTAAACCCATTTTGCCGCGTTGATTTCACCGCCCTCATATGGATCTGTCCCTTTTGCTTTCAAAGAAACCATTTTCCGCAGCATTATTCGTCGATTTCGCAAACGAATGTGCCTGCCGAATTGTACCCTAATTTTCCCTCAATTGAATACTTAATCCCAAATTACCAGAATCCGCAGAATTACAACCCTGCTGTGGCTTCTTCTCCGATTTATTTGTTTGTTTTAGATACGTGCATGATCGAGGAGGAGTTGGAGTTTGCTAAGTCGGCACTGAAACGGGCCATTGGAATGCTTCCCGATAATGCCATGGTTGGGTTTATTTCGTATGGTACACAGGTCCAGGTGCATGAATTGGGGTTCTCAGAGATGTCAAAGGTTTATGTTTTTAGGGGATCGAAGGAGCTGTCAAGAGATCAGGTCTTGGAGCAGTTGGGTCTTGGTGTTTCTGGTGGTAGACGAGCCGGTCCGGGTATCCAAAAGGGTGGTGCTGGACCTAGCCCGACGGCCGGGGCTGGTCCCAATACAGGGATTAACCGGTTTCTGTTACCGGCTTCTGAATGTGAATATACACTAAATTCGGTAATAATTATTTAGCTGTTATCTGAATATTGATTTTCTTTTTGGGTCTGTAGTAATCATTTCTGACTATGAAACTTGGAGCGTGTATTTACATAATTGTCTTAGTTGTTGGAATTGGAAAAAAGACTTGTTGTTCGGCAATTGGAATAGTTAGTCGAACTTTAGATTGGGTATTTGATCCATGTTTTATTTCTTTTTTTCTGTCTTGTAGTTGTTGGATGAATTAGCCACAGATCAATGGCCAGTGGCACCAGGGAACAGGGCGTTGAGGTGTACAGGAGTTGCACTGAGTGTTGCAGCTGGCTTACTTGGGGCATCTACAGCAGGAACTGGTGCACGGATTATTGGTTTAGTGGGGGGTCCATGCACAGAAGGTCCTGGAGCGGTAAAGCCTTGATTTTTTTGTCAACCTTACCTGCTTGTTTGCTTTCAATATATGTAATACATTTACTGTCCTTTTTTTTATAGTTTGACCCAGTAAGAAATCTCCAACATTTATGGATAGCTTCTTTTTGGTTCCTGTTTTCCTTATTTTGTTGTTTTCTTGAGGCAATTGGCACAACGTTTTACATTGCAATTCTTTGGCAAGTTATAATGCAAGTGACATTTGGCAAATCGCTTCTTTGATTCTTTTAACTCCTCTAGTTGGTGGTTGAGAATTGCTATGCTGTTGATAAATTGTGGTAACATAGAATCTATTTGAGCTCCATAATAATTCATATAATGAATAGTTAGAACAAGGAATATCTCACAATAGAGGTTATGCTGTGTGACTGCTCCAGGAATTTAGTAATTGAATGACTAAACATGAGTTTCAGATTAAATTTCATAATGCACAGTATGCACCTCGTATGTGAATTTACAGAATTACTCTTCTGTTCTAAAACCTGCTACAAAATCCTATACATTATTCTTGTGATCTTTAGGGCAGCAGTTCTAAATGGACACAGCTGATTGCTCTAGGATTTCTGTGAAATTTAATTTTATTTTCCATGTAGAGTACTCATTTCATGTTTGAAAAGCATAGCTCCATAAAATGCTGCCATTTTGATCTTTTTAGAAGACTTGGATATGCCTAAGCCTAGCTAATACTAGGAATCAAATCTTTCGCTGGGCCTGGTCCAGACTTCAAATCGCTGGTTTAGCTTTCATGTTCGCATAAGACATGCTCCACATGCTGCTTTTAAAGCTGGAAACATTAAAGAGCATCTGATGAGATTCTTGAATATGGATGAGCAAGGATTTTCTGCTTATTCTTGGCTGTCTCTGTTTTATTGCATGCATTCTCCTTTCTCTTTGATTTGAACTTGAAATCATCTGCACTCTACAGTGCCAATTGGCTAGTATAGAATTGGGGTTGTTGCTGGTTTGGTTGCTTAATTTCGTTTTTGTTTTTCTACTGAAAAGCATCACTTTCTTGCCTAGTGCCTCCCTAAAGATAAAAGATGTCTTTATATTTTCTCATAACTGAATTTGCATAGTTCATTGGCTACCATGCGATCTGTTATTTTTTCTCATACGAATTGTGCTTTTGATAGGATACTTGCTTTCAAGTGTGCCTAATCATGAATTATGCAAAATCTTTGTTATATGCTTCAATTTGAGAAAACTGGTATAAATAAGGGGTCTCTCAAGCACATGAATCTCTACTGCTATCATATTTGCACTTATGACGACATTTGTGTAAATTTTATGAAGAACTGCGATTGATGTCTGTATCCCAGAGTCTCATTATCAATAATAATTCACCATTATTTATTTTATTTTGAAACCAAAAACTTATCTGCAGTCATATGTTCTGTTGTCTGTTTTCAGTCTTAACACTCTAGACAAATTGCAAATTAGCTCTGTATGTTTTGATTGGGCCTGTCTAGCTGATAAATATGACTGGTGCTTTCTTGTAGATTGTATCAAAAGATTTGTCTGATCCAGTCCGTTCACACAAGGATCTTGACAAGGATGCAGCACCCTTCTTTAAAAAAGCAGTCCATTTCTTTGATGAACTTGGGAAACAGTTGGTTAGCCAGGGCCATGTGTTGGATGTCTTTGCCTCTGCACTTGACCAGGTTTGTGTTAGTGAATTGGAATTGAAATTGGTATTAAATTTTCATGGCTTGTGTTTATTGCTACTGTTAGAACTTGATTGACTCAATGAAAGTTGATGGGTGGAAAACACTTTCAAGCTATGCATGCTGTAGATTAGTTATAGAGGATCCATTTGAACCTGACAGAAGTTGTTGACTTGTTTTATAGTTTGTTTCTCCAAATCTGATCCGCAACCTGTTCTGAGTGTGGTTTCTATTGCAGTGAAAGTATGCTGTTGCACTCGACTTGTAATGAAAAAAGAGACCTCAATTTACTATTTGTACCAGTTACTATTACATTTCAGTATTATATACTAACTATAATTAAGAATTGTAATTATTATGAATTCGTGGCTTGAATGACTATAGTGAAACTTGCCTTTCTTTGTTGTTTGGGTTATGACTTTGGGATCCATTTAGGCTTTTGATGCATCTAACAGGGATTTAACCTCTACTTGCTTTCAGTTAGACCCCCTATGGCATTACTTAAAGTTTTAACTCTTCAGGTTGGCATTGCTGAGATGAAAGTTGCCATTGAAAAAACTGGTGGACTTGTTGTTTTGGCTGAAAGTTTTGGCCACTCTGTTTTCAAGGATTCTTTCAAGCGCATTTTTGAAGATGGTGAACAGTCTCTGGGGCTTTCTTTCAAGTGAGTTGATATTATATCGACATGGAATAGTCATTTTATATAAAATTCATCTTAGATCCACGGTCCATCCTGCTCCGGATTTGAATCGGGCATGTGCTTTATGAAATGACTGGAGAATTTTTATTTCATTTCTTAAATTAAAATGTTTGCTTACTGGATGCATTTGGAATCTTGATATATGTTATATTCTGTTTCTCTTATTTCTAACATTAGTAGTTATTCTGAGACAATGCCAATCTGGGAGTGGGCCTTTATCACAGAACCTGCTCGGTGAAATTTTAGTTTGCCATGGAAATGCGACTGAACAATCTTTTCTCCATGCTTCATTACCATCTCTGCCAATGCAGATGTGTCAGCAGCTCTTTTCTTTTTTATCCCTGTGCCCTTTTGTGTGTTTCACAGGATTGGTTCAAAAGTTTCAATACATCATCTTTAAGAATCTCATTACCAAAATTTGAAACCTCAGTTTTAGCATCCTTATTCCACTGATATTATCACTCACCATCTTTTTTCATAGTGAAATTTCTGTTTTAGGGGGTAAAATTTGAGAATGTGAAACAGATTCTAGTTTTGCCGATGACATTTATCATGAGACAAAGCTATGGCCAAATAAAATTAAAGGAGGGAATGAGTGTTTTTAGTTTGTTGTCCATCAAACAATGGTTTGGTTATTTCTTATAGAAAATATATCAAGGGGAAATAACATTTCATGTTTTTAGTGGCACCCTGGAGATTAACTGCTCAAAGGATATAAAAGTCCAAGGAATCATTGGGCCATGCACATCATTGGAGAAGG
Organism: Sesamum angolense; assembly: GCA_034509725.1. Classification (NCBI taxonomy): domain Eukaryota; kingdom Viridiplantae; phylum Streptophyta; class Magnoliopsida; order Lamiales; family Pedaliaceae; genus Sesamum; species Sesamum angolense. The sequence continues at coordinate 7,016,910 of JACGWL010000004.1, forward strand.
TTAGTTCATCCAATATTTACCCACTGATCTTGTGAAGCATGTTACTACGTTCTAGCCGTAATTAGAACATTATACTTCATCTGGACTTTTGTTAAAGAGATTGTTATCTTGCTTAACACTGATCTGAGGAACTGTTATGCAGAAAGGGCCTGCTGTTGCTAGCACAGTTATAGGACAGGGAATACTACAGCTTGGAAGATGTGTGGCCTTGACAAAAATACTTGCTTAACTGTTTTCTTTGATGTTTCTTCAAGTGAAAAGTCTGATCCTGCAGGGTCGAATCCCCAATTATACATACAATTCCTCACAAGGTAATGTGTTATCAACTATCTTCTTAGAAATGACTACGAAGGCCGTTCAAGGTTAATAAATGAGCACAAACAGTCAAACCAACTCTTTGCTGGTTCCTATTTCTTGGGCAACTCCTAGATTTCAGGATGTTGATTGCTGGTCCTTCTGGCTTGATAAAATGCCATGTTTATTGATGTATTTTTCCAGCCAAAAGAAATTGGGTTCTAAACCAAACTTTAATTTTGGACACAGTTACCAGAGCCCTGATGGCCAGATGCGCCTGAGAGTCACAACTGTTACTAGACGATGGGTGGATAGTACTTTGGGCAACGAGGTAGGATGTTTGTTTTCTCTATCCATTGTTCCATGTGAAATTCTTTCTTCTTATCCTGCTGTAGAAAGATTGTTTCCAAGCAGAATGTTGGGGAAGTTTTAAAAGAATTATCTAAATGCTCCCTGGCCTGTGTGCCAATAACTATAATCTGTGGTCAAACTTCATCCATGCAAGGTTTTGGGAACATAAATATTTTATGTCTACTGGCCTGTTTCTAAGATTTGGATATTACAAATTCTTAATATAGGTTCCTCGTGAAGCACAGAAGGCATTCTCTGTCATCTTGATAGCACTAGTATATAGATATTAACAGAAAATGGTTGATGATTTTTCAAACTTATATCCTTGTTGCTGCACACCTGTTTATTATTAACTTATGTGCCGCCCTAAAAAGTTAGTTGTCTGAGGCTCCTTAAAATGATTGGAACGTCTTTCTGTTCTAACAAAGATTTGGAATTTCCTATTCTTTTATATTTGCTATTGTGGAGACGCATGATTTTTATTTTTTTTCAATTGACTTTCCAAGTTTAAAAGCTTTCTCACTGAGTTTGCCCTTCTAAGTTTTGTGAAAATGGATTGGTTGTAATCACTCTTAATTTGCTCTGTGCCTGCAGGATTTAATTCAAGGATTTGATCAAGAAGTTGCCGCCGTAGTAATGGCTAGACTAGCTTCTTATAAAATGGAGATGGAGGTAAAAATATTACAATAGAACTAAGAAAAATGGGGAGGTCGACTTTAAGTCCCTCTGGAATTGCTGTAAACTTTTCCTGGAATACTAAGCTAAACCTAGTTCTTGCTGAATTGCCTGGCAATTGGTTCTGTTTTTCTTTCTGGAATTATTATTTTCTTCTGCTGGGAAGTTTGAGTGAAGCCTGCAATGATTATATGCAAATTTAAAAGTATGTAAAGTTGGAAAACCACTATAGATGGCCAAAAGATGTTCATCTGCCTGTGAAGTTGGATGGTAGATCGCTGAATCGGCACACCAGCTTACATATCTATTCTCTCTAAACAATTGACAACCTTATATACTGATAAAGTTGGTCATATAACTTTATGTTGAGTCAGGACCACCCTAGTAATGAAATACTTTTGATTCTTATCCATGTAAAATTAATCATGAACTATATGTATTATATTTTAAATATGTCAATTTTGAATTAGAACTAATAGTTGTATTGAGGTACAAATTAACTTGTGATTCCATAGGTAGGGTAGAGCTGGAGGTTTGGATCTCTGTATTGTGCCAAAGAAATAAAATAAAATATTTTCTCCTTTTTTATTAATTGAGCGTACACAAGGTTGGTTGATGTTTGCCTATTTGCAGGAAGGTTTTGATGCAACAAGGTGGTTAGACAGGAACCTGATTCGTCTATGTTCCAAATTTGGTGATTATCGGAAAGATGATCCAGCCTCATTCACATTAAATCCCTGTTTTTCTTTGTTCCCACAATTCATGTTTAATCTGCGGAGGTCACAGTTTGTACAGGTAAACTGCTGTAATTCCCTTATTTTCATTATTGATAGTAATGTTATATCTTTTTTGACTCTTATCTTGTTCTTTTAGGTGTTTAACAATAGTCCGGATGAGACGGCCTATTTCCGCATTTTGTTGAACCGGGAGACTATAAGCAATGCTGCAGTCATGATTCAGCCATCATTAATATCATATGCTTTTAATTCATTGCCTGCACCGGCTTTACTCGATGTTCAATCTATTGCAGCTGATCGCATTCTCTTACTGGACTCGTACTTTAGTGTAGTTATTTTTCATGGAATGACAATAGCTCAATGGAGGAACATGGGCTACCAGAATCAGCCAGAACATCAGGTTTGCTTCTGTTGGTCCTGATCTTCCATTGGTGGCGGTAGACCATTATTATCTATAAATTTTCTAAGAGGGAGGGGTGATTTTTCAATTAAAAGTGTTTGTTTCTAATAAAGGTGGTTGCTTAAAGGAGAGGAAGTTTTTATTTGTTCGGTTTCAGTCCGGAGTATAAAGAAATCAGCTTCACTTCAGACTCAAGTATTTCTTTAGATTTTAGGTTCCAATTTTATTCTCTTGCGGTCTTTCAGCACGACAAAGATGTAGAAGAGAGAAGATGAAAGAGTGTAGGGAACTATAACAGGTGAAATACAAGTTGAGTTGTAGTTGTGGCTGAATTAATTCCTTAGCCTTATGAGTATCTTTTCTACTAATGCAGTGTAGGGGTGTCTTAGAAACTTCATGCCTGAAGCCTTCTAAGCAATAATGTAAATTATATCTCAAGATATAGGCTCTAAAATCTTCCCAGCTCCATTATGACGAGAAGTTTATATACTTATCTTTTGTTTGGTAATTGTCTTGAAGTTAACTCAGAAGGGATAAGTATTAGAAAGATTCGATTAGTTCTCCTAGCATTATGGTAAAACAGGCAGGAGAGCAATGCAACTAAAAGTGGTTCACAACTTCTAGATAAAAAAACTTTCCAGTTTCAGCTTCTTTTGGATTGATAATGCAAATCCAAGTACTTGGGAGAACTCCCTGGGAGTGCTATGCATAGTTTCTTTCCTATTGTCTCCAGTATTTACATTCTTCCATTCATAAACATCACATATTAGAAGTCCATACCTTTTCTAGCCCATGAGCAACAACTAAAACAGCTTCTGAACCTTGAATTACTGATGTGCACTATAAAACAGAGAATATATTGTTTCTTTGCATATAATAAGCTAATTTTGCATCTAATAAACCTTCTTTTCCCATGTCATAGGGTTTCGCGCTGTTGTTACAAGCTCCACATGATGATGCGCAATTAATAATTCGCGACCGTTTCCCTGTACCAAGACTTGTGGTCTGTGATCAGCATGGCTCTCAGGTAACATTTGTTTCCTGTTTCTTTTAATTCTAATCAATGGTCCTATGTTGTGGTTTTTCTAACTCGAGCCTGAAAATTGCAATCCTATGATTTTTTTTATTTTTTTTTATATTGAATATTAAACAAAAAAAAAAAGCTCTGATTGAGTTGAATGTGATTATCCCATCTTCAGCGAACTTGTAAAATGCTTATTTTTTTTAGATAAATTTGTAAACTGCTCTTTCATTTCTTAAATAATATGCCTTTGATTAGTTTCATTCTAGAACTCCTCAATGCTGGTGAGTTGGATTTGGCATCATTAGTCTGTTGTCTTGATGGCCTTGGAGATTGCTATTGTTGTCTTATATGTTTTTAATGGTTGCATTCAACAGGCAAGATTCCTGTTGGCAAAGTTGAACCCTTCAGCCACATACAGCAATGCACACGAGATGATGAATTCTGGCTCAGATGTGATCTTTACCGATGATGTCAGTCTACAAGTATTTATTGATCATCTTCAGAGGCTGGCAGTCCAAGCTTCATGAGAAACTGAGACAGTTATGATATCATTTCCAAGTGGTTTTTCTTGGATTTTATGGAAATCCTGGAGTGAGTTATGCCTCTTGTTCCCTCTACGAATCGATTCCTTATTGTCCTAAAATTGCAAGAATGAAGTCAAATCCTTGCACTTTGAACAATAAGGAAAGACAGTAGCTATTGCTTGGGGCTGTGAGAGGTTTTTGCTTCATATGGAAGTTCAATTCCTTTGTAACTTAAAATAGTATGGGAAAAAAGGGTATAATTGTAAGGTAGAAAAGACATTTTTTTTTTTTTGGCTTTGAGGGCAGGGTTTATAATTAGTAGTATTTCCCCCTTATTCTACATTGTGTCTCTCTGCGTGGAACATAAAGACATTTTTTGTTTTTGAATTAAGAATATGCTGAGGTTAGAAAGCTAGGACGCGAGGTTCTTTGTTACATTTAATTTGTAATACAATGATATGCTCCCCAACCCCTCTACCGAAACCTGTGCCAGACTAGTTTATTACCCTTGCAGACGGCAATAAATGTTTCATAGTTCATTTCTTGCGTCTTTCTAAGTATTGCCAGACTAGGTTCTTCGGTCAGTGAATAAGGCATGATATTGTTTCTTCGGCTGCATTAGTACATGTAATCTATGTTTCAAACTGCCTAACATGAATGCAGGTGTTGCATGTCCAAGAGATATGCTAGATATCATGTTCAAGTCTACTGTGTGCTTAACTAATGACCAAATATATGTTGTGTGTAATTATTCAGGCTCTACTTGATTCTGAAGCGTAAATTTCGGCATAAATATAAATATCAGCCTGTCTTTTGAGAAACTACCAATGCCACCTCGACATTCGTAATAACTGTGTAGGCTTTTGATGATTGTATCCTTGTAGGCTATGGCCAAGGACGTGGTGTTTGTGGTTTTGATGTTATAGGGGAGAAATTTAGAGAAGAAGAAAACCAGTTGGCGATGAGAAATTTGCAGAGAGCAAAAAAAGCAGGTTTCTCCGGAAAGTTAAAATGACTAGTGAAAGGCCAAAATTTCGTTGGAAAGGCATGGATGCTTATAGTCCTTTATTTCAGCAAAATTACAAAATACCTCTTGTCTTAAAGAAAATGCTCCTCCCTGATTTTTAAGATGTTGCACGAGTGTGTCTCTTCTGTTAATGTTTGGACCCTTCCATGTGATTCATTATTTACAATAATTGGATCTTTTATTTTAAGAATTCCACAATCCAAATTTTACTTTCTTAAATCCATATATTATGTTTAAATGTATATATTTTGTATTTATAAGAATATACAAGAGATATAAATTCAACTATATATTTATATATGCAGGTATACATGATATATGAATTTTAAGTCACAAAATATATACACGTATATATTATGGTTGCAACAACAGTCGTTGCCATTATTTGGAGAAGACGTCACCCATAATAGCTCTGATGGGTGGCACAATACATTCCCAACATAAAAAGGGATGTACGACGACGCCCCCCACAAATCTGGGCAATGCCATTGCCGCCCTATTATGGCTAGTGGTGGCACAATAAATACACAAAAAAATTCATATAAATATTTTATTAATTTAGTAATAAATTAAGCTATTAACTATTTATTCTTTAGATAAAAATAAATAATTACATATCGATTTGTTGAATATATATTTTCTTTTTAAAAAAATGACAAAATCTCCATTTTTAATTTAAATTCTTCTCTTATTAAAAATTTTTAATTAAAAAATAATCTAGTGATAATTTAATATGCAAAATACTAAAATACATTAAGAATAATATAATTATTCAAAATATGGAATATAAGTACTAATTTTTACTCGGAAACTAGGGTTACATACACTGAAAGGGACTGTAAAGTCAATGAAAAGAATGAATCCAAGTCCTCTATAAATACTAGTGGAAAGAGCGTAAGACGTGAGACATTAGGAAACCTAACAATGGAGGCTGCAACGGAATAGGAAAGGAAGGAAGTTCGGAAAAGCTAGTGGAATTGGGAGGTTTGGCAAGCAATACAATGGGTGGATTTTCCACTCTCCCTCGCCGCCTGCCGATTCCTCCCATTCCGCTGGCTTTTCTGAATCTTTTTCCTCTCCGATGAAGTTTCTTTGTTTTTTCAGCTGTCCTGTTCAAGATTCTTAGTTTCTTTCCACGTATTTCTAGTGATGTCGGGGAAAGGTGAGCAAGGAGGGAGTATGAACAGATCTGCTAAAATTTCTTAAGCTTGAGGCTTTTTATTTTCTTCCTACACGGTTTTCTGGATCGTTGCCGATTGCCGGCCGCACGAGAACGGTAAAGGAGGCCGGTTCTCGAAGGCTGCGTGTATGTTTGATTCTGATTGCTGGAAGGCCGAGAAACCGGCTTGGTGCGGCCGGATCTCCGATTTTTAATTTTAATCTGTTCCATAATCTCTTACATCGCTCTATTGGTGTATGTCATAAAGTAAGTTTTTAATCTTAATCCTGTTTTTACAATTTAAATCTTTCATTAACATATTTCTTCTCCTTTTTCTTATTCAGTTTTAGTAATTTTAAAGTATTTTAATAAAATTCAGAAATTCTAATTGATGGGATATTTGTTATGATTTTTAGTTTTGTTTGCAAATTATGAATATTCTTTCATATTTTTAAAAAAATATTGTATGTACTTTCTTATGACGTGTTTGGAATGCTGAATGCTGGATTTGAATTTGACGGAAGGATATCAAATGACTTTGTTTGAAAAGAATTTGAAATTTATTTATATTCATTAGAACTTAATTTAAAATTAAAATAGAAGAATTTCAAATGCTTTGTATTTGGAATTATCTAAATATGTTCAAATGCAATCTTATATAATCTTTTTTGATGGATTTATAAAATTATTAACTTTGTTCTTATTATATTTTTTATTTTTCTAAAAATTTAAATTTTATTAAAAAAATCTGACATCATAGATGAAAAAAGTTGAAAAATTATAAGAAAATTATCCATTTAATTCATATAATAAATGAAAAATTTTAAAAAAATAAAGTTATAATTTTTAGTCCACCTATGTATTTTGGTCTATTTATCACAAAATATGAATAAAAATCTAATAGATTATCTAATTGTTACATGGTTATTAAAATCAGAATGAGATTGATAATTTTTCAACCAATAATATGATATTTGTAATTATATTAAATATAAAAAATCGTCGTAATTTACCGATAATGATATGTAAAAGTTTGAGAAGCTGTATATTTGGAGAAGAGTATGAATTGAAAGGAAAATGGCATTAATAGATCATTGCAATATTTATCCAATCTTAAATTAAAGACATTTTTCTTTTTTGACCCATCATAGAAAATCTCCATCATCACACCCTCTACTAATTCCTTATATATAAACAAACATAGATACATAGAGAGAGATATATGCATGCACTTTCCAACTATTTACAGTAATTAAAACCATGGCTATGAACACCAGCGGAGCGAGCACCGTCGCCACCCTGATCGTGCTGCTGGTGCTGGCAATAACATCCACCGCCGCGCCACTGGATACTGAGGGCGGAGACGGCGGTTTTGGGCGCGAGAAGAACGAAAGGGACGAATGCTTTCTGCTTTGCGTAAATGAGAAGCTGTGCGCATGTGATGTGAGGGTTGCTGAACAGCGCAGCATTTGCTGCCAGAATTACTGCCTGGAGAAATGTGGGAGTGGGGAAGTCCATAGCTGTGGAGATCTTCCCAAGAAGCCTATATGTCCTTAATTATCAATATATTTGTATTTATATTTATTTATCTAGTTATTTAATGAAAACTCTATCTGACAATTATATAGTCAGATCTTGAATCAAGAACATGAGAATCATTAAATGAAATACATATTTTATTTTGGGGATAATTACGCTCCGCTCTTCTTAACTGAGATTTAGTATAATTAACGAAGACTGCCTGTTGTTCGGAAAATTACATCTAGCACTCATGTTGCTTGTTTTCGTCTAACAAATAAGTCTCATTATTAATCAAAATTAATTGAATTTGTTGACATTAACAAAAATACTAAACAAAGATTGATATTTACTCTTGATTGATTTAAAACTGATTTATTGCAGGTCAAATAATTTTTTTTCTAACGGTGAAGTACCTTCTCACATTCATTAATGCGTGAAGATTTATGGGATAATTTAATTATAAAAATATTTATATTACATGTTATAAGTGATTAATAAGTCAATCGAGAATAAATACATTTTTTTTCCAAAAATTTTATTAATATTAGCAAATTCAGTATAGTTTTTACTAACTAAAGAACTTGCTTGTTAGGCGAAACCAAATTTCAAAAATATTAAATATAATTTTTCAAATCGCAAAAAATCTACGTGTGATTACACAATTTCAGGAAAATGGAGTATTATTATCCTAATAAAAAATTACGATAGGATTTTAAAAAATGATGCAAACGACACATTTTCACATATTACCAATGGGTTACACAATTCAACCTAATGCCACATTTGTCTTAGGCCTCGATTTCAATACCAAAATTTCCTTGAAATTAGGTGGGAATGTGCCTCTTATCCACCACAACCCACCTAGTGAGATATTTATTAAATTTACCTTCAAAATGCTACCAAATTCAAACTTTAATATTTGTTTATGATTTTTTCTTCTTCTTCTTTTTTGTCTCTAGGGGTGAGATAAATGATTTATTTACAAAGTTAGCAACCGATGAATATTTACTTTATAATCAAGTTTACTTTTCATCATCAAATTGGATAAATTGTTGAGTAGATTTTTGTAAGGTATTTATTTTGTATTATGAAGTTTGATTTTTATCCCAAACCCAATACAAACAGTATTTCTCTTAAATAACTCAATCCACCTAAATAACTCTCTCAAGGGATCCTAGTCGGGCCGTTACTAATGATATGAGTTAGTTTTACCATTTTATCTCCTTTATAAAAAAAAATCCATTTTTTGATAAAAAAAAAAAGATCGTCGTCGGAAGAAACTGTTTTTGCAAAGGGGCACCTGGATTGACAATGGCAAGGGCTTGCGTCTCATAATCTTGGAAGGCATTGCTATCAGGTTTGGCATCTCACTCATTAAAGTAACTGTTACAATGTAATTTCCTTCCAAACTAACAGGGTTGGTGTGAAAGAGGCAATTCAGTAATTGCATAATTTTATCATATAAACGAATGATACAAAAATATATCGATTTCAGATCCCTCAACTCTATCACTTACTCACATTTTCCATCCATATCCCATCTCTATATACGAAAGGGCCCATAGCCTATGTGAGTTTGTTCGTTCCCATTTAGAAAATTTTTGTCCGAACCTGATTCGATCGAACATGAATCAATTATATGACAAGTGCAATACACTTGCTATGTGATTGATGTACAATTTAAAAACAATGACCAATCATAAAACAAATATGATTAGATTGATTCGACCGAATCAAGTAGTGATAAGAATTTTTCATCCCCGTTCTAAGTTATCATTCTTTCTTCAAATGACTCTTTTTATCCTACGAAGTGCTTGTAATTTAAGGTTGGTCCCAACCATATAAAGGTCCCCTTTCCCGCCTCTTATTTCAAATCTCTCTCAAGTCTCAATTATGTATGCCACAACCACCGCTCTGCCGCCACAGCAGCCGCCGGAAACCTGCACTCAAGGCCACCGTTCCACACTAATCCTCCCAACAGCCGAGGGCGGCTCCATCTGCCTCCTCTGCCTCTCGAATCTACTCTCCAATCCCAAATCGCCCACGGTTCACCTCTCCTACGCCCTTTCTCAGCTTTCTCAAGCTCTCTCTCAGCCTCAGTTCTTCCACTCTCTTCTGACCTTGCACTCTCACTTCCTAATTTCCCCTCTCGTTTCGGTCTTATCCAACTTCGACGATGAGCCCATTGCCAAACAAACCATCGATTTGATCCAGAGATTGTGTGATGGTTCGAGTAGCAGCGGAAATGGCAATGAGGAGGTGCGCAGGGAATTCGTCGCTAGGGTGTCGGATTGGCTATCAAGTGGATCATTGGCATGGAGCCGTCGCCAGTTGTATATGGTAATGAGCGGGTCATTCTTTTCTTATTATCCCCCTCGATTGACGAGTTTAGAAGAATTTTTGCATTGTTTGTGTATGCATGCATTAACTGGAACCCAGCAATAGAACTAAAAACGGAGCAGGCTACAAATTAAAGGTTTTCAAATAAATGTACCTATTGGTCAACTGTGGAGGTAAAAATACAAGGAGAATATCTAAATGCGAGAGTCTCAGACGGTTGTAGTACTGGAATTGGAGTTTTGATGATTATGTTTATGAAAGTCTTTTGGTTGTTAAGTGATGGATGCTATGGGTAACTTGACATTTATGCTTGATCAGCAAGGACAAAATTGTGGAAGGTAACATGCAAACAATAACACACTCCTACGAACTGGAGACATAGCCTTTTTCTGCTGTCTTTCTTAATGATCTATAAACGTTTTGGCCATTAATGAACTATCACCATGGCTATTGGCATACTTTTAACATTATGGGAAACTTAGAAATATGGAGGCCAGAGTAGAATACCAATATCTGGCCGTACTTCTTTAGAGCTAATATGGAGGCCAGAGTAGAATACCAATATCTGGCCGTACTTCTTTAGAGCTTTCAGCAGTTGTACAAAGAAATGGTGTTAGACTACTTGTTATTGGTGATCTATAGAAGTTACTTTTCCAATGCCTTTTGTTGGCCCTGATCAATTGCATACTTTTTGCTCTCACTGAGGTACAATTGCAGGAGCCAAGATATATATGTCCATGTTTATTTGGAATCTCTGAGTTTTGTATTGGTATGATTTGATCTTTGTTTATTGCTAGAATGTCATTGGAGGTTTTTCATGTTTTCTGGCTATTGGTTGATGCCATGTCTAGTTACGATTTTTGCATTATCAGATAGTAAAACTATGGAAGCCAAGAAATCATGTAAACATGTATATCTGGCGTCTTCTGAAGTTATATTTTACTGTTGTCGATGTTTGGAAACTGAGAAAAATAATACATAAAAATATCACTTGTAAATGATTTGTTTCTTGTCTTTGGTAACTTTCACTCTATTTGAACAGCACATGACGACGAAAGTTAATTCATATACCCAAATTTGGCCAAACAGCAATTGAATTGAAACACTCTGAAAAACTGAAGACAGCACCGTGGAAGTCAGAATCATAAAACTAATATTTAAGTATTATATCCACTAGAAGAGGGGTTAAGACTTCAGTAATTGTTCCAAATTGCTATAACATTAAAACTGTATTCAAGTGTGTGGCTGAAACGGCTCAAAAGAAGAATGTTGGTCTTTTTCTTCTCAATCCTAAAGCTATGCATGTGACTGAACCCCAAGCTTACACTACAAGATGAATGTAACATACCAGATATTAAGGGTTTCCTAGTGAGGAAAAGATTACGAAACAGAGAAAAAGCTTAACTTGCAATGTGGGAGTGCACCTTGATCCTGAACTTAATTTTGTCTATTATCTCAATCCAAAAAGTTCATGTAAGTTTTAAACTCCACTCTGGCTACCAGAACACTTTACCTATTTCACCTTGGCTTCAGTTTGAATCGAGCATAACTTAAATTATAGAATTGGTTTTTGGATAATAATATTTCATTTAGCCAATTTTTTGCTTTAGCATGAAAGAACACTTTCAGTAGTTCTTGGCATGACAGTTTTTTCCGCAAGGTAATATAAAAGTGCATGAGAAATGTATTAAATCTATGATCACTGACTTGTAATTTGATACTTACAAAAGCAGAAAGAGATTAAGCAAGCACTCTGACAAACTGTTCTTGGACTAATTACACCATAGTAGGAAAGTAAATTTGGTTCCACGGACATATTCCCATCCTCAGATGTATGGTATTTAAGTTGTGAACTATAAAGTGGCATCTAGGAAGCTGGATATCTTGGTATACAATTAGGTAGCTTAACTGCAGTAAGTAGTATTAAGGGCCATGTCCTGTTACTTTCTTTAATCTCCCATTGATGACGTAGAGAATTCTTGAGTTTGTTTACATTCATAAGGGTGTATCATTACTAATAATTGATTATTACAATTACGATACTTGACAGTATCCATTTTTCTTTGCGATGGTCGAACAGTGTGAACCTGGATTGTGGAATATGGAGCACAGTTATATCAAATTGTTAGCTGGCTAAAAATGTTTCTAAGACTTGTAACCAAAAAAATAAAAAGAAAAAAGCATGTTTCTAAGACTAAAACGTGTAATATATGTATACCTGAGACTTGGTTTTTATATATTTAAGCCTGTGTACTCCTTTTTTCTCCACTCACATGTGTGTTTTATGTGCCTGTAGATGCATTTTGTAAATAACCTCAAAATTTTGTATCATTTCTGCTGAGATTTAATCTTTAGAAGGATGGTTCTCAAGCACATGTCATCTCCATGCTAAATCATCCTAGTGCCTTTGTGTAATAAATTTATTCTTTAAGTGCAGCTTCACTGCTTTGGTGTTCTCCTGGATAATCAGGATTGTAATTTGTATGGCTGCATTAGAAACAAAGATATCCTCGTTTTCAACCTTGTCTCAGGTCTTCAGTTGTCTAAGTGAGTGAACTAATGCATGAGTAATTTATTTCTCTTTACCTTGCACGAACTTATTCCTGAAACATTTATCTTCCTTCTTATATATAGTGATGAAATCCAAGGGGAGATTATGTTTGTTCTGTATAGATCATCCATCCTGCACTACACATATATAGGTGATGATGGAGCTGATATTTTACTGGCCTACTGCCCCAAGATTTTGCACATATCACTTGACATCCTCATGAAAAGTCAAAGTGATGATGTTCGGCTAAACTGTGTAGGTTAGTTTCTTCCTGATGCTCCATATTTGCAAATTTTCTGCGTTTTTTTGTTTTTTAAATTTACATTCCTTTTTCAATCATAAACACAATTACTATCAAGTTTTCATATGAAATTTCAGTGGCTAAACAAGATTATATGACAACAATTTTACTAACAGGCTTTGGAGTTTTCATGCTTGAACTTTTTCAATCATAAACACAATTACTATCAAGTTTTTGATACGAAATTTCAGTGGCTGAACAAGATTATATGATAGTAAGTTTTCTAACTGTTTTTGGTGATTCATGCGTGAACTGAGTTTATTGTCATGGAATGACTGAAGCATCACATCTCTCATGTAAATGACTGAGTTAAGCAGTGGGTATCAAGTAGTAATGACTATGCTTGAATCTACAAAACAAATATAGAAGACAGGGTTACAGCAATTGAAATACCTGACAATCTTTGCTTGTAACTATTCTGCAGTCCTTGTTGAAACTAAATTTTACTTGCAGTATGATAACAAAATATAGGGTGGTACACGATAAATAAATATATATTGTCTTGAATATCATAACCACTTCTTCCTACTCTAGCCTTTTTGACAGTGTTAGCTCAGAGGGGTTTCTTTCAGAGTGCATGCTCAGATCATGTTTGGAGCACGGATACCTTCGTTGCTGATAACTTCATGCAAAAAACTGAGCATGTGATAGATGGGCCACCTCTGGAAGTCTTGTTTTCTGAGGCAGTAAAAGGCCCCCTACTTTCTTCAGATAGCCAAGTTCAGATTGCCACATTGGATTTAATCTTTAGGTATCTTTCATCTGCAGATGTCTCCGGGAAAGAATGCCAAGTATTTGTAGAACAGAATATAGCAGATTATATATTTGAAATACTGAGATTATCAGGTAATTGTTTGAGGGAACATAATGTGCCAGATACTTCATGTATACAACATTAGCAGTTTATCAACAAATAATTGATAATAATCGATTATTTTACTGATTGCTAGCTATACTTCTTCTGAAATTTAACATAGCATTAATACATTTGTTCATCAGTAAAATCCTGTTCATTTCTTAGTTATTGCCAAAGTTTTAGTATCTGTGAAATATTTATATCCCAAACTGACATGTCCTTATGCCATTTTACCTGACGCCAAAACATCCTGAGCTATCAGTTCTTTCCCAATTAGTCCTGTTTGTCAAAAGATGATAATATTAATTTTACGTTGAAAAGGCTAACAGTTTACAGTTAACAAACATTTTCACTTTTCTCTTTTCTGTGTTCTGGTTATTTTCCAGGAAGCAAAGATCCAATTGTCAACTCTTCAATTCAGGTTCTTGATCTTTTATCAAATGCTGAGGGAGCCTTCAGACAAAGGCTCGCGATTGGGTTCTCAACATTGGTTCCCATTCTGCGATATGTAGCAGAAATTCCTTTTCAACCTGTACAATATCGGTTGCTGAAGCTTATGTTAGACTGTATTTTAAACTGTCCTGGAATAGTATCAGCGTGCAGCGGTGAAGAAATAGCTAGTATCTTGGTAGGAATGTTGATTAAACATATTGACATGCTTCCAGAGACATTCAGTTTGTCATGCTCAATACTTGTTGCCATCATGAAATGCTCATCTTCTCGCGGAAATGAAAGCTTGGTAGCATCAGTAAAAGATGCATCACAGTCTGCTGTTTCAATTTGTCTGGACAATGTTCAAACAGACACTGATCAAATTTTGCACTTTCTTTACCTACTGAAGGAAGCATACACATTTGCTCAGGAAGATAATTTCTCCATCTCTTCTAATGTGGGACTAAGGGTTTGTATTATAGACATTCTTAAATTGCAAATTTTACCTTGGTTCATGACGGTGATCAATGATGTGGAAGAAGCTATTATCTTGGGAGTGATTGAAACTCTTCATTCCATACTGCTTCAGGATCCTAATGATGACACCATGAATTTTGCAGAGAGTCTAGTTTCATCTTCATGGTTCAGTGCATTATTTGGATGCTTGGGCCTGTTTCCCTCAGAAAAGATGAAATGGAGGGTTTATCTGATCTTCAGTTCAATTGTTGATGTACTTCTAGGAGTTGATTCTGGGCAACCTATCAGGGATGCTGCTCTCCATTTGCCAGCCGACCCTACAGATTTGCTATTCCTTCTTGGTCAGAAGAGTATCCATAATCTTGAGTTGCTTTCTTGTCAATCTGGAGTTCTACTGGTACTGTATGTCAGCTCTCTTTATAATGACAGGTAACAAGATTCTCATCTACATTCTACTCCCACGTCTCTCCGGACGTTAACTAGTGTGTCTTTCTTTCATTGGTTAGGATTGCAGATGACAAGCTGGTACTAGCTTCCCTGGAGCAATTTATTTTACTCAACAGCAGTGATTTCCTCTGTGGAGCTTGTGAGTCAGTGACCATAGAATTACTAGTAAATCTTTATGGGCTTTACAGGGGATATGCAAAGCTGAGCTACCAAATACCTTACAGCCCAGAAGCTGAAACAATCCTTTTTCAGCTATTGGCTGACAAGGATTGGGATTCTCTTTCTACCAAGATCCACTTGACATCTCTGAGATGGCTGTTCCAACAAGAGAAACTCTGCAAGCCATTGTCTGATCAGATACTAAAATTCTGCAGATGCAATGGCTCCATTGGTGGCAATGTAGTTCATAATCATGAAACTCGCCAAAAAGTCAATTTACATGCATTTGCTGAGTTGATAACATCTGGGGACAACTTTGGAGCAATGATTTTCGTATGCTTATTGGGAGAGCTTGTAGAAAATGCCTGCAAGAGTGTGACATCATTTCAGTATTAAAAGCATGTAAAGAAATTATTGAAATTGCTCCAGTTGCTTCAGATCATTTCTGCATGCATGGGATGGATGGTGTGCTACAAAGTATTTATAATTATTCAATATATGATTTCCCAGAATTATTCATGGCCACATCTCAACTTGTTTTTAGTACTTTACAATCAGTACACTCTGAATCGATCTCTGGTGGTGAAGCTTGGGTAGGGATTACAGTGAAGTATAAATTTACTACTTTTTGTCACTTTTCTTATGTAACACCAGAAATTTAATTTAGATATTCCTCTATATAGTTGATGGACTATATGTTCTCGGCTGTGGCTTCAGACGGATGGACTGAAGAAGTTCTCACAATAGTTGGCATTCTTTCTCTGATTTTGCACCACTCAACAAAGGAGGCACTTGCGGAAGCTTCTAAAACCATAATTTTGAATGTTCCTTTGGTCTCGACAATTAATAACATAATCTCTGAAGCTTGTTCAAAGGGACCTGCTCTTTCTGACCATGATGAAGGAACAAGAACAGGGGATGTTCTCATATTTGTGCTTTTGCTACTCTTCTTCTCCCTGAGAAGGTAACCATATAATGAGTGATGCAGGAGAGATATATTATCATTTTTTGCTTATTCCATGCTGATTTCATTGGTTTCACAGCATACGAGCTATCCTACCAGGTATTATTGACTTCCAAATTTTGCTCGATGAGGGGCGGAATATGCAGCCATTATCCTATGTCAGCATCCGATGCCACGACTTGTGCAAGTTGATGCACTTTGGATCTGCTCCAGTAAAACTAATTGCTTCATTTTGTCTTGTGGAGCTATTTAATGGAATATCAGATTATACAAGTAGAACACTAGTTGATCTGAAATTAAGAGAAGGCTACCTGTCGTCAATATCAGCTGTACTAGAAGGCCTGATATTTTTTAATGACATCAGAGTCGCACTGAATTGTTCCCTATGTTTCTCGTCTCTCACAACATGGAGAGAGCTTCAAGTTGAACCTATGATTTTGGAAAAGGACCACTGGTGTAGATTGATAGTAGAGGAGCTGGTCATGTCTTTGTCTACTCCAAGTCTCACGACAAAATCCCTTATGATTCATCACAAGCCTGCTGCTAATGTCGCAGTTGCATTGCTAAAACTGAGTGAAACACCTTCCTGGATGACTAAAGTGTTTGATGATTCTTCTATACGAAGTATATTCAGAACATATCCCCGAGTGATGTGAACACTGAATTAGTGATTTTGTTTCGAGAACTTCTGGTTTCTGGGCGTATGAACCCTTCACATATTTCTGATCTCAATAGATATTCCAGGTAAAACTGCATCCATCTTATAATCAGATTTTCCTTACCCGAACCCTAGAGAAGAGGTAAAGAATGTGAATCGAGGAATTCATTATTTTAATCAAATAAGATGAGCAATGCTCAGTTTATTAGGATCCTAGAAGTAAATACAAACTTTATATGCTATCACTAATAATTTTATCATTCTTCATCTAACATTCTATGAGCTCTTGTAGGCATGTAGACGACAAGTTTACACCGATGACAATCAGGATAGCAGCATAGAGGATCACATGCAGCATGTAGCTGTTAATCTAGATCATGTAGGGAAAACCCGTACCTTTCTCTTCAGCCTTGTGTCGTCTCATTCATATCCTGGTTGTTACCTCTGGAGGTCTCAGAGTAGAAAGAAAGAATTACTAGAAGAAATAGAATTATTTACCAAATGCTTGATGGAAGAGGATGAAGTATAAATATAGTTTCCAAACATGCTTTCTTGAATTCAATACTTTTGCAGTGCCACCTGCTTTAGAGAGTTATTCTGTGGCCATTACGTTCACAACTCTTATAGCTCTGCAGGTACTAATAATCCTAATTACGTACTTCTATCCTTCATGGTATTCCTCGCTCTCTTTCCCCAGCTCCAGAGTCAGGGAACATGTGTGATAGTCTAATATGAAATAAGAAACCTCTACTGGATCTTTGATTGAGAATGCATAAGCTTCACCGTTAGTATAATGGGTGCAACATACGAAAATACATTCTCCAATTCTGGAAAAAACTTTGACATGAAAGTCGTGGCAATACTTCATTAGTTAGGTAATAAATGTAATACGCTTGTTATTTTAGGTGGTTACTCTGTTAAATTTATAAATCGAATGTATATGACCAGAGTTGTTATGTTAGGTTTAATGTTCACTTGCTTGGAGATACTTTCTTCGTAAACTACCTTTAAAGGAAGCAATTATTGACGTAGAAATTTAAGTAAAAATGTGAAGTGAGTACAGAAGCTTGTGCTTGATTTGATCTTGTGGGATTAATATTTAGTTTTCATGCCTTTCTGGTTACTAATGGCTACAAATTTTAGCACAATTTAAACTCTTGAGTGTGCTTGCAAGTTCTTTTGGTTTTAAATCCAAATTCGGAGGGTAGATCCGATTTTGGGTGAAATTTGTTACTCATTGTGGTGGTGTGTGGATATCACATTTGATAGGTATATATGACATTGGTTGAGATAATAATGGCTGACAAAATCATTAATTGATGCTCTCCAATTAGGGTAAGCAGTGCACTAAGAAAATAAGCAACGGATTCATATATATTGTTGTGGATTGATGTATGATTGTGTATGGGTTACTTCGTGATATTTTTGGTAATCGCATAATGAATATTTATTGATTGGTATCATCGCATGAGATTTGTCTTTACTGATTATGTGTGCGCGTTGTGGTGTATTAAGTTAATTAGCTATATTTATTGAATAGATAACTCATTTTTGTCATATATTTTTTAGGGAATAAGTCACAAGGACTAGCCGAAGTGAATCATAGTCGATCATCAATATTACTAGTTAGGTCAGCAGTGTCATCTTAAATTTAGAGTTCTAGCTACATAACTACAGAGATATTAGACTTTGACTGAAATCATATTTTAAAATATGTAATAACTAAAACCTTTACTAAAAACCTTTTCTTTATGTTCATAAGGTGCTACAACCTACAAGTGAGTATTTAATACCAAATTATTAATGAAATACTTAATTTCCTGCTCGATGTAAAATATTGCTAAAGAAAAATATTTGTATAGACAAAGCAAGAACCATTGTTGGAGGAGAGCTTGTGAAGCTAGAACACTCCACAACTCTAAAAAATGTAGGGATAATTACATGAACCTCCCCTCTTAGTATGGGAATATACGAATTCCCTCTTCTTATTATAAAAATTATAAATACACCCCTCTGACTAACCACGATTAAGGTTGATTGGCGAAAATTTAAAATTTACACTTTTATACCACTTAAAAATTAAAAATATTGATATATAATTAGGCAAAATTAAAAAAAAAAAAATTGAAAAGGCAAAAAACCCTTAAGTTTTTCTCGCCTGACCGAAAACTCTCTATCTTCTTTCTCTTACTTGTTCCTTCGAACCTTCAATTCATACCACAAAAATCAATCCTCCTTGTGCAACAACCACCTTGAGAATTCTACCATTGATCGTGACTGATTTTAAAACATTGGGCTCACAAACAGATAATAATGGTGGAAAGTACATCTAAATGTTAGTTTAACTAATGGAGGGACCAATTTGTAATGGTAATAAACAAAAAAAGTAAGTTTTTGTAATTTTTATAGTAAAGGTGGGAATTTGTATATTCCCATAGTAAGAGGAGGTTAGTTATAATTATTCCAAAAATGTATTATCCTTTAACTCACATCAACTAATTAATATGTAAATACACGAATAACCTAATTGACGTGTGATACAATCACATATGATATTTTAGTCATCGTTTCCGTTTTTCAAATTTTATTTTAACACTGTGTCACCAACAACCATGGATGGTTTGAGTAATTGCCATACATGATCAGGAAAGCAGCTACGTACAGTGAGGTTGAGAGATTGTAGCTAAAATGCAAACAAATAAATATTAAACTAGAAACAAATAAGACCGTTGCTTTCTTTGGACCTTTGCCATATTTCCAGCAGGCAAGCACCAGTGGCAAAAAGGGGACAGTTGCCCATCTAGTTAAAGGCTGTCGGATAGATTTACATGCATAGATGATTGAAAGTTTGTAAAACTTTACAAAGTGTTTCATGAGTTTTTTGAAACAATTACTGCGTACAACCTTAAAAAATAAAATGTTAGTAACTTTTAGAATCTTTTAGGACAAGTATTTGTTGCTTAATTTTTAATATCTTAACAAATTCTTTTTAAATTAATCACAAATCTTTATTAATAACAACTTATAAGTTTCATCATTGGATCTAAAATAGAAGGAAAAGGGATTCCGAAAAGCTCGGGTGGTTTTTGTAAAAAGATAAAAAAAAAAAAAAAAAAGTTTCATCATCTTATTTATACTACGGCATTTCATAAGTGAAACTCGTCGTGTTTTATGTATGTTGGAGATACTAAAACTTGTTTGGCTCATTTCGAGAAAATATTTATTTAATACGAACATTTGAGTTTATAAAAAAAATTACAAAACTAGAAAAATTATGGATAAATGACATTTGGTAAATTAAAATCGAAAGTGTTATAATCTCTTTAGTGAATGTTATCCCATGACTCTTCACTCTGAATGCCATTCCAAGAGCTTGAAACGTATCTTAAATCGAATGTGTAATCTCCTTCGATCTTGTGAAGCAAAAGTTTGATATGAAAATTTTGAAATTTTATTGTCAAAAAGACATGGAACCCGTGGTTGCAGAATTTTACCGTGGTAGGAAATTTTTAAACTTGAGTCCTTTGAATTTGTTGTATGTGGAGTGACTTTTGGGTTGCATGGTGTGGTGGAGGCCTTTTTTTATAGGCATGCAAGCTTAGTAGCTTGGGCTCACTGTTGGCTTGAATAGTAGATTTTGATATGGATTCATCAACTGAAGTGTTATAATTGGACATGTTTTTTTGCTCGAATTAGTAAATCCAAAATAGATAAATAAAAAAAAGAAATTTATATTTATTTTGGATTGATACTTCAAGATGAATAAGATCCAAATTTAATATGGACTTAATCGAGAATTGTCATCCTGAGAATATTTAAAATTTAAATTTGATATAAACTTTAATTTAAATTTCAATTATTAATTAATTTATTTTAGACTTTTAATTGATAATTTGTTTCAAAATATGATACTAGTTTTCATATTCAAACTCATCTTCTTCCACTCATTCACATTCAAGCCCAACAAGTCCAGCTCTATTTTATTTTCTTAAAAATACATGGAATTGTATCCTAGAAAAATGTTTTCAATGTGCAACCTATTACATTGAATTTATCAATCCAAATACAACCGTAAAAAAAAAAAAAAAAAAAAAAAAAAAAAAAAAAAAAAAACATACTACATTGAATATATCTAATATATATATAGGATAAATTATATTTACATCACTTGAAATTAGATCAAATTACACAAATACCTCTTGTATTTTACAAAATTACAGTTACACCAAGAATAGGGTATTTGTGTATTTTTTATCCAATCTCAGAAAGTATCAATATAATTTTACCCATGTTTTAAAATGAGAGCATTAAAGAAATGCTTACAAAAGTATTATATGAATGAGATGGGTAGATTATTAATTTTGTGATGCTTAATTAAATTAAAAATATTTTAGGAGAATGGGTTAATTGTTTTTGGAGTTAGAGATATTATTAATTAAAGGGGGTATGGGGTATGGCTATGAGTCCCCACGGAATTAATAGGAAGGCATGATAATTATTGTTGTATAGGGCGCCACAACCATTTCACCATTTCAAGTAAAGACGCCTTCAACAACTTCTCTTTAAATGCACCTTTCATTTCCCCTTTCAAATATTACATAGACAACAAGGTCCTAAGGTCTAAATGGGTTAGCAATTAATGTTTTTTTTTTTTATATTTAGGGTATTGATTTTTTAAGGGTCGATGGAGTTGTCCAGCCTAATCGACCCAAAAATTTAAATTCAATTAAGGTAATATCAGCATGTCATAAAAAATCAAACACAACCAGTCCAGGATCATCTTCAACCTACCCCTGAAACTGAAGCTAGTTGAGGCACAAGTTCAACCTGCTTGTGGCCTGATTAGTTAAACTTACGTGTCAAGAATAACCTGATATGACATGTCACTATAAAGGCATGTTAGCAAAGATAAGCCTGTCGACTGAGCTTGTTAGATAAACCAAATATTGTAGCTATTTCCCTTACACAGGGTATTTGTCTACTAATGTGGCAGATTCTATTTCTGCATACGTGAAACATAGATGATGCAACGTGCAACTAAATCGATCATATCTCGTGAAATAAGCATCCAAATGAATTTGGAGATATCGAAACCACCCTCAATCGGCTCTCATTTCTATCATTGTGCTCCAATAAATTGTAGTCTAAGTAGGTCAAGCAATGTAACTTCTCTCTCAACTTCAATCTTGCTAATTCTCATATCTTTCTTAGCGTTTTTACTTTGTTTCTAAAGCATTGAAATACTGATTTTATGTTGTATATTAGTCCTTCAATATTCTTCAAATACTGCAAAGATTCCTCGATATTGCATGACGCTACTTGACATCAATAAGCATTAATTTCAATTAAAAAAATGTAAGTAATTGTTACGATTAATTTTTATTTTTGTTCTTTGTGAAAATGATAAGAATAACAAAGACTGAAAGTGTATTATCATTTTATGCCGAATGACGATGAAAAATTTGTCAAATATATAGAACAAATTCCATTCTCTATAGCAAGACGTATTCTTAGAAAAATTATTTTTTAAATGAAAACGGATAAAATGAACGATACTATATTATTACTATATAAATAAATTCAAGTCACAACTTCGTCATATATTTTCTTAATTGAGTAGCAAAAATTGGTTTACACTAATTTAATTCTTCAAAAAAGAAAAAGAAAGAGAAAGAAAAGGGAACAAAATCACAAACTTCTTGTAGATAAAAGTATCACGAAACTTCAAGTTTTGAGCTTAATTGTGGGAGTGTTTGTAGGCGTTTTTGAAAAGCGCTTTTCATCTTGTGGCTTTCAAAAAATTAGTTTTGGAGTATTTGGGATACCAGATTCTATTTCTGAAACGGCTAAAAAAAACGCTTTTAGGCTAAAAGTTAGAAGCACATTGGGGGTGCTTTTAGCTGCTTTGACTATTTACCCTTATTATAATAACCTTAATTCAACTTAATCTTTTTAATTTATTTTTAAAATTATAGATTTAAAGTTGATATCGAAGTTTTCAAATAATCTAAATTTTAACAATAATTAAATTTACACTTTCACATATTTAATATTTTAAGTTTTCTATATAATCTAATTATATTATTTCTTTCAATATTATTGTTTGATTAATTAATAAAATAATTATTTTTTGCAATCATGTAAATTTATGAATTAATAATTATATTACTTAATGAGATCATTTTTAAATTAAACATTTTTAAATATTTTAAATATAAAATACTAATCGAAATAAAATTTATATTTTTTTATGAAAAAAAATATTAATGACAAAAATAAGTGAAATAATAAGCAAAAGAATAGTATCTTTTTAACATATATGGACAAAACATTCTTTCATTAATTAACTTTATTTTGGAAGTGATTTTTTTCTCAAAACACTACCCAGTTTAGCTTTTATCTATTTTTTATTTTTTTTTTACAAATAATATCCATTTTTTATTCTACTACGACTTTCAACTTTATCTACAAAAATTATCTTTTTAAAAACTGAATTTTTTGCAAACACTTCGCTTATCTAAATAAAAACACATAGTCCAAAGTACTAATTTCCACAAAATGAACTGTGCCATTGGTTTTATTTTCAAATGTCAAATGTTGTGGCCCACTATTTTAGTCAAGGACAAACACACAACTCATTTATAGCTAACCAATTTTTATATGCGACGTAGCATGTGATATTCAAAGCTTTAATTAATGTTGGGAGAATTACAATTCCCACCCCTAAATTTAATATAATTATACATAAATTTTCTATAATTTTAAAAATTATATTTATTACCCTTAAATTTTACTTTTGTCTAACAAATAAGTCCATTCATTAGTCAACATTTATTAAAGTTATCAATATTAGCAAAAGAAACTAAATAAAAACCTACATTTACTCTTAATTGACTTATGACTAACTTCATATCAACAAATATTTTATGATTAAACTAACCCTTATAACAGTAAGGATGTACCTCCTTACATGTATTAACATGTGCAGATTTATAAGGGTAATTTAATCATAAAAATACTTATTTGACATGTTATAAATCAATAACAAGTCAATCGAGAGTAAACATAAATCTTTATTCGATTTTTTAACTAGTAGCATCAAATTTAGTGAATTTGACTAACAAATGGACTTATTTATTGGACGAAAACAAACCTCATGGATATTAAACATAATTTTTTAAATCTAATTACATCAAATTTCAAGATGAGAGCATAATTATCGGGTAATAAAAATAAAATAAAATGGGATTGCTTGACCTAACACCAACAAACAACTTTTCTTGGGTGGGTGTGAATACGGACAAACCAATTTTTAGTTATGCAAATTTATATATACTAAAGAGGCTGCAATCATTAATTTAATCATCTTTCACATCTTTGTCCCTTGGATTCTCCCAACGATGTTCCCATGTTATCTTGGCGATGGGCTACGCGGTAGGTGACCTACCAATGTCACGGTGAAACGCTATTGGCTTATCAAGCAGTAGTGACGTGGATTACAAGTCAAGATGCTGTTTTGATTGGTCCGTGAGAAGGGCGAAATATTGGGAAAGCTGGGGAAGATTTGATATAAGGAATGCATTAAAGTCAATAAAAGCAGAGGCGTGTGACACGGGCCAGTTGTTGTGGGAGTAAATGGATAAATATTAAAGAAATTCCGCTGCAGTGATTGTTGTACTTTGGGTATTCAAATACTAATTCTATTAGTAGTCTCACGGAGAGGCAAATAGCGTTTTTAAACGCTTAATTTAGGATTTTTATTTTTATTTTTTTATCTTATATGTTATGATCATTTTATTTTTGATGTTATAATTAAAAAATTGTAATTTTAGTTTAATGATATATTTTTGTCAGATGTTTAACGGTAAAATCATGTGGCCGCTAGTGCAGGGGCTAGAAGCGCTCTTTTTTTTTTTTTCCCTGTTAATTATAGGGCAAAAAATGAGAATTTTGTAATATATAGGAATAAAAGTGTAAAAACCTCTAACGACGACGTGCTATTTTTTCATTAAAATATATAATAGAAATGTGTTATGGGACAAAAAATGCTACTTTTTAAAAATTACAAGACAAAAAATGAGAATCTCATAACTAATAAAACAAAAAATAGAGAGACATTAAGTTATGGGACAAAAAATTTCATTTCCCCTCACATGGTTTCAAAATCTCTTTTTTTGAAGAATTTGTATTCAAATTTTGATTATGTATGTGTGAAAAGAAATAATAATCTATTAATAATTTTTAGCACACTTTATGTATGTGCAAGTTTTTTTAAATTATTTTAAAATAGAGTATTTATATAATTTTTTAAATTCAAAATCAATATACATATTAGATTTATAGTAAAAATAAATAAAGAAGATAATGGTATAATGTTAGGGTGAGAATGATAAAACTTAAAAGAAAAAGAAAACAATTGTCGAGAGATATGGAGGTCATGCAGTTTATTCCTACACTGCAGTCACAACCTGACTCGACATTTTGAAAATTTCATAGTGGTACTTTTTCGATATCCTCTACACTCCAACTCTATATTCTGAAAAGTACTATTATTAATTGGCATATTTTGATCGAGGAATTAGGATACCACAATTTTTTTGTATTTTATGGGTTGCTATATAGGAATGGTTTATCAAAGCGAATGATTATCCACCTTGGATAAACCTTGGTTGCAACACCTCCGGCAGACATTATGTTCTTTGCGAATCAAACATTGATGAAACTCACTAGCATTTGTTCTTCGACTGCGCATATTCTATGGAGTGTTCGCGAATCTGCAAACGTGAAGTTAAGTTCTAGCTGCCTCATTCGGATTGGCCACGTGGAGTTGATTGGGCGACAAGGAGGTGGAGGGGAAACATCTATCCAATGTAACTTATTGATCATTACTTGCCTTGTTGGTCTTTCACTTGTGGAATGAAAGGAACCAATGACAATTTCAACAATATTATCGGAATCCTTTTTTTTTGCACAATTTGTAGTAGATCAGGTGAGAAATAAGCTACTTGGTCTTAACCATTAACAAATTTTAGAGGTAGTCGCCACTTATAAGATCTGAAAAATAGCTTGGATACATTGATTACCATGTCGATATACATGCATGTGTCCTGAATCTCGTGAATTACACGGCCATGTTGTCGTGAAAATCGAGTTGGATTGAGACTTTGCCTCGATGTTATATTTGTGCAACTTGTTTTATATTAATGATATTTACCTTAAATAAAAAATAATATATAAATATAAATATAAAGAGATAGTTATACAGGCCATAACACCAATTTTCAATTATATATAGTATAAATTGTCAATGAAAGGTGAGCATCACCTGTTTGTTTTTATTTATTTTTATTTTTTTGTTTATTTGAATGCATGATATTTTAATGTTCGCTCAATTGAAAATATTTTCATCCATTATATTAATATATATATATATATATATTATACATATAAATTCCATTTTACTTCATGTGTTTTGTTAAATTAGCAATAAAGTCTCTTATATTTTGAAAATAGGCAAAAAAATTCTTCGTGTTTTGTAAACCCCTTAAAAAAAAAACCCATGCCTTTAGGAATTAATGGAGCGTGCGTTGCATGCGCGAGTGGTACGGTTGGGGGACTGTTTTGACGTCTTTGCATGATTTTTTTTATTATGACTAAAATGCCCCATATGACTATATAGTTTTTGGGCATTTTTGACTTGTTTTTAACTTATTTTGAGTATTTATTTTTTATTTTCATCTCTAAAAGGAAAAAATTCTTTTAAATATATTTATTTAAAATAATATTATATAAAATTTTTAATATTTAATAATTTAAATTAAAAAATTGAGTTAAAATCACAATACAAAATTTAAATATCTTAACAAATATGGATATTAATGAATTAAAAAAATTATACATTGTTATTGTTTATTTTAAAATTATTTAAAAATGTACTTATACTAAATATAAAATACAAAAAAATAGATTATTTACTAAATTTTATTTTACAAATTTAAATATGTACATGAATATAAATCTTAAATAATTATAATTTATAAATTAATTTAAATTATTATTTAAGTTAAATATTTTATTAATTATATTATTTTTTATAAATAATATTTATATTTAAATTAGTGTTATATATATATTAAAAGAAAAAAAAAATTAAAAAAATGGGGGCGGTGGCCATCAAGAGGGCAACCGATGTTATTGCCCTCTTTCTTCTGTTTAGGTGACGTTATTGCCGTCGGCCTCTTTTTTTTTTTTTTGTTGCCATTGCTTAGATTTGATCTGGCAAACAACGACATCGCCAGGTTGGGGCTTGGCGGGGGAAGCCGGTGGGGATGGGGTGGCGGGGGGTCGCCTTGGTGTAGGGGTTTTTTAAAAAAAATTATTTTTTATAATATATATTTAAATTTAATAAATCTAAATCTTTAATTATTTTTATAAATATAAGATTTAATGGTCAAGATTAATTGATTAGATCTAACGGCTCTCATCTAATCAATAATGATCCAACGATCATTAAAAAAATAATATTTAGGGATAATTACACTCACCTCTCTTGAGATTTGATGTAATTACACGTAGACCTCTGTGGTTTGATAAATTATACCTAACAACCCTAAGTCCCTCCGTTAGTCAAAACTCATCATGTGCCATTTGTCGTTTAAGTATATAATAAAAAT
Source organism: Sesamum angolense (assembly GCA_034509725.1). NCBI lineage: Eukaryota > Viridiplantae > Streptophyta > Magnoliopsida > Lamiales > Pedaliaceae > Sesamum > Sesamum angolense. Next base: position 7,044,480 of record JACGWL010000004.1, read on the forward strand.
GTGTTATAGAACCAAAAATGCTATTTTTTAAAAAGTTATAGGATCAAAAGTAAGACTCTCATCACTAATGGGATTGAAAGTAGAAATACCCTAAGTTACAGAAAGAAAAGCGTCATTTCCCCTTTCATGGTTTCAAAATCTCTTTTTTAAGATTTTGTATTCAAATTTTTTATTATGTATGTGTGAAAAAAAATAATAATTTTATTAAAATTACAGCACATTTATGTTCGTGTGTATTTTTTCAAATTATTTTTTGAAATAGAGTATATTTTATTAATTCAAAGTCAATATACATATTAGATTTATAAAAAAAACTAAAGAAATAAAGATAATGGTATAATTTTAGAGAGAGAAAAAGTAATGATAAAAAATTTTAAAGAAAAAGGAAACAATTGTCAGAGATATGGAGACTATGGAGTACATTCCAACACTGTGGTTACAACCTTACTTGACAGTTAATTTGAAAGTGGTACTTTCTCGACATCCTTTGCCCTCCAACTCTACATTCCGGAAAGCAATATTATTAATCGGCATATTTTGATTGAGGGACCGATTAAAATACCACCGAATTTCTTTATTCTATGGCTTGCTATCCAGGAATGATAATCCACTTTGGATAAACCTTGGTTGCAACACGTCGACGACATTATGTTCTTTGCGGACCGAAAATGGATAAAACTCACCAGCATGTGTTTTGTGATTGCGCATATTCTACGGAGTGTTTGCGAATCTACAATGTGAAGTTAAGTTCCAGTGGCCACATGGAGTTGATTGGGTGGCAAGGAGGTGGAGGGGAAAACATCTACTCAATGCAACTTATCGATCATTAATTGCCCCGTTGGTCTATCACTTGTAGAATGAAAGGAACCATTAACGATTTCAACAATATTATAGGACTCTTTTATATTTGCACAGCTTGTAATAGATCAAGTTATAAATAAGTTACTTGATCCTACTATTCACAAATTTTAGAGGTAGCCGTCACCACTTATGAGACTTAAAAAATGGCTTGGATCTATTGATTGTACCATGACTATATACACGCAGTGTCCTAAATCCTGTGAATTACACGATCAGGATACAATTGTGTTATCGTGAAAATTCGAGTTAGTGTGAGGCTTTTGTCTTAATGTTGTATACAACCTGTATTACATTAATAAAATTTATCTTAAAAAAAAAACAGGAACCCAAATAGTCAAATCGACAAGAAACAATACCTATAAGAATAAATAAATCTCCACGCAACAATAAAATAATTACTTATTTTAGTGCTTAATTTCATGTAATTATTTCGTTAGAAGGAGTCCAATATGAAACAATCGAGTGTTCATACTATAGGGAATCTTTCTTTTGTACTATTATATATTTCATTTCAATAATTCTTGAACAATATATTGGCTGCAGTTGACTAACTTGTTTGGTTATATGCAATTTTGAGTATTTATAGTGCTCTATTTGTTCCAAATATGTTACTTCTAACTTTATTTTTGGTATGCATACCAAAATACGATTTTATTATCAATACTAGTTATTATGGCACACAATATTTGTACGTATATAATCAGATAGATATGACACAGATTTTAAAAACTATCATTTTAAGGGTGAAAATTATTTTAAACATCAGAGGTATCATACTAAATGTAATTTTTAAATCATAGAGGATTTATTTATAATTACACAAAACCTCAGAGAAGATCAGAAGAACAATGTAATTATCCTAAAAAAAATAATATATAACTAAAAGCAGAATAAGTGATGAACATGGATGAAAATCTATGATAAATAGAAGTATATTGACAATTAAAGATGACTTCGACCATTACTTTTAAATAAATAATTAATTAAATTGGTATTTTAAGGTATAATTGGTAGTTTAAAATTTGATGTCGCTGTGACATAAATCGTTAAATGTGAGTAGAAAATTACCCTTTTTTGTATATCGAATGTCAATACTAGTATGAAAAATATGTTGTGTTGAGCGACAAAATAGTCAAAGAGAAATTATTATTATTTCATTTAATTGTATTATGCTTTCAATTTTATTTTTGCTTACATCCCAAAATAATTATAGGACTTTATTTTATAATATATTAGTAATAGTGACATGTATTAATTCATTCTCTATTTTCTAAAGATGAAAATATAAAAGTACACATTGTTGTCCCAAAGTGCTGTATCGAGCATTAAAGCACAGTCAAAGTAAATCCATAATTATATTATGTTTCACTTAATTAAATATTTTTTCTAATAAAATGATTAGAACTTGGCATTTTCATATAATGCCATATATGTTCATCAATTTTAGGAGAATATTGACATATTTTATTTGGGTTAAATACTTTTTTTTTAAAAGTGTTGAAATTATACTTACACTCTCTTAAAAAATTATTCATTTATACTTGACTTTTTTTTTATTAGGATTTGGATGAAAAATACTGACATTAGCGAAAAAGAAATACATGAATTTTTAATTTTGGCCCTCATTTAACATTCTCATGTATATTTTATTTTACTTACAAATGAATATACATGGAGTGAGATTAACATCATTACACTTTTTTCCTTAAAGTGTAAAACTATTACGTGAGAATCTTAAATGAGGAGTAAAAATTGGAAAATTATATAAATTTTTTTGCTAACGTCAACATTTTTCACCCAAATTCTAAAGAAATTGGTCAGGTGTAGACAGTGAAATTTTTAAAAGAAATATAAGTGTAACTTAATTTTTTTGGAAAATAGTATAATTTCAGATTTTTAGAGGGGTCTAAATGTAATTAGCCTATTTTATTAAAGGTGGTGTGTAGCAATTAAAAAAACCAATATGTTGATAAATCAATTTTATTGACCATATTTTCACACACATGCTGTATAGGTTCATCAAGCGTTGAAATTGAGGGAAGGTACAAGCACTCCACTAGCATGTCCCCATAGCAATCTCCTGAACCTTACCGCAGAGAATGTGAGTCCGTCAGTCAGCCATGCATAGAAAAGTCTGGCACTGGTGATAACATGCGCACATGGTGCACTGCATTAATCTTTTTCTCGCAATCATCACTCTGTCTCTCACTGCTCCGCCCCTTCTTTTTCTCGCTATCTACACTAAAGTCTTCCCGTCTTCTCTTTGTCTCTCTCTCTCTCTCTCTCTCGGCTGCCATTGTTTAGTTTATCTTCTCATCGTCTCTCACGCACTGCACACAGTATAGTCATTTTAGAGAGTACATGGATAGTCAAGATCACAAGATGACCGCTACAGGTTTTAGATTTCTTCTTTCTTCATCCAAGAAAATATTGTTATTTATGCTGTCTTGGACTTAAATTGCTGTATTTTCATCATGTTTTTGTAGTTTTCTTCAAGATTTCTTGTGGGTTTTTCTTTCCTTGCTTGGTATTCTCTCCGGGTTTCTTGTATCTCTGTCTCTCTGTCACATTAACATAGGCACACAAAACTAAACACATTGATTAACACTATAAGCAGGTTAATGAAGACTGGTTGTTTCTTACAAAAAGATTAACACTTTTTTTGTGTGTGTGTGTGTGGATGTAATCTGATGATCTTTTTGTGATGCTTGTGTGTATTAGTTTCTTGATTGTACTTATTGTTACTTTTGTTAATTTTGTCTTTTATATTCTTAGAACTAGTAGTAATGGTAGTTTCTATTTTGTAAGTGGTAATTGTTTAATTTTTTTCTCTCTTGAATTCTTGAAGGGCATGAGGGTCATGGGATGCACCTATGCACAGATGTGGATGGCCTTTCCGAATCCACATCCTAGTGCTAAAACAGAGAGAGCCCACAGGAAGGTTTGTGGAAAAATTGAAGGCTATAAAATCATTCGTTCAGAAGAACATGATGACCATTTGGCTGTTTCAGATGATGAGCATGCTTCGGATGATGATGAGCATACACCAGGTGAGACCTCTGGTTTTGATTTACATATTTGGCCTATATTAAAGTTGTGGAGTTTCGTTTGACTAATCTTCTTAACAATTTGTTTATTTCTGTGGGAAATTGTTTTCCATGGAAGTTCATCAGCCGGTGAAGAAAAATGCTGAGGAGTTTGGTAGTAGCAGCGGAGCTGGTGAAAAGTCGAATAGATCAGAAGATGATGTGTTTTCTGATGCAGTCACCGAATTTTCAGATAGTGGAATCAGTCCCCGATTGGAGGAGCGCTTTGAAAGTGTGAGGGGACTGGACAAGAGTATGGAGCAGAAGAGTGTTGAGGGTGATCTTTATAGGACTGAATTCTTGAAAGTTGATGAAACTGCAGGTAAACATCGAAGGGGGTTATATCATTCGTCTGAAAGTAGTAGATATTACTTGTCTGTTACTGTAATTGAGTCCATTATTTAACTTATCTTTTCGTTAATAATCTTTGCTGGAAAATATACTGGATGACTGAAGGAAAGAAAATGAATCTTATGCATCTGCAAAAGCATCTCTCCAACTTAAGTCATTCACATAGATTGGCTTCAAGCAAGTGTATGGTTCGGATTATAGTGAAACAAGATGAGGAGCGGCCGATTAATATATGTGCTCAGAGTTGTACTCATGGCAGACACATAATGCTATTGAAGCAGAATTCTATGCTAGAGGTTAAGTGTACATGTTTGCAATTCTCATGTCTGTATGCTCAAGTAATGTTGAGAAAAGGGCTTGGAAGAATTGTGAATCTTCGGGTAGATGAAGATGCAAGTCTGATTTAATAACATAGTAGGCAAGTTAACTCTGCAGAGATTACTTTTTGAACCACAAACTTTGAGAATATAGCTTTTATGTACCAAATATAAGTTGACGTCTAAATCTAGAACCGTCGCTTCATTGTTGTATCCAATTTTTTGCGGTACCAGTTCTCTTTTCGAAGATTGATTTTTCTGAAAGAAGATTTATGAAATTTGAGAAGGAAATTTTGCTTTATAACCATCAGAATATAAAATATTGTCATTCTCTATCTTCTGTACAACCTTTTTTGAACCAAGCATATCTTGCTATGACTTCGAAGGTGTTGCTTGTTACTAAATTCTGCCTGGCATCATGTGCCAGCATTATGATATTACTAAAGCTTTCTGGCTCAGAAAGTTGCTGCCTGATGCTGTTTGCTTATCATAGAAAAGGTCTGTTCTTTCAAATTCATTGGTTGGAATGCAGAATTTATTTACATCTTCAATGTGAGAGACAAAGAAGGGAGCCTTTCTGGCTAATCTAAACAAAATTCTTTCATTATATATACTTCAGAATCATTCTTCTATTGGAAGTTTGTTTGCAGATAACTAGTGCCTTTAATTTTCTCTGTTTTCTGTGATCTTATGATATAAAGTCGTCGCTGACTAATGGATAGTTTTTCTCTGATTACTCACAATTAATATTTAAACAGCATCTTCATGCATATTATACTTCAAATGAATTCCTGTCTTAAACTTCACTTTTGGTTAATGCAAATAAAACAGAACAATTGGAGGATCCAAAAAGGTGTGGTGAAATGAGCAGCCATGAAGTTGCGTCAACTGCAAACAGCGAATATTTTACCATTAACTGATTCTAGTGCTGAAGCAGTTTCTGTTGAGTTCATAAATGGTTTACAGCCTGACCTGGTGAAATCTGATACCCCCACGGATGTAAATAATACAAATGAATATGGTGATGGTGGTATTCTAAAAGGTCAAAGTGGACAGAATGCGGATATCCAAGTGGAAGAAGATAGCTGGCTTCTGCAACTTTGGACTCTGAAGGTAAATTTAGTCCTGGAATAAAGCCAGTGGAAACAAAGGAAGCATCACACACACAGTGGTTTCTGGAGTGGTCATAGAAGATCTGCCCCCTAAAACTGAAACTCTTCAAAACTTAGATGCTTCTTCAGAAATAAGAGATGTTGCTGTTTCTGCTGAAATAAATTGCTCCAACACTGTGTTGATGAAAATTGCTCTTGCTGAGGTCACTCATGGAAACATTGGACCTGTTGGTGAAATACTTTACCTGAAAAGTCTGCTGAGTACGCTTCGGTTAAGCCTGATATTAGCACGCAAGCTTCGGATGCCACACGGTTTCTTTGGTCTACCTGTTGACAGAGAAGTCAGCCAAAATACCATCTTGGCTGGAGGTGAGAATGCTGGTAACTTTGATGCAAGCAAGGGAGAGGAGTGTGATAAGGATGGAAATCAGAATGGGAACCTGGAACAAAGGCAGCCGAGCGCTCTGATGCGATCTCTTTGGTCTCTCCTGTTGATAAAGAAGTCAACCAAAATACCATCTTGGCTGGAGGTGACAATGCTGGTAACTTTGATGCAAGCAAGGAAGAGCAGTGTGATAAGGGTGGAAATCAGAATGGGGACCTGGAACCCAAGGCCACCGAGAACTCTGATGTTTCTTTGTACTCTCCTGCTGGCAAAGAAGTCAGCCGAAGTACCATCTTGGCTGAAGGTGAGACTGCTGTTAACTTAGATGCAGGCAAGGGAGAGGAGTGTGATAAGGATGGAAATCTGAATGGGAACCTGGAAGAAAAAGACAAATTTTCAGCTGAGACAATATCAGCTCCTAGACCTGCAGATAACTCTTTCACACCTGAATATGATCAAACTACAAAAGATCTCAAGAAAGACGTGGATCATTGTGAAGAAAAGTCTAACAGTATGCTTTTTGAAGCTGGCAATGTAAAGAGTGAAGGAGCTTCTGCTGAATTACCAGTGATGCTTGATTCTACGAAGAACTCAAATAACTTAACTGATGTTCCAAGTCCATGCAAAGCAGATAGTGATGCAATAAATTTGGAAAAAGAATCGAAAACCGAACTGGAATCCAGGGATAATGGTTTTGAGAAATCCTTAGATGCTGAGCTGAATCATGATGAGAAGTCCCAAACAACTGCCCCCTTGGAAGATCCTCTACCACCAGTTGTTTCAGAACTGCCGAACAATATTCATGTGACTAGCAATGTTGTTAGAGTAGGGTCAGTGGATATTGATGGAACAGGAATGGAGTTAAGAGATAATATTGAGGTTGTAGCATCAGAAAAAACTTCTGAACTGCCAATTTCAGAAGAGGCCGCATCTCTATTCACTGATTCAGAATTGTTCAGGGAAAAGTCTGCTAATGACAATAGCTGCATTGCTGATGCTGCTGAAGTGAGTACTGAGCTGAATCATGGTGGTGGTGGTGTTGAGTTGAGTGAAAATTTAGAGGGCCCTACTCCAAGGTTGCAAGAAGATTTACCCAGTAAGAAATTTTCGGATGAAACCTCGGCTGATGTTGAGGAGACCCATACAAGTGAAGATGTTAACACATCAAAATCTGTTGGCATTGCCTTGAGTGCAGAACCGGCTTCTGATGGTAATGTTCTCACATTGGATAAATCTTCTGTCACCCCAAGTTTAACAGAGCCATTTAGATTCCCAAGATTTATGTGAAACTTCTGCTACTGCTGATGATAAGAATATCATTAATGTTGAACGTGTAACTAGTGTCAATTCCAAGTGCTTCCATGATAAAGGTGATGACAAGCTGGCTAAGCAGGAGGATGCTGTTTCTGCAGTGGATCTATCGGGTAGTTCAAGTAGCAGATGTGATAGTTTGGAAGGGAATTGTGGATCAATTTCAGGTAAACTCTCTAGTCACTAATCTAACTTGATCAGAATACAAAATTATATAGGTTGCTTAAAAATCTTAGTCTCTTTACTAATTGACATGGTAGTAGCATTTGATCTCTGTCTCAAATCTCTGCAAGCAAAATTGGCTCTCTTCTAATTTGTTTGTTGGTGTTTTTTTTTTTTTTTTTTTTTTTTATATGGAATTTGTTTGTTGGTTTGTTTTGGGCTATGGTCAATGCATTTTAGTCTTCGCCTGGATATCATTCGATTAAACACACATCACAAGAGTGCACCTTTTGCTATATACTGTTCTCATTTTTCACCTACTTCTTTTGATAAACAGCACTTTCCTCTCAATCCAATGTGGCTGTTGCAGAGACAAACTCTCAGTCACTGGACACATTAGAAAACAATTCCCATAAGCATAACACCGCAACTGAAGAAGCCCATCCCGACAAATCAGATGTTTTTGAGCCCCCTTCTTTCATGACTTTGGTTCAATCTGGAGGCGAAGGGGTTCAGGTTTCTGCTGCTTCAGAGATTGAGACGGTGCAGAACAATCAAAAGCTAAAATCTGATGCTCTGCAGGCCGGCTGGTTCCCTTCTTTAACCAATGTAGTAAATGAATCTGAAGGTAGAAAGAAAAATGAGGAAGTAATAGCCAAAGTAACAAACTGGAGCCCTGTGAAGCAGCACGGCCCTCTGAAAAGTCTTCTGAATGAGGTCAAATCACCAAACACTAAACAAGTTCCTTCTGCAAATGAGAAAGACGAGACTGAACCAAAAGACAGAGGTGCTGTTGTGACTACTGTTACTTCTGTTACAGGTCCAGATACAAATAAGGACATGGAGGAGTGGAATTCTCCAGCAAGATACCCCATTGAGGTTAAGAAAGAGAAGAAGAAGAAGGGAAAGTCGTACTGGGTACCGTTTGTATGCTGCTCATCGTGCATAGGGACCTATAACTCCACAAGTTCAGTATATGTATTTCATATGTCGTTCTGTGTGTTCATAGTGAAGTCTCGAGTATCATTATTCAATTGCAGAGTTATCCGTGTGATATATAAGCTGTTTGCTAATTGTGTGATCTGCTCAGTGTCAGCCAACAACACTTCCTATGGCTTTATTGTATGTATATGTTGCACTAGATGTGATTTGAGTTTAGAGTCTTTAGACCTTCATATTTTTGGGTTATCTTGAAGGGAAGATATTGCTTGGCTTCTGAAGTGATGATTATCATTCCATACAACCATTTCAGTTTCTTGGTTACTTAAGAAGGCTGTCAGTCAATTACTTTTCTATGTTCCATTCCTTGAACCCCTCTAATATTTTCACTGTCTGCCCATCAAGTCTATACATGGTTGTTAAGTATTTTTAGTTGGAGGGAAAATTCGTTCGTTTGCAAATATTAGCATATCAATGCTCCACTTAACCTACTTATTCACTTATAGAAGATATTGTATTGATTTTGCTTGACTTCAATTTATAGAAATATGAGAAGAAAGAAATTTCCCTTTCTTTACCATAATTTCCTTCAAGATTGATTTTTCGTCCTCGAATGTAGTTATATATATATTTTTTTCCAAAAGTGGTCCCAAATTGAAAAATGCACTAATTTTTTTTCCAACCAAAAAGACTTAACTACAAATGGCTAACGCTGTTAAATTGTAGACGATAAAGTGAATGATCAAAAAAAATGTTAATTTTTATAAATTACGGGATTAAAAGTATTAATCCTAACGAACGGGACTGAAGATAAAATAGGCTTAACTTATAGGACAAAAAATGTTATTTCCATAATAAAGTTGGAGGAAAACTTTAAATAAAAAAATGGTAATTTTTTATAACTAAACCACTGTCGAATTTGTTTTAATTTCATAATATTTTTTAAAAATATTTTTGCCCTATTTTTTTATTTGACTTTTTTCCGAACTTATTCATTCAAGTGTTTTTTTAAGATCAAGTTCATTAAATTCACAATAATCATACTTATATATCATCGATTAAGTTATTATCTAAATAATCTCTATAATAAATTCTTGTATTAAAATGGCTATTTTTTTCTAAATTTATGTGTGAGGGATCAAATTATAAATTAATTTGAAAAATAAGGAATTAAAATTATTTTTTTGTAAAAAAATATGTTATAAGATCAATAAGGAAAATTATTTGTCGAAGGGACTAATTTAAAGTAAGTTAAAAAAATAAAGAGTATTTTGAAATCGAAATCGAATATTAGGGTCTAAAATGAATTTTACCTTTTTATTTTGTGAAATTTCACATAATTTAAATGAATCTCGTGGAGAAGGGGCGGGGGCTCGTTTCATGAGTTTGATCAATTCAACACTCTATAAATCCTCTGCTCCAACGCTGCTGCGCAGGCTCACACTGCTCAGTCACTCTGTAGCATTCTCCCTCTCCATTGCTGTGATTCGGAATTGTAAGTTGACAAAGCAATGTTTTTCAAAAGACTGGCAAAGGATGCATGGATCTCCTTCGGAGACCGAATAAAGTCCGATTCTCGCACCCGCTTCGGAGCCCTTGCCGCCATTTCTGGTGGAGTCTCCACTTGTTACATTTTTTCCTCCCCGAATTTGGTAATTTCTTGTTCTGATTTTATAATGCAGGGAGATTGATTCAATCATACTTTCTTGTGGAGATATCTGATAAAATCAGAACAACAAACGATAATTTGTGCCTTGATTAATATGAAAATGTTGTTTCTTTTCTCTTTGCGAATGCTACTGTGTTGAATTAGTTTACATGCTAAGCCTGATATTATGTTTTTCTCTTTCCTCCCAAAATATGGGTTTGGAGTTCCGACGACTGGGTATGGACATACAGTGTCAACCAGTGTTATTTTAGTGTGGTGGTGCTGGTGATTGGATTTTAATGTGTGTTTGTATATATACATTCAATTGTCACAGAGAAGTAAAATATAATGCGTGAATTGGGGGACTGAATATTTTTTATCAGTTTTGAATAACTGATTTAGAAATGTGTAATCTTGCATTCTTGTGAGTTTCTAGGACTGGATGGGATTTGGGACTGTGAAATCGGTAACTTGCATAAAGAGAATATACCAGATACTGGAATGGGAACTGTGTGAGTAGGAGGCCCGAAACTAGAACTTAAAACCTTCATACTTGTTTGCTGTTTAAAGATGAATAAATTCGAAATTCAAATATCGCATAGGTATTGGAAAAATTCAACATTAATACATTAACAAAGAAACTCTTTTCTTTGTTTAGAAATAAAAACGATTGAAGTATATTGTGATTCGTATGAAATCTTTTGGATTTTTTATACCTTAATCTACTAATTGAAATAAATCCAGATTACTGGTAACTTGTTAGGAAGTTGTCCCTAACTTTTCCTGTTAACCATCCAATAGGTCTCCTCTTGAGCACCATAATTGTCATTTGGTTTTCTTTTTTCTGCTTCAACTTCTAATTTTTCATGCCACCCACCCTATTCATATCTCTTCCCAACTGCCGCCTCTGGTTCTCTCTTCTGCCATCTCCATCATTTCCAGTTGTCTTCCTCAAAACCAGTTCTCCAACTGGACCAATTTCAACTTGGACTTTGCCTTCTCCTTTGGTCGCCTTCTTCAACATCAATTCTGTGAGTGTCTCTGGCAAACCCCTATCCGCCCCAACCACCTCATCCTTTTGTAACACATTTTTGAACTCCACCTTATTTGGAGAATCTAACTAGTGAGATTTCCTGAATACATCTCTAATGGCAACTGTGATCTAACTTCAGTTCCAGAAAAGGAAAATTTGGGAAGTGAAAACATTGAAAAGGAATGCAAATGGTAGTTTTGAAAGTGTGTTCTGTCAAGGACCATAGAAAGACAAAATAACTTGACACTGTCTACATAGTAGTTAATGGCGCATGGCACACAATCGCCAAGGGCTCCTGGAGCCATGGCACACGCCGCGCTCGCGTCTTTTCAAAGGACGGTGCAAATGTAAAAATAATTTAAATATTTATATAATTAGTAATTTCAATTAGAACAATGTAAAAGATTTTAGTTAAACTATTACACAATGTGTAGAAACTATATATCATACTAAAGTACTAAACTAAAGCATATAGTTGAATTACTCATTTATAGCATACTTTTAATCAATAAACAAATGAAAACTGATAACTTTAATTTACGTTTATACTTTAAATTAATAACCTAGATTACATAGTTACGTTACATAGTATCAGAGACAATATAAGAAAAGAAAAAACAGAAACAGGGTAAATCTATGATTGGAACATTCTTGGAGTCAGCAGTGCAACAGTCACAAGGACTAGGGGTTTAAAGCCTCCTTTCCTTATTTTATATTTTTAGTACTTTTTTTTTTTTTTGATGGGCTTGGGCTCACAAAGGTCTGCCTCGCGAGCGCATGGGCAACAGTCGGATGGCGCCCAGGCGTGCGACATGGCAGCGCCACAGGCCAAGAATGGCGAGAGGCGTTCGCCTAGTGCACCATTAACTACTATGACTCTGTATCACTTGCAAAATCACCCCCTAAAGCTACCTCTTTGCTCCTCTATCGCGGGGTGGCAGGGAACATATGAAAATGCTGAAAAAGGGAGTCGTGCTGATCTTTCACCCTTAAAGACTCCATGCTTTTTATCACCTACTCATTCTTAACCAGTTTAAGATCCAAAACCTGCTTGCCTAACCTACCAGGTCCTTTGCTGATAAATCTTTCTAGAATACAGGTCAGGTGTGTTTGTGATGGTTTTGTATTTGAATCCTCTTTTAAATGGAGTGAACCTAGTTGTTGAAGAAACATTCTTGTTAATGATTGGAAGACTTCCCCCTTTGATAACGAATACATGCAAGTTTTGACAATAACATTTTTCTTTATATGTTTTTTGTTTAACCACATATGTAAATACTTGGTGAACCATGTCTGCAAGTTTTCTTGGTGGATACCTTTTCTATTTTTAACTCAGGTTTATCTGGATCAACCCAATGAAGATAGTGCACCAAAAGTTGGTATGTTAGTTTTCCTCCTTTTATATCTATTAACTAATTAAACTTGGCCTCAGAATTTCTTTTGGTCGTTTTCTACTCTCATCAAATTAAACATCTTGGACTGGAAAATTAATTCTAGCCCTGAGAATAAGACATAACCATAAGATTGTCTATCATTGTGATCGGTTGAGACTATTACACCTCTGGCAACCTGTAGTTTGATAAAGTTACCTGTATTGGTTTATACTTTTCCTCAGAAGTGAAGTCCTGTGGTTATTTCATGGAAGTTTTTAAGGGAACATTTGGATGGTTGGAGTGCGTTAATTGGAAGGAACTCAAAATATCATGTGCTTTATGAGCCCTATTGCTTGGTAGACAGGTTGGAGCGCAGACTTCTCCAAATTAATATTTACACGGATTATGGATATTGAAACACAAAGGGACAAGAATAATTAAGTTAAAGGATCCTGAATTGAAGTTTAATACCACCCTCTTCGATAAGAGTTGGTCTTTGTTTGATATAAAGTCTGCATGTGATGATAAAGATATTATCAAATTGTACTTCATATTTCTTTTGGATTAGTGATTATTATTGATGAAAATTGGGATAATTTGATTTTTACATTTTGATTTTGTGTTATTATGTTGGTTTTTATATTATAGATAGATTTGTGTGAACTATACTATTAAATAATAGGTCCTCTTAATGAATATATTAAAGAAAGGCAATCGCTCAAAATACTTGGTATTTTTATTTTTATTTTTATTTTTTGAAAGAAAATACTTGGTATTTAAGATGTTCAATTGGGATAACAAATTCAAGTAGAATGTGAGGGCATTTCAGAAAATGTCCTCATATTTTAGTTACTAGAAATATTGGAAGTTGATATCTGAAAGCTCTCAAGATACTCTCAATACAAGGGATATGCATCCGACTATTCAAACTTGTCATAGTATATATTCAAGATTTTAGGAACTTTAATATGTATCCTTGTGTGCTTTTGCTTATTTGATTCTAATTTTGTTTTATTATATTTATTATATATATCACGTGACTGATATGCAAGAAAATCTGGTAAGCCAACTACAACTGATAGGAATATTGTCTGATTGTCTGTCTGATACTTACATTGAGAGAAACTATAGAAAAATTTGATATTGAGTCCATTATAGATGAAATTTATGAAAGAAAAGACTGCAGAATATTGGTAGTAAATTTGTGTCCATAATTGCCCACATGTTTTGATATAATAAAAAATGTAGCTTATATTGTATGTAGTACTTATCTTTAGTTACTATTAAATAAATGCAAAGATTGTTAGAAAAATTTACATTAATAACAGTTGGGTCCACATGACCTCAATTCCGGATTTGATGCTGAGCACTTCTATGCAAATTATGAATGATATGAACTTTGGATATGATACTTTTTTATCTCTTGGCATCTTACTGCTGAACCTATAAATCATAACCTTTGGAATTCAATGTGAACCCTACTTAACTGCATTGTTACTAGAAGCTGATGCTTATAGCTTTGTTCAAATTGGACATTTGGAAACCATATTTACCTAAACCACATTATTTACCTAATCTATCTTCACAATTTTATTGAATCACTTCCCACTTCAAATGACGTGCTGCACCTGCAGTTTATCTAAGATAATAATTGTGTGCTTAGATGTGTTTCTGAATGTCGTCCATTGTTGACCTGCAATAACAATTTTTCCTTTAATGTAAATTAAATCCTTTCCTTGCTTTTCAGCCCTAAATCCTGATAAATGGATTGAATTCAAGCTGCAAGACAAGGTGCAGGCCAGCCACAATTCCCAGTTATTTAGGTTGGTTTGTATATAACTCCTCTGTCGGTTTTTTACTTGTTATTCCTCATTTTATCCCTTTATCAAAATAATTTTGTTTGTAGTTGTAACATATGAGGTTGCATGAGTGTGCCTCTTAACTTTTTGAGCAAGTAAAGTGGACATTTGGTTGCCATGCCAACACAGAAGAGTAGACTTTCTGGAGCGGATGCAGTGATTAATTTGAAGGGCTTGAATTGCTTGATTGCAGCAGTTTTGTTGAAAACTAGATAATCTTATAATCATTGCCCTCTGACATTGGTGGTGAAGTTGACCCAGTTTTCTGTTAAAATATGGTAGGTTTTCATTTGATCCCAGTGCAAAGTTAGGCCTGGATGTTGCATCCTGCATTATTACGAGGTACTTCCTTAGAAAGTTGACTTCTTTTGTGTATACTTCTCATGTATGTAAGAATTTGAATTTCCTTGTGACTTGGTGACCTGGTAGACTTCACGTAATTGACAAAATTGATTTTTTGCAGAGCTCCTATGGGACAAAATGCTGAAGGCAAACCAAAATATGTGATTCGCCCGTAAGTTATTTTCATTTTATTGTGATACCATGTTTATTTTACACATTTGACTTAGGTATACCAAGTTGGTGTCTTTCATCAAGTATCTCCTCTCTGGTTTCTCTGAATGTTAAATCTATTTTCTCCTGTTTCGTACTCAGTGAATGTTATGGTATTAAGAAAGGAAAAAAGTAGCATATATTTCACATCTAACATTCTATCAGTTTGATTTAGATATTTCTGTAGCACTTGATTGTAAAATTATGAACAGGAAAATCAGAGTCCGATCAACACTTGAAGTTGAGCAAGAACCGATACATTCTTAAGACAATTCTAAAATTGAACATAAAACCTAGCCTATTGCATTCAGAAACTTGCTAGATATTCATAGGATGCATCATTTATTTCCAAGTTATTGGAGATCTGACATCAACCAGTAGTGGGGGAGTTCTTATAAAGATTTTTTCTGCAGTTACACTCCTATATCAGATCCAGATGCCAAGGGATACTTTGATTTGCTAATTAAGGTAATCGTTCATCATTTATTTCTATCATTTGTATATCCCTGCCATTCTAGTCAGACCTTGAGCTTTTATTTTATGAGCAATCTTTGACTTATTTAAACATTTTCAGGTGTATCCAGAAGGTAAAATGAGTCAGCATTTTGCTAGCTTGAAACCAGGAGATGTAGTAGAAGTGAAAGGGTGAGTAATGCAGGATTAACCATGCATCAACTCTTATGTAAGTTATTAGCCTAATAATATGCTTTCTTCACCAGGCCGATTGAAAAGCTCAGGTACAGTCCAAATATGAAGAAGCACATTGGCATGGTAAGACAATTGTTAAGAGTTGCTTTTGTACATATATAAATATAGACGTAGATCAAGGGAAACAGTGTGAAATAAAGTATGGGCATGGGACTTTTAGCCTGTAAATTCCAGAATGCTTCATAAAAGATTGAATAAATTTGTAGGATGTAAAAGTTTGACTTCCCTTATAGAATAAATTTGTTGGATTTAAAAGTTTGACTTCCCTTAGTGTGTCAACCACCCAGGGCATGCCTGATCATACAAATGTGAAGAACATTTTCAGAAAATCCTACTACCTACTGCACCCCATATTGCGAAGACTCTAGAAAGTCGCATATTAGACATTTTGACCAGTGTCATGAATTTGCCAGGCACTCCAATCTTGCAAGGTCTCCGGTGTAGGACAACCTGGTGCTGCATTTTTGTGATCTTGAGAAAATTGAATTAGATATTTATGGTATTTATTCGCCAAAGAAGATTGAAAGGAGGTGTGATGCAGAAAATCCACAAAATTTGAATATCCAAAAAGGGATTCCTTGCCTGCTTATTAGCTGTCACTCCATCAAAGATAATCTTGTAAAACGACACCACAAGCAATATCTTGTTCTACCATTAGCCTAATTAGGTTTGGTGAGGTCAACTATGTGGTCCACCTGTGCTGTTTTTTCTTATCTTGACAAAATTGACTATATTTCTGGGAATTCTTTAGTAAAAGGAGCACGATTGAACCCTATTGAGTTTGCTTAAACTATTCCAGGACCTGTATTTCTTAGGTCTAGAAACCTTAAACATGAGAGAAAAGAAAAGGCATCTTTGAATCCTTTATTTTAAGTAGCGAATATGGTCATATTGCTGGAGGAATGAGGACAGGTTAGTTCAACCTTGCTCCATTTATTAACTTGCTTAAGTATTGAATTTTGTTTTCAGATTGCAGGAGGAACTGGAATTACTCCAATGCTTCAGATAATAGATGCTATCCTTAAGAACCCTGATAATACCCAGGTGCCCTAAAATCTAAATGCATTCTTTGGGTTTTTTTGAATCGAGAAGAAACAGATGGTCAATATATTCTTTGGACTTAGATAATGAACTTTGACTCTTTGTAGGTCTCACTGCTATATGCTAAATGTATCCCCTGATGACATACTTCTCAAAAAGAAGCTTGACGTGCTTGCTGCCAGCAACCCTAACTTGAAGGTGCTAAAAGAACCAACACAACCTTTATCCCTTGTGATACTATTTAAAATAAAATCTAACATCTTTGTCACTTTTTAGATATTCTACACTGTTGATAATCCAACAAAGGATTGGCTGGGAGGTAAAGGTTATATATCAAAGGATATGGTAGTGAAAGGCTTGCCCAGCCCCAGCGATGACACACTTATCCTTGTAAGTTTTTTTCTTCCATGAACACCACCACCATTCTCATCTCAGATAAATTTATCAAAATTTTGGCCTCAAATCCATCTGCATGGATGGTGGATTTAATTTCTAATTTTCAGACGGATTGAACTGATGGTATCTTTTTTTCTCCTAATTTGATCCATGCTCAAACACTAAATTATGTGATTGTTTCACTCTCCCACTAAGAGCAATTAGATAAATATTAATATGCTTCTTATGAGCTTCTGTTGTTTCTCCAGGTTTGTGGTCCCCCTGGACTGATGAAACATATATCCGGTGACAAGGCAAAGGATCGATCGCAAGGACAGGTGCATATTTTCAAAACTTCAACCATACAAATCGTCTAAAATTGTTTCCCTGCTCACTGTTTTCGTAATCTCTTCTGGTTCTTTACATTTTATTCCCTATTCCTTCTGTTGCCTTCTTGCAGCTGACTGGCATACTCAAGGAACTTGGATACACAGAAGACATGGTTTACAAATTCTGACCCCAATTTATGTTCATAAGCAGTTCAATGAATGGACTTGAAACAATATACAATAATTCTACGCAAACATGTGAATGCAGCGTGGATTGATTTATCACTCCTTGGGCGGTGACGTATGTTTAAACCTCAAGTATGAATCTTTGATGGCAAAAACTGTTTACGACTCCGCTTCTTATTGTCTCTTCACTTTATTCTATTGAGTGAATCTGGAAACGATCGAAAATACAGATAACTAGATTTTGGGTTTGAATTAGAGATGTCATCTGATGGAATTTGTTTGGATCTAACTCGTGTAAGATCAGTAACTCTTCAACTAGAATTTGGATGCAATAACTGAGTACAAATAGTTTGAACATACAGAAAACTCATGCAGCAACTGTCTATCTGTATAGAAAGAAACAGCGTCATAGAACTCATTAATTAATGTTCTTCGCATAGAGTAAAATGAATTGCATTCCTTTAATCGTGAAGGGTTTGTATCCATTTGTTTCTGAATGTGTATTCGAACTTGAGTAAGTTGAGCATTTTAACATTCAATACTGTTCATAATTTGAATTTTTATATTGAACACTGAACTTGCGTTATAGACTTGTTCATGACAATATCCAGATTTCCACTCATTATAATAACTAATATTCAAATTCAAACCCAATAATTTTATATTAGATCCAAATTCGAATCTATATTTATTGAAATAAGTATTTTCAGATCCTAAAACACACAGGGGTATGGGTATCAAATAGGTAAATTTATCCTTTAACATTGAATTTGTAAAATTTTGATAAATCAATTGTCTCAATTTATTTGTCATTTAAAATTTCTAAATTTTGTACATGGTTTATTTATTTATTTATTTTTTGTGTTTGACATTTGAAAAAAAATTTGCCATGATTTTTCATCTTTATTGCCATAGTGATTACTCCAAATTAAGTTTCTAAGATTATTTCGAACGTGGTGTGATAGTTTAGAAAATAAAAAAATACATAAAAAAATTAAATTAGTTATGCTTGACTAATATATAAAATTGATAAAGTTTGTTTGAACTTGAATTGTAAAAACTCGTCAAATAAAAGTTGAACACAATTTCAAATGGATAAAAATATTTATTCAAAAGTTAAAATATAATGTTCATACTTTTTTTTCCAACCGGTTCTACAATTTTTGTTTGTATCTCTATTCCAATGTAAATTAATTAATAACGGTCTATTATTGAACAAAGTCAAGATCATTATTTATATTTTAATCATGTTCAATTTTCACATATTAAAAATTTGAATAGCTTTCATTTATTTTTCTTCATAAGTTCATGAAATATTTTAATAAATTAATATAGTAATATGTTCTAGTAATATTATTATAAAAAAACATGTAAATTTATTTCATTCATTTTAAGATGGGTAAGACCCAAACCAAATCCAATTATTTGGATAACATAGAAAAGATCCAACGATTTTTACGGGTACAGTTTAGGTATGATTTATAAGTAATAATTACGAATATTTATTGATTCCGCTCCCATGACTGTCTGTTGGAATACCTTTTATGTTATTTATGCAACCAAGGACTATCAAAATATAGACTAACTCCTCTATCGCTGATAACATTGGATATAATTTGCGGTACCAAATCATTTAGGATGATATAGGGTATTGAACATTTTTATTGAATCGACACAGGGATCCTGATTGGCTGATATCCTCGAATATTATCAGTCAATACCTTGAACCATGATTATGACCAAAACTTTGGTGTCAATGTAATAATCATACAAAAGAGCACAAACTTGTCTGTGGATGATTAAACTATCAACCAAGATTCTGGATGAGCTAAAGCAGTACCTGCTTCAGTTGTGAACTTAATTCCTGTGGGCAAAGGTTAGTAACTATTTTGGCTTATGTTACTCCAACATCTATGAGCAAGTAACTGATGTATTTGGTTTGTGTGACTACAATTTCTTAGGAACTTCTAGTTATTTCTAGACAAGGAAGTATTTAGCTACCCCTAGGCCTTTAGTGGAGAATATACCATTCAAATATGTTTTAAACTTCCTGTATGCAATCCTTATAACCTCCTGCAATCAAAATGTCATCCACATACACAAGCAATACTAACAAACGTGTTGAAGTAGATTAGTGAAGAGGCAGTGATCATGCTTGGATTGAACGAACTCAAAGCTTCAATCTTGGCAATGAATTCAGCATTCCATTGTCTTGAGGCCTATTTTAATCCATAGAGAAACCTCCTGAGCTTGTAGATATGTCCTTTTGGAACAGTGTAGTCTTCTGGAGGTGTTATGTATATTTCTTCTTCAAGGTGGTCGTGTTGGAACACATTGTTGACATCTACATAATGCAAATGCACTTTAAGGAAGTTGTGACTACCAGGAGGATTCTTACTATTACTGCTTTGGCCACTGGGGGAGAAATACTCATCCCTTCCACTTGGTTGTAGCCCTTGGCTTCCAACCTAGCTTTATGCTTGTTGACAGATCGATCTGCATTCAGTTTGAGCTTGAAAATCCACCTGCCTATGGTCCTCTTGATTGGAGGGAGAGGAGTCACTTCCTAAGTGTTGTTTCTTTCTAGAGCATCCAATTCAGGTTGCATTGTTGCCTTCCAATCCTCATGCCCACAAGCTTGGCCATAGCTTCTAGGCTCCTGTAGGTTTTTTAAGGAAGCCAAGAAACATTCATGTATAGGAGTAAAAGTTGTAGCAGACAATGTACTGCGATCTGATAATGAATAATTGAGTGGAAGTCGTGCATCCATGTAGGTTTGATAACTACCCTGGTGTACCTCCTTAGGTGCTTTATTAACCAAATTTAAGAACTTCAAATTAATGGGGCTTTCCGGTTCAAAACTTGCATTGGCAACCTATTTATAATATAAGTCATAGTAAGTAGGCCTCTGACCAAAATATGCTAGGCATATTTGATTGAAATTAGGCCCGTCAATGGGTAGGGTAAGGCCCTACCCAGGTCCAGACCCTAAAAAGGCCCAATCTATTTTATCCAAACATAAACCTTATCCAATCCATTTTACCCCACTCAAGACCCAATCAGACCTAGTGTTTGAGTCCAATCAGACCAAGACCCGATTTTTTTTTTCCCCGATCTATTTTTTCTGCAAATTATACTAATTAAATTAATTATTTTATTTTTATTTTTATCGATAATATATAGGGGTATTCATATGGATGGCAATGGGGCGGGTCTGGTACGGGTCCGCCCAGACCCGAGACCCGCCCATTAAATTTCAGCAGGATTCATAACCCGCCCCCAACCCGCCCCGCCCCGCCACATAGAAAACCCGGCCCCGCCCCGCCCCGCCACCCCGCCCCTCCAACCCGCCCCGCCACCCCCCCCTCCAACCCGCCCCGAATTCAAGCAACAGATCTATGATTTCATATGCTCAGAATTCGAATTCTTTGGCTATGAATCCAAATTGCAGAAGCACAGCAAATCCAACATCAGTATGCAATATCAATGACCAAAATGCACAAATATAAACCCCCACAGTCCCCTCAAAGTATTACCCTCCAAATAATACTTAACATGATATTCCAGTAAAATGCACAAATAATCCAAAATAATTTCACATACTTCTAGCTCCAATTCACCCAAAACAAAGAAGAGCACAACCACCTCACAACTTGAGCAAAAGCAAGTCTGGATCCCAGCTGAAGAAAGTACTCGTGTGGAGAGACCAAAATGCGACGAGGTGGGCACGGCGACGAAGGTGGGCTGAGCGACGACGGCGACGAAGGTGGGCTGAGCGACGACGGCGACGAAGGTGGGCTGAGCGACGAGATTGTAATGGCCGCCGGCAGGGAGGAAAAGCAGGACAGAGATGAGGAGGTTTTGGTCAGCTTCTGTCTTCTTTCACCCTAAGTGCTATCATGCTGCTACTGCTACTCACTTTATTGCTATTCCATACTTAGTTCTTGTTCCCAAATTATTAAATTAAGTGTTATTTAGATTATAGTTTTATTTTTTAATCTTTCAACTTAAATTAAAATAAATTATAAATTATAAATTCTTTAGAACATGTTTATTGTATTTTAAATTACTTTTGTACATAATAAATTACAAGTTTTTTACTCTCATGAAATTTGTTATTGGTGTAACTATTTGTTATTATTTGAAAAATTATAAATACCATTTAAAATTAATAAATGTGTAACAAATACTTCATATAATAGATCGTCACGATGGGTATTTAAACGATTATTAATTTTAAAAGATATTTATAATTTTTTAAATAATAATAAAAATAATCAATAATTACGATATTTTAAAATTTCGGCACCCGATTCATACCAAATTCAAATATATATAAGATTATGTTAATTGGATCATATTGGACGGTGTGATTTAAAATCATATGGCCTGATTGAACGATACACCGTCTTGAATTTTAACGGCCAGATCAACTTATGTTGTTCAACAATATAAGATGATAGTTACATCAATGTAATAATAACATTTATGAATATATAAATTTATTAGTTATTATAGATTGTGAATATATATAAATGTCAACTGTAAAATATTTTATGTATTTCAATTACATTACTTCATATAATAGATACTTTTATTAGTTTTCTACAATTTAAATTATTCAGTATGAATTTTATTTTATTTTTTGGTATATATTACTACTAAACTAATTAGTAGTTTATATTTATAACAACTAGCCATTGTGGCACGCCGTCTCTGCGTGCATATAATAAATAATTTTTCATACTTTAAAATACATTATATAAGAGTAAAATATGTAAATCAATATATTAAATTTAAAAAAAGAAAGAAAGAAAAGAAAAGAAACTGATTTATCAGTTAAAATAAATTTAATAATTTAAATAAGTTAGTTATATTATTAGTTCAATTGCATCTTTTTTCTATATAGTTTAGACATAAATATAAAAGATATAAATACAGATAGATAGAATAGATAATAAAAAGGCTAATTTTGAAGATATATTAGTATAGATATAGATAAAAAAGAAGAAACTAATTTATTAATTAAATATAATTTGAAGAGTTGAATAAGTTAGTTATCTTATTAGTTGAAGGGTATTTTTGACTTTACAAAAAATTGGTGCGACAGTGTCATTAACCGCCATTTGTGAGTGTGGAACCTCTTTTTTTTACATTAGTATAGATAAATTAAAATATTTTTTATTATTTTTTTGTATATAATGAGATCAACAACTTTTAAAAAATAACTTATATTTATTTTTTAATTAATATTAATAACTATTAAATATTTTAATACCTTAATATAGTTACAAACTTTAAAATGAATTGGATAAACAAAGAATACATTACATTAATATTTTTTTAATAAATAATATCAGTTTAGATTTAATACTTTAATATAATTTTCAATCTAAAATGAATTGGATAAGACAAAAAATACGTTCATGTTACATGTAAATTATTAAATTTCTTATCAACTATTTTTTTCTATTTTTGGTATTTTTGTACAGTTGGGTACATACAAAAATTATTTAGGATTCACATACATATATATATATATATATTTACTATAAATTTTTTATTTATAATATATTATATATTAATAATATTTAATAAAAATGGCGGTCCGGAGCGGGGCGGGTCCGGGTCGGGGCGGGGGGGGCGGGTCCGGGACAGGACCGTAACCCGCCCCGGACCCGGGCGGGGCTAAAAAAATTGGCCCCGGACCCGCCCCGGACCCGGAAAATTACGTCCCGGACCCGCCCCGCGCGAATTTTTCGGGTCCGGGTTGAAATTGCCATCCATAGGTATTCAATTCAGTTAACCAAAACCGATTTTTCAATTAACCAAAAAATTTGGCATAACGAAAATCGAACCAAACGAATCAGTTCAGTTTAGTTATAATTGAATATTTTTTTTTATTCGATTTGATTAATAACCGAATTACCAAAATTTTTGTTCAAATAATTAACTGTTATTAATCAATTATACGTTAACCAACAATGAAAATCATATTTTAACTTTGAAATTATTCCTTTTTATCCATTTGAAATTGTGTTCAACATTAATTTAGTCAGTTTTTTAATTCAAGTTCAAAAAAATTTTATCAGCTCCATATATTAGTCGAGTATAATTAATTTAATATTTTTTATATTTTTTTCATTCTTTTTCCTGTTACGTTCAAATTTAATTTTATTATAAACTTAATTTGGAAGTGTCACTACAAAAACGAAGATGAAAAACTTTTTCTTTTTTTAAATATCAATATGTAAAAAAATTAATATACCATGTACAAAAATTTAAAAATTTAAAATGATAGGTACATCGAGTTGATTGATATATAAAAAATTTAAAAATTTTGTATATTTATTAAAATTTACCCATTTAATATCCATACCCATGGGTATGTTAGGGTCTAGACCCTACCCATACGCAAAATACTTATTTTAATGGGTATGGGTCTAATCTAAAATTACAGGGTATGGGTCTGGGTATTACCCGCCCATTGACAGACCTAATTGAAATATTAGCGCTCTAGCAACTTGAAAGAGATGTTTATGCTTTCTTTCCACCAGACCTTTTGTTGTGGTGTATAGACACAAGTTTTCTAGTGAATACCTTTTGCATGAATTCTTGGCATTCTTGACTTACAAATTATGCACCATTGTCACTTCTAAAAACTTTGATTCTTTTCTCAAATTGATTAAGAACCACTTTGTGAAACTTCTTCAAAATAAATATATGTTCTAGGTTTGATGAAACAAGGTAATATCATTGTACACATGTGAGGTGGCCCCACTGTCGTTAGAACATTCAAAAACTAAATTGACTTGGGGCTTACCTGCATAGTCATCAAATTCGTCAAAGGTGTCCTCCCTAGCAAATGTCCCTGCATCATTCCTTTCCAACAGTCTCCTATTCATTGCATTTTGTACTGATTCTTGATCTGTTACTTAGCTATTTATTGTACTTAATGCTCTGCTAGTGGTGGTTGACCCTTTCTTCCTTTGATCCATGAGGGTCTTACATCAGTCAGGGTACCCATGAATCTCAAAACAATGCTTCCTCATATGCCCAATATTGTTATAATGTGTGCAGTATTGTCTCTTCTTATCCTGTGTTCCCTTCTTTTTCCATTAGTTTCTGGCATTAGCCCCCAAAAATTCCCTTTCCTGCATAGACATATTTTGGAGGGAATTTTCGTATGTCAAGCTTACCTCCCTTTGTCTTTTCACTCGCAGCATGATGGGATAAGCTTTAGATACATTTGGCAGGGGTTCCATCATCAGCAGTTTGTTCCTGATACTTTCAAATGTCTCATTAAGGCCCATCAAGAATTGCATGTGATGATCCCTTTGGTACATATTGGCTATTTCTTTAGAGGTATCGCAGCTGCAAGATGGGATCGTCACCAAGCACCCCATTTCATTCCAAAGTTTCTTAAGTCTATTGAAGTAGGCGGAATCTGGGAGGGTTCATTGTTTGGCAGACGCATTTTCTCTTTGCAGCTGGTACACCATGGGTCCATTGTTGACCCCAATTCTAGCCAGAGATCCCTCGTTATGTCAATATACAATACGATATCCTTGGATATGCAATCGAGTATCCAAGAAATGACCATGCCATATGTCTCTCCCATTATTTGACACCAAGATGGTGCCTAGATTATCAGTAGCTTGGACCCTCAAATGATATGCGTTTGCTTCAGCCTTCTTGCCTTTGTTTTCAAAATCCTTTGAAATTAAAATTGTCCAAATAAATTTAAAAGATTTATAACTAGGGATTCCAAATCTATAATTCCAAATGTAGCCCAAGGTAATTCTTAGTGATTGGCTAACGTTACAGTTATATTTTACAAAATGACAAATACTTGATACTAAGTTTAATACATCAAATGTAATTATCTAAATAATACACTCTTTTCACATGATATTAGTCCATGATAGACAACCTAATACATTGGATCACAGTAAACAAAAAATTACATGACCTCGAAATATTCTATTCCAATTTCATCATCCAACTTACTTTTCTTGCCAACAGTTTGAGATTGAGAATGATTGCGGATGGCAACAGATTGGAATTGAGGCGGGTTTGTTAAAATTTGCAATTTCTTGAATTCAGAATTCATGAAAATTTATAATTTTCAAAATTAAAAAAATAATACTGCCATAACAGTATAAATATGAAACAATAATATTTATTTAGAGAAGTCTACATTATAACCAGAAACTATTTTATATCATTATTTTAATTGATAAAAAATGTATTATAGGTAATTCTACATAAAATATACACATTTTTGCTATATATGTATAAAAATACTTCATACAAATATATATTATATTAGGAAAAAAAAATACTAAAAGAATCAGGTTCCCTATTGGCTTGGTCCAGAAACACCAAAACTTGAGACTTGCACCAAAATCCAATTATGATTTAAAAACTCGCCCCAAACGGCCCTTCTCCCATCCCACTGAAAATGTTTGTGCCAATTCCCACTGAAAGCTACCTCATGTAGCTGTTAGCTTACAACGGTAGTCCAAGAGCAGGAATCACATTTGATAAAATTCGTAAACGTTGAGGACTCAATGTGTTCCAAGATGACCAATTCAGTGTAGAAGAATAATTTCTATATTTGGAACGTTTGCAGAAGATATTACTGTAATGATAGAAAAAAAAAGGTAGGGAAAAATACAAGTAGCAGTTTCGATAATTAGAGGATCACAAAGGTTTAATCCCCCAAGAGAAACTTGATCAGTGAAAAACTTGGGATAGCGCGACGATTGCCTATGCTCTTCATTAAGGGGCATGAAGCATGTCTAGTATCTTGGAAGGATGAAAAAACAAACACTTGTTACCTATCTAATGCCTGTGAGTACACTACTAAAATCTTACACATACGACAGCCAGGAAAGGGCAATGGGTACAATCATTTAATAACAAACATGTCAACTAGTTATATTACCTGTAGCTTGAAAAGCGAAGACCGGAATTACAGCCCCTCCTCAAGCTTGAAGAACCTGACAGTGAACTATGCGGTTTTTGTGGCGATTTCTACCTGCAAGGTTTGACAAAAAACTTGTGACTAAAGTTTTGAAGTGTCCTTTCCCAGGTATAGTTTCCCCTAAATGATCAGTGGTAGCAGTGGATCCATGGTCGGATTTTGAGACATGGATGAGAGATATACTCATGTTATTTCTTATAATGCACAGTTTTCCATTAAGAGGAAGGATTGCTGCTGCCTCTAAAGCCTTTGAGTTGCCCAAGTGCATTTTACTATCAATACGTTTGCTCCAAGAACCACTTGTTTCATCATATATTCTAAGTTTGCAGCCATCTTTACAATCTAAAGCATAGAGATTCCCATTAATTGTAGTGCATGGATGCCTCCAACCTGCAACCATTCCATCATAAACAGGGCTCCAGCTATCAATTTCAGGTTGATACACCTCGCTAACAACCTGCCTCTGTGAACCCAGCCCCTTCAAGAACCACTTTCCTTCATAAACAACCCCTATGAAAGGTACCATTGGAGTGCTCATATCAGAGATGAAGGACCATCTGTTTTTGTTGGGATCATAAACCTCAGCTGATTTCAATGACCGATGTGTCCCCTCGTTCTCCCCGCCAGCCACATACAAGCAGTTGTTTATGACACAACAACCAAAAAAATGTCTCCTCCGCAGCATATCTGGAGCACGGTGCCATTTGTTAGTCCTAGCACTGTAGAAGACAACTCTTCTCATGGAACCTTTAACTGGATCTTTCCCACCAACCAAGTAGAGGTGACAACCACTAAGAACTGCACATCCAAAATCACGAGCTTCACAGTATTCTCTTGGTACAGGAGGTAGAGGTTGCCAAACTTGATGCATTGGGTCAAAGGCATGCCATGATAATTTTCCACCTCGGTCTCTCTTCATGATGTATATCCACTCCTCTGCAATTCCCAGATTCTTCCTAAGCGAGTAAAAGAAATTACCAGCCAAAAGGCGATACCATCTTTTGCAGACAAGACGGAGCTTGAAATGCTCAATTCTTGGGACACGGATTAAGCAAGCAATTGCAAGATCATCTGGAAGTCCAGGTAGCAGAGGGGATTGACTCCTATTCCTGTCACGTGGTGGCTTCTGTCTGGTGGGGTGAATTGAAGGTTTAATGTCGGGCTGAAGACACATTTTTGTCCCTGGTACATACTTTTTAGCCCCAGCAATAGTTTTGAGGCCTGCATCAACCCTACAAAGGCATGCTGTTGTATCCACCTGTAACCAAAACAATTGTTATTTCATAAGAGGGGGGTTCCAGCTGCCCACAAATCATACTTGGCGTTTACTATAGAATGAGTAGGATCAATGGGTTCTTTTGCTAAGACTTGGCATAAGATTTGGTGCAGGAACTTACTTATTGTAGATTTCATGTCAGATTACTTTTCTTTTCAGTAGCTCAATTGTTAGACTAGGCCTCACTTCTGGGTTTCACATTCCTATAAAACACACCTTCTTCCTGTTTTCTTTCACCTCTAAAAAACAATTCTGGACACTACACTCCTCTAGATAGAGGGTTCAGCCAAATAACGTTAAGAAAAGCAACTCATGAAAGACTAAGCTCCATGCCATTTTCTTACAAGTATGGAAGAGATCAGTCTGGAAATGTTTGTCGTATAAAGTTTAGCATTGTATCTATTCTATTATAAAAGCATCAGTATTTTTTTGAATTTTATGTTAGACAAAATTATCTTTCTGATGTTATTATTTCTAAGGATAAAGATGTCGACTAATATTATTAATATCATTATAATTATCTTAGTTTTGATTTTGGTAATATTTTTACCGTGATAAAATATATTAATTTCACATTGAACTTAAATTTTGTTTCATAATAATGATTCAATGATATTTCCATGCTCAATGTCTTATCTTAAAATATTCACATTCTTAAATTAATGTATAGCTTAAAAAGTGCATGTTTTCTCTTTCTCAAATCTTGTGATAACCTTGATCATTACTCAGGTTTTCATAGATACCACCATCACATTTTCTGTTGATAGCTAAGGGACCAACTCATTCATAAAAAACCATATTGAGAATATAACATACACTTCTTTCATTTTGCATTAGTAACAGTGGTACAGTGGTGTAATCAATTCATATTTATTACCTGATGCTACTTTTACCCTTGAAAAAGAAACCATGCAGTAAATCTTACATTGTTAAATCTTGAGATAAATTGGCAGCTTGATAAGAGCTATAACCTGCTAATAGAACTGAAATGGTTTCTATCTAGTGGATGCTCAATATAATTCGGAATTTGCAGGGTTTCGGAGTAAGAATTAAACCATAAAACTTATAGATACAAGAACTTGTAAAAGAAACGTAGAAGGAAGAGATGGCGGACGAAGAACAGTGAAACACAGAAATCCACACCAATTTTAGTAAAATAGCAGAAGTGAAAACATCCAGATAATTACCAAGGGAGGCTGAATCACTCTATCCATTTGAGTATATAACCACTAGCCAATACTAAATTCCTCCAAATTAACAGCATGCGTAGCTGCAAAGCTCAATTAGGGTAGTATACTCTCATCTTCAAACCTTCACACCCTGCAAGCCACATTACATGCTACCAGAATTGACAAATAGCAAAGAATAAGTCGAAGTTTGAATCCAACACACATAATTTCACAGAGAAACAACAATAACACATAAATTCTTACATCAATATATATCGGAGAGGGATGCAGAGAGCCAACCCCAAATCGAAACATCAACTGAAAGAATAAACTGATCCACCGAGCAAAGCCATGTAAAAATAAAAAACCCAGATAGAAAAACTTCACAGAATGAATAGTAAATAGAAAATGCAAAACCCACAAAGTGTCTAATCCTAGAAAAGGAAACCCTAAGCCCCCGAAAATGCGAGCCAGCAAGAAATGGGCAAAAATGAAAAAGCAAAGGAATGCAGAGAGATATCAAGTCAGATGGAGACCGCTCTTGCTCTCAATTCTCGTTTCACTTGTCATTTATTCTCTCTTTCACACCATTAACTCAACACCTTCAGTGGGATTTACAAGTCAGATGGAGACCGCTCTTGCTCTCAATTCTCGTTTCACTTGTCATTTATTCTCTCTTTCACACCATTAACTCAACACCTTCAGTGGAAAATCGGGCCCATTCGAAACAACCTACCAAGCACAAGAGTCTGCTCAAGAAAAGACCAAGAATGAACCAAAAGGCATATTTAATTTTGACTCAAAAAAAAAAAACAAGGACAGGACTGTCAGAACCAAAAATTTGGAACACGAGAGAAGAAATCTACGTAGTCAAAGGAGCGAACCGGGGGGTCTTGTTTGATTGCTTATGTTGGTTTTATTTTTACAGTGTTTGTTTTATTTTGTAGAGATAGTGACAAAATAAATAGATATAAATATATATATATATATATGAGAAATAATGTGTATGTTTAAATTTATTTTTGAAAATAATTTAAGATAGTATAAAATATGTGTTGTATGTTTAGTTTTATATCTTGTAGTATAAAATACACTGTTCGTTGTCAAGTTATATCTATTTTATATATATGTAATTATGTATAATTGTATATCTATATATATTATTTGTAGGTGAATTGAATTATATATATATATATATATATTTTGATGAAAATAATACTCAATTTATTTTGTATTTCATAAAGAATAAATATATATTTAATAAATATTTTTATGCACATGGGTAACGAGATAAGAGTTTTATGGATGTTCTATTTAAATAATATATTTAACGAATTTATTTAAATAATTTTATATTGAAAAAGTTTTATATAAATTATAAACTATTCCATGTAATTATAGGGCATGATTAAATGGTTAAAATAATATAACATATTTTAAATAGAAAAATAATACACATAAAAAGAATGGATGCATCTAAGATGGATGGTAAATTACTATCAATCAAAAATAAGTTATTTATGAGTGTAAGTTTAGCTCCAACACATTAATAAAATATATGCCTAAGAACCATCATGGTCGTCTTGTGGCGGTCCATGTGGCTGGTATAATCGAGCGGTATTATCCCTCTCACTAGTATTGCGACGTCCATGGTTTGACTACACCTTGAAATGACGGATTTCAATCGAGCTCATATATAGGCTTAAGCGAGGTGATGATGGCACATTTCGCCTCATCCGTGCACCATCCACCACATACGCCGCATGTCCCACTGTCCTAGGTATGGGACTATACGGAAAGGGGCATGGGAATCGAAATGACGATGGGGGTATCTCGATCGACTCTCTGGGAACTACGCACTCATTACTACTATTGCCAATTGTGCTCAGCTACGAATACATTTGGGACTTGGCTCCTCAAGCATACCCCAATAATCCGGTTCTAAGTATTGATAGTAAAGTAACATCATGCCAAGGGAGGAAGTTTATATAGTGTTAATTAACAAGCAACGTTTCATAGATATACAAATTCAAATATTCATATAGCAAAAAGAGACCAACTACATACCTATGTAGTTGGTGCATGAAATACATTGAGAATGTTTCTATATCGTATCATATCCTTGGTATATGGATGATTTAATTGAAAATGTATTATTAAAAGGATATGTCCAATCAGAAAATATGTAATTTGAAAGATTATGACTTTTCATTCCAATTAACATATCATTTCATCTAAAGACATAAATATCACCAAAATGGACGCATTGTTTCACCCAATGGTCACATCATTTTAACCAAAGAACAAATTTATTCGGTTGATTACACATGATTGGATGAAAATTTGGCGTCATCAACCATCATTCGCAGGTCACGAACTTGTTATGTATCACACATCGTAATCAATCACTTATCACAATTTAATTTGATTGACATAAATTTAATATTTCATAAGATTTTTTTGTGTAACAAAACTTGTGTCTCTATATTTTTCTGTTTTCCCCCTTTTCATTACTATTCACCAAATATATGAACAAATGATTAAAATATTTTTGATTAAATTCCTTTTCTTATTTCTCCATTATATCAAACATGGGAACAATATACTAACATAATTCATTTCCTACTTTTACTCCATTCCTAAGTTGATCCCATTTCCATCTAAAATTTTATTAATCAAACTTATTAGTCATATACTCGGGAAAATAGTATCTCTAGTCCTATAAATTAGGCTCGTTTCACTTTTGCTCTCATTCATTACGGAATTAGCACTTTTATTTCCGTAACCTACAAATATTAACACTTTTTGTCATCATCTACTTTTTCATATACAATTTTAACGATGTAGGCCATAAACCCAACACGTAGTTGTTAAGTTATTTTGGATGCAGGAAAATTTGACTTTTCTTTCCACAGTAAGCATATGAATGCTCTACTTAGCTTACTTGATTTACTTAGTAGAACACGTGATTCTTTGTGTTGCTTGTACTGTGTTTCAACTTACACAAATATGGAAAATGTGGTATTCAATTTTGTGAGTAAAGAGAGAAATTCCCATTTCTTTGCCATAATTTTATTCAAGATTTGTTCCCCCCCCCCCCCCCCCCTCAAATCTTCGTAATTATATCTCTCCCTCCAAAATGATCCCAAGATGGAAAATGCATCAATTCTCCCTTGAGTCAAAAATACTTTAACTTGCACATTACCTACGTCGTTAAATTGTAAACTGAAAAGTAAACGGAGATAAAAAAAAAAATACTAATTTTTATAAAATATAAGACTAAAAATATTAATCTCATAATAAATAAAATCAAAATTGAAAAGACCATAAAATATATAAGAAAAAATAAATATACTATTTCCCTTACATAACTTTAGTAGAGTGTCTGTATAATTACCAATACTCTAAACATTGCACTCTAAAAACAACTCAAAAATTTGATTTGGACTACTTTTTAGGTTAAGGTACTCATTGGAGGAATGAAAAATTGGTCCACAAAATCAAGTTTGATTGGATTAAACATCCAAATTGTGTAAATGACCTACACATAGGTTTAGGACTACAATCCCACCCCCAATACCCTCTACAATTTCATTTCACCTATACATACCCTGCATATATATTTAAATAAAACAAATAATATAATCTTTATAAATATTGTTATTAAAAAAATATTATTAGCTATAATATAAGCGGTTATGATTAAAAATTATGGTAAATGACTATTATTAACTACGATTAAATAAAATTAATACAAAAGATTAGCTTTTCCACAATGAAAAGAATTATTTGTCACGATTATGAGCTATGAAGGCATGCTCGCAAAAATCATTTCATGGCCGTGATCGATAATTATTTACTATAATTATTTATTATTAATTATGGTAATTAATTTTAGTTAAATATTATATATTTTTTACTGTGGGTATATATTATATAGCAAATGAAATAGAAGATTGAAATGTGGCACAAATGATGGTACTCTAAAGGCAACAGAATAAATATCCTTTTGGGCTCATTTATTTAAAATTGAGCCATTTTTGGAAACAGTAAAAGAGTTTTTCATTTCTCTTCTTATCTTTTAGGGATAATTACATTTACATCCCTTCACCTATTGTCATTTTACACAAACCACCCCTACTTTTTAAAAAATTACAGAAACCATCCCTGACAGCTTTTGAAATCCCAAAATACCCCTATTGACTTGGTCAAACTTTAATTTAATTTTTTAATGACAGAAATGTCCTTAGGGGTGTTTTGTAATTATCAAAAGATAGAGGGGGTGTCAAAGTAATATTTATAAAATTGAATAATATGACTCTATATATTTTTTTTATTATTATTTATATTAATTTTTAATTAAATTTTAAATTATTTTATTAATCTTTTTATTGAATATATATAAATTTACACTTCTTAATAATTGAAATATTAAATTATTTAATTAATATATTAATAAAAACTAGTTACTAGCTTATAAATTCAAACAAAAAAATATCACACTTGTATAAATTAATTTGAATTCTCAAAATTAAAAATTATTTATTCTCTATTTTATTTCTAATTAAATTTTATTAAAATTAATTAATTATAATTCAAAATAAATTATGCAGTTTATATAAATTATAGTAGAATTAGTAAAATAAATAATTTATTTATTAAAATATTTTAAATTATTATAAATGTAAATATATACATATGAATATGTTAAATTATATACATATTTATATATTTATACTATATAAATATATATACATATATGTATAATTTTAATTTTAATAAAATTTAGCTATAAATAAAAATAAAAAATAAATCTTTTAATATTAAGAATTTAAATTAATTTATACAAATGTGATAATTTAATTTGAATTTATAAGCTTGTAACTAGTTTTTATTAATATATTAATTAAATAATTTAATATTTTAATTATTAAGAGGTATAAATTTATATATAGATTCAATAAAAAAGTTAATAAAATAATTAAAAAATAAATGAAAATTAATATAAATAACAATAAAAGAATATATGGGTTATATTATTCATCCCCATAAATATTACTTTGACACCCCCTCTACCTTTTGATAATTACAAAATACCCCTAAGGGCATTTATGTCATTGAAAAAATTAAATTAAAGTTTGACCAAGTCAACATGGGCATTTTGGGATTTTAAAGACTGTTAGGGGTGGTTTATGTAATTTTTGTAAAGGTAGGGGTGGTTTATGTAAAATGACAATAGGTGAGGGGGTGTAAATGTAATTACCCCTATCTTTTATGTGCACTCTGCAACTTTAAGTTCTAACTTTTTTAAAATTCACATTTTGGGTAATTGAATATAAATTTGGTTGAAAACTTGAAACCCAACGGAAATAAATTAATTATTGGACGAATATAATTATTATGAGTAAAGTATCAATAATTATTCAAATAATTAAAATTTTTTATGGTTAGGGATAATTATATTTTCTTCTCTTTAGGTTTGGTATAATTATACCTAAATTTTTAATGGTTTGAGAAATTACATCTATAAAGTTTGCTTCCGTCCAACAACAAGTATCCCATTAGTTAAAATTCAATGAATTTACTGATACTAACAAAATATTTGAATAAAAATTGATAGTCACATTTGATTGACTTATTACTAACTTATTGCAGGTCAATAATTTTTTTCGACTAAAAATGGTGAAGATATACTTCCACACATTAAGAGGTAAAGACGTATAGAAGTAATTTGATCATAAAAAAATTTTTTAACCTATAATAAATCAATATAAATTTTCAAATCATAAAAAATTTAGGCATAATTATCCGTTGTGGTTATATGAAATTAAAAGAAAGTTGGATGTAATTTCCCTAAGATTAGTGGAGATTGAAAAGCAGAGGAGGCAAAGCATGATTGAAGCATGGCAGCGCAGGAAGAAGAGCAGTGAGCAGACCTTTGGCCTTCCGTTTCTTCTCATCGTAACCACAAAAGATAAAAAAGTAAAAACTTCCTTTCGCAATTACTCTTCTTCCCTTTTCCCCATATACCCCATCTCCTCTCCTCTTTCTTCTTCTTTCTACTGTCAATCAAATTCCCTCCCAATTTCCAATTCTCTCTCTCTCTCTCTTAATTAATGGCACCAAAACAAACCAACTCAAACTAGAAAATATTACCAATCTTGCATATTCAAACACTCACATGCACATTTGTAAGAATTTCACACACCTCTTGTTCTGCTTTCCTGCTACTCGCTAAGCCACTTCAAACAACACCTGTTTCCATTCCCCTCTCTCTCTCTCGACACCATGTCGCGTCCCTGGTTCTCTGATTCCAGAACCCGCTCGACCCTTCAAACTCTTCCCAACAGATCCTCCTTTGTTCCTCGTATCTCAAAGAAAACCGACGGGCTGCTGGGGTTCACCTCACGTGGGGAAGAAAGGGAGTATCAAGAATCCCACAAGACGAACAGTGTCGCCGCCGCCTACGACGACGTCCCCGTGGAGGCGACTGGGCGCGACATTCCCCCTCATGTGACGTCATTTGAGGAGATGGGTTTCTCTACAAACGCCTTGACTGATAACATAAGGAGGTGCAAGTACGTGAAGCCCACCCCTATACAGAGCTACGCCATTCCCGTGGCCATGGCGGGGAGGGACTTGATGGCATGCGCGCAGACGGGGTCCGGGAAAACGGCGGCTTTCTGCTTTCCCATCATCAATAGCGTGATGGATATGCAGAGAAAGAAAATGTTTGTCAATCATAGTGCTGCAAGCGGCATTGCCTGCCCCGTGGCTCTGATACTGGCTCCAACCAGAGAGCTGTCTTGTCAGGTGCTCTGGTCCTTTTTCTCTGTTCGAACTATTAGCATTTCCTCAGTCATATTTGTCCTGGGTATCATAATGTTCGATGGGTTTTGCAATATTTATCCTCTCTTTTTCGAGTTGTTCTTGATGGATTTTCATAGTTCTCACTTCATCTTTCTTTCTCAAAGTTCTTGCATTTAGATCTTCGAACTTTCGGATTTTCTGTTAGTCTTGATGGCTTTTATGCTAACTTCTTACCAGATTCACGAGGTGGCAAAGAATTTTTCATACCAAACAGGAGTCAAAGTCGTGGTTGCTTATGGTGGGGCCCCTGCTGTCCAGCAGGTTTGGAGCTTGCTCTTCCATTTTCGTTTTGTCTTCTTTAAGCTTTTGTAAGCAACTCTGACGTTTCATTGCTTTACTGCAAGCTATAAAACATACAATCCTGTGAAAGTATGTTCAATATATCTTAGCGTTGTATTCGTTTCAAGTGTTTTCTTTTGGTTGTCTAAGGGTGAAATTCTGTGTTTACTCCAGTCTATTCATTAGATGTTCTGATGTATTTTGTGTCCCCATGAGAAAGTTCTTTGATCTGTTTATATTTGGTGTTGTCTACATTCTGCTCTGATTTTTCGTGTGGTTTAAGGGTGATTGTAATAAATTGTGGTTTTGTGATCGGAATTGATTGTTTAATTGTGTGATTTCGTAAAAATATTCTCAACCTTAAACCAAACGAATCCTAAGTTGCAAACTCCTCTTTACTCTTTTATTTGTTGCACTACGGCATGAAGTATCTTCAATCACACTTTTGTTTAGATCTAGGGGGGTGTATTATAAGTGGCCTCATTTTTAAAGTATAAAATAATTTAATTATATTTTTTATATTTTAAAAGAAACATGTCTCATTAAAAATAATATATTACGTTATTTGAAAAAATATTAAACAGTAGAGGTCTCATATAAAATGTGAAAACTTTGAAGTGGCCAATTGTAATATGACATGCTTCAAGGGAGGTGCTTGTAATTTGAATAATCCTAGGGGAAGGTTTCTGTAATTCGTAATGCAGGGAAAAAGAGTCGTTTTATTAAG
Organism: Sesamum angolense; assembly: GCA_034509725.1. Classification (NCBI taxonomy): domain Eukaryota; kingdom Viridiplantae; phylum Streptophyta; class Magnoliopsida; order Lamiales; family Pedaliaceae; genus Sesamum; species Sesamum angolense. The sequence goes on from JACGWL010000004.1 coordinate 7,081,418, forward strand.
GGCATTGGAGTCACTGGAGATCCATGTAATTTTTTTAAAACCTAAGGGGTGTCAACATATAATTAGACCAAATCCATGGGAGGATATTGTAATTATTCCGTTGCCCTTTTTTTTTAATGTGCAACAGAAAATTTAGGCTGTTTTAGTACATGATGTTGGGTATTGGCCCCTTATTCAGACATTATTGGGTAAACCAGTCTCTACTGAACATCATAATGCTTCTGGTTCTGCTATAGTTGCGAAATCTGGAAAAGGGTGTGGACATATTGGTTGCTACTCCAGGCCGCTTGGTCGACTTCATAGAGAGGGGCAAAATATCCCTTAGGAACGTTAAGTATTTGGCGCTGGATGAAGCTGACAGGATGCTGGACATGGGCTTCGAACACCAAGTCCGTAAGATTGTTCAGCAAATGGAGATGCCTCAACCGGGTGCTAGGCAGACAATGCTCTTCAGTGCAACATTTCCAGCTGAAATACAGGTCTGTTATCTGATCCCTTGACGGCTGATTTTGGTAAATTTTGTTTCAAATTCCCTGTTGAGATATCTGAATCCTGTATGAATCGTTAATGTACATATTTCTTGTCTGAATCTTAATTCATGGATGATGTGGAGAAGGAAAACAGAAACCGCACATTGTTTTAGAAATATTCATCTACATTTGGAAAAGACAAGGAAGCTGCTTGGATGTCTTGTGAAATATGAAAAAAATCTTTTGCAATTTTAATGTCTGGTTCACACGTTTTAATTCTTGCAGAGGCTGGCATCTGATTTTCTATCGAACTACATATTTCTAGCTGCTGGAAAGGTTGGATCAAGCTCTGATCTCATTGTTCAAAGAGTTGAATTTGTCCCCGATGTAGACAAACGAGACCATTTGGTGAATCTTCTTCGTCCCGGGAAGACGAATACGACCCCTTCTGAGGTATGTCTGGTGGCATTACTGGTTTCTTCAATATTTCATTAGTTGCAGATATTTCTAGCTTAATCTTATTTGTGGTCGGTCGTGCAAAGTTGAAATTGTTCTCTTGCAGGTTGCCTTGACACTGGTGTTTGTGGAGACAAAGAGAGCAGCAGATGCATTGGAATGCTGGCTGTCCAGGAAAGGCTTCCCTCTACTGCCATTCATGGTGACAAAATACAAATGGTTAGCCTATTTCATTTTTATTGCATAAAACATCATAAACTTCCACATTGTCTGAAAGGTGTGGAATTCCTGGAGAACTTTAATTTCTTTTACTTCTTTGTTTATATTGTCTTTTAATGGATGAAGGAGAGAGAGAGAGCGCTGAGATTATTCAGAAGTGGTCGCACACCAATTCTGGTGGCAACAGACGTAGCTGCTCGGGGACTGGACATTCCTCATGTTGCACATGTGATCAATTTTGACTTACCAAGAGCTGTAGATGACTATGTTCACAGGATTGGACGGACTGGCCGTGCTGGCAAGTCAGGGCTGGCAACAGCATTTTTCAGCGAGAAGAATGCACCTCTTGCAAAAGCACTGGTCGAATTGATGCAGGAAACGAATCAAGAAATACCCGAGTGGCTCAACAAATATGCGAAGACTACTTACACCGGTGGTGGTAGTGGTCGATCATCAGGCCATGGATGCAGTAAATTTGGTGGCTATGACTATAGAAGTGGTGCAGACTGCAAGAATAGCAACGACTTCCGGAGCCAACATGTGGACAAGGCTTTACCACCATATGCTGTCACTTCTTCCTCCAGTATTTCTGCATACAACGACTGCAACGCTTCCACATCTGACCCCATCGCTTACAATTTACCTTATGCTGCAGATACTTCTACCCCCACTGCCGGTTCACATGGTTTAGGCCCTTACAACCATCTATACAATGGTACGGTGGTCGCCACCGGCTGGGAGTAAACCCTCTTTACATGTTTACTTCATGGATAGTCTCGGAGTAGCAGGATCGGTGCAGCATAGTTTATGGCTTGCTATCTGAGTGACTAAAGAAATGCGGTAGTAACTGACTGGACAGTAACACAAGGCTGCTGTTCTTTTTGCTAACTGATGAGTAGTTAAATTTGCTACCTCACTGAATCTGGATGGCAACTGGTTTTACGCTATGTTTTGAGGGACATGCCTAGTTTACTGCACTGTTTGTTGCTTTTCCTGATCACTGTAATGCGTTGCAGCTTATGCTAAATGGAACTCTTGTTTCTTCTGATCTTCATGCCTTTGTTTTTTTTTCCTTTTCTTTTTTTTTTTTGGGGGTGGCCGGTGGGGTTGGCTTAAATTACGTGGATATTACGTGTAATTACAAAAATAATTTTGGCCCTCTATAAATTTATGGCGATGTTTACGACACCCTTATACGTTGGATATCCATGTTAATAGGTATTAGTTATTTGTTTATTAACAAAAATTTTGCCCTGCTACTGCGAAGCTTTACTCGCGACCAGCCTCTACTGGATCCCATTCAATAATATGGATTGGTATCAAATATTATTAGTTGGTGGGTCCCACCAAATTGTCTACTAACTTTGTTTTCCTTTGTTGTCCCAACCCAATTTTATATGCCATTTTGTCTGAATTGTTCTGTAATTTAACTAATTTACATCATGTCATTATTTAATGTTGTGTTAGGAAGTAGATAGAAATTGAAGAAGAAAAGCAATAGAATCCCCTCTTTTCCGTTGTTGTCTCTGTCGAAGCTCGAAGGTGAGCTCCCTCCTCAGTTTTTATTCACCACATTCGTGGAATAACGACGGTAATTTTTAACCAAGAACAACTAACACCTAGATTTAATAGACGATAATGATAATGTATGGAGTTGCATTGCTCAAGAAAAAACAAAAGGAATATGAAAGTGGAGATAAAAAACAGTGCAAATTGAAGAGAAGAACCTTCAATGGTAGCCGATATTTGTGTTTGCCCAGACGTCAGATGGAAAATTAATTTGCTATAACATCTCCAATGTATTGGCCTGTGAAAAAATGGAAGAAAATATAGAAAACTTGCAGTGATATAACAATGAAAATAGCAGAGGAAGTGAAGTATGGTTGGTCGATGGTTGTATAGGAATAATTTGACAAATGATAAGCTACATTGAAAGTATGAACAAAAATGTAATTTAATATAACATTTCAACGCGAAATCTAATATTGTAAATAAATGATTTAGTTGTCCATCACTACTTAACAAAAATAGTGGCACAAGGTAAACATAATATTAGGTTGTCATATCTAACCTAATACAACATTTAGTATGATTTGTAGTCTATACCCATATTAAGGAATAAATGCATTTTGGTCCTCAAATATAACTAGTAATGCAATTTTGGTTCTCCAACAATTTAAAGTTGTAATTTTGGTCCTCAAATTTTAACATTTTTGTTTGGTCCTCTGTTAATTTTTCCGTCAAACTTAACGGAAACTTCATTTAAAGTGAAAAAAATTGCTATTTTTCTCCCATTTTGTGGTGTTTTTCAAGTTTGTAATCCAATGCACCAATTTTTTTTATTTTTCTTCAAACTTCAAAAGATAATAAAAAAAATAAAAATTTAAGCAACAAATTTTCCAAGATTTTGTTAACTAAAAAATTCAGTGTTCCAAAAATGTTAATACTAAGTACTGAACTGACTTAATTGGTGTGGTTTCAGTAATTACTGAACTTTCTCCCGTACTTGGGGTTTGGCAATTTGATAAACCAATTTTTTGTCAAAACATAAGAAGACAGTTAAAATTAAGCATTAAATTACATTATTTATTTGTTTTTGTTTTGATAAATAAAATAATAAAATAGTCAGAATAGGAAATAATGAAAAAATATAAAATATGTCTAGAAGAATTTAAATATAAAAATAATATTTTGATATTCGTAAAGGCTCGGTAACCAAAACTGAAATTCTCGAAAAAATGAACACTAAATACCGAATCGAAACCTTTGGGTTCAGTTTCGATATGTATCAAATTTTCAATTTCGGTCCGGTTTACCAAAATGTGAACAAGCCTACCTTTTTCTTTCTTTCATTCTTTTTTTTTTTTAAATAAGAGCGATAAATTGTTATTAATTGAAATAAATCGATTACAATACAATTATTCCTGTCGATATCAATATACAATAGACCAACTCCTACTATAAAAAGATAACATCCCATATACTTGACGGGGTTCGAACTCATGACCTCTAAGATCATGGCTTCGTCAATTCAATTGGGCCTCGTTGACGCTTATTCTGTTTTTCTTTACCCAATTGTGTCTAATTTTATTTGTAATTTGAACTTGTAGTTTAATTAAACCCATGGATTTCAATATTATCTTACCCTATACTCATTAAAAATTAGTAGAGCTATATATCAGGGTTAAGTCCTTAATTTTTTCAGCACAATATTTATTATTTTATTGTTAATAAGTTGATCTCACAATCTGTTGGCTTACTTAATATGAAAATGCATGCAAGCGGCTAGCTATTTTAAAGATCTTGCATTTGAATATCTATTATATGTTGGTTGATGTTTTTGCTTATTTTTGTTTATAAGTATAAATTACAACAACCTTTTTTAAAAATTTAACATTATTACGAATATCTTATTTAAACAAATTACAAATACCCTTATGAGGTTTGATTAAATTATATAATCCTTAGATGGAAGTATGAAATTGCCAACTTTACTTGTACTGTATTTTTTTTAAAATTAAAAATATAAAAATTATCCACGTAGTCAACAAAAGAAGTTAAAAAATTTTAAAAAATAAATAAATTATAATTCTTAATCTACATAGGCTTTTTGATTAGTTTATCACAAAAAATCGATGAAAACCTAACAAATTGGGCTAATTGCTAGACAACAATTATAAACAAAGAAGTATTAGTAAATTTTCAAATTATAAGAAAATATTCATAATTATGTCAGGAGGTGCTTACAATTTACCCTAACTATAACTATAGAACATTATACTCTCTTGTGTTAACAGTTTAATTGATATCTGTTTTTCCATATGAACTCTTTAAAATTGATTGATGTGATAGTATTTGTTAGTTATTTAAGAAAGAAATAAATCTAAATTGAGTATAACCCACAGGGGCCGCATGAGTGGATTTGGGTAGGAATTCATATCAGTAAATTGTTGTAGGTATTTAAAGTATTCACAGTAGCAAGACAAACTAATCTAATTGAATTAGGCAGTAAAAAGATGATGACAGCAGCTTCAGCCCTCATCTCTTCAGTCAGTGAACCCAAGGTTGATGTTGATTTGATCAAAGCAAGAAACAGCCCAATGGATGAGGAATGCATTGCAGCGCCACCTGACCTGAGTAATATCACATAGAGACAACTCTCAAGGCATATTCTGAGCATTGCAATAGTTTTGGTAGCTGATGATGAACAAAGTGTTGATGCTGAACACAATCAATCATATCAGCCAGCCCAAGGAGTTTTGAAACCAAAAATTGAGAAAGAGGAAGCTAGACACTCAAACAGAGATTAAACTTAATTTCCAATGAGCAATACGAAACAAAGTGAAATGCTTTTGAACTTAATTGTTAGGAATTGCAAAAATGATTTGTAAGTAAGCCAACAAAGTGTTTGGGCACCCAAGCAGATGCTCTTTTTTCCTCCCAAACTGTGCAACCCCAATCATGCTTTCCGAATGTTGCAAATGACTTTTGAGACTACAACAAACACAAAGCAAATGCACTTGCACAAACACTAGACTCGGGGAGGAACAACTATTTTCAAGCACATTATATTGTATCATCGAATTAGTGTTTACTTACAGTTGTTCTCAGAGGCAAAATGCATCCAGTAGCACATAAGACTAGGGGGTTGTGTGGCATTTTTGGAGACAAGAAGGGCGTGGTAAACTGAAGAGTTTGTGTTGGCCCAGACTTGCTCTCTTCCAACTGTACCCATTGGCCATTTGATATTCATGATCATTGAACTCTAACCAATTCACATGTTCAACATACAATTAACTGCAATACTAGGATTTGAGAAGTTTTTAAGTTATGATATGAATCAACTAAAGACGACTATGAAGGCACTCTCATTGAATCATGATGGCAAAGTATACATGGTATGAAACACTTGCCACTTCCACATCATTTATGGCTGGACTACTAAGCTCTAGTCGAAAGAACAAGTCATAGCCACAGTAAAAAAGTCTATACCAAAGATTAATTACGTATCACACTATCACTTAAAGGGCTACCAAGTAACAAGAAGGTCTTGCAAGCATGATTAGCTTGGGATCATGTAAATTCATCAAATATGGACCATGCAGCGATGAACTAACACAATAGCCAAAAATATGGTTTTCATTCTAGTAGATGGTCCAGTGTGTGATGACTCATTAACACACCGTGCTTGGAGCTACTCCTATGCATGTAAGCTACTAGTTACTAACCTGACTCGATACTTTTAGTAGGGAATCTTTTGAGAAACACTTCACTTCTACATATGCAAAGATAACACATTGACACTAGAGTTTAAGGGTCAAAGCATTCAGATCGGCATGAAAACAGGAAAACATGGGTAGATCATCTGTCATCCATTTCACCTTCTAACAATGTTTCACATGAAGAGGATTAAAACCATGCAACACATGGTAGAAAAAAGAAAAACTTTTATGCTTCACAACTTAGTATAGACAACAATCTCAACCTATAGCCATGCAAAACATTGAACAAAACAACTCATGTGATTTGACCACGAAGTTACCGATCAATTAGTGTTGTGTTTCTGTTGTCTCAAGCTGAGATGCCCGCACCCATTCTTCCAAAGATCTGAAAATAAGAATTTTTACAAGGCACTAAATAAGGATTATCCAAAAACAAGAAAACATTCTTAATTAATATTTAGGAATGGTTAGCTAGAAATTCCATTGAGGTTTCATTGTATTACAGCCTATTCCTCAATTTCAGATAACTATGTGCAGACATCCTGTCATACGAAACTGAGGTAGGCTATAATATGTCTGAACCTCATGGGATCTGTAGATAACTATATACGTTAATAAACAGCCAAAGGCAACATACTTAATGAAACTTAGTTCAAACTATTTAATGGTAAAGACTTAGAAACACAATTGGAGGTGAATTGCATTCGACTATTTAAGCGCATAAAGCATAAGGCAGCAGATATTTGCATACAACAGAGGCTGAAAAATGTAGCAATTACTAGGAAATGACTAAATATGAGTAGTGAAAGCTGAGTTAGAAACTCCAAAGACGCATATTAACAAACCATTGACATAATAGACATGGTCCAGTTATGTGCTCAATAAACCAATGACAACATAAGAAGATTCTTTGAGCTTCTTTGACATGCTCCTTGTAGTAACACCGACACTCTTGGTACTTGAGCTCCAAGACTTTGATATAGTGAGTTTGGAATTCACTGACTTCATCGCTTTTTCTTGAGTATCCATTTGAATGCTTTTCTTCTTTGCTGAAGGGAAGAGATGAAGGTTAGAGCCGTCCCACCAGGCGTGCCAAAATTTGTGAGCTCTAATTTTATCGTGTCTGAAAAATAAAAAATACAAATAAATTATCACAAATGAAAATATTTGGATTAAAACATCAATGTGAGTACAGTCTCTATTCTATCCCTTGATTTTTCCCTCCAAAATATATACTTGACAAATTTGACTAATTCAAAGGGTAATCTTCACGTAGATCTTTTTGAATTTGAATTTGAATTTCTATAACGTTAATTCGAGGGCTTTCACCAATAATCCTGAATTAAATACTATAATCTTGACTGGAATTTGATGATTCAAAAGTCGATTTGTCACTTGGATCTTCTTGAGATGATATTTGAATATTTATAACGTTAATTCGAGAGTTTTGTGCATATAATCCCGAATTAAACGCTATAATTTGCAGCATACCTTTAATGAAAGACTCGATCTTTGCCTTGAACTCTTTTGAATATTCTTGAACTTTGAAGAACCACGTAGAGAGAATTATTTGCAATTTTTCTTTGTTTTGCTCTTCGTTCTTGAGCTCTGTGTATTGAATGAGGGTGCAAGGATTCCTTTATATATGTGTCAAAGAGGTAGAGTTGTGATCTACTTGAACACCTTTTGTATTATCTCTTTATAATTTAATTTAAAAAAATAAATACATCATATATTTGAAATAATATGTTTGGTCAATTTGAAATTCTCTCTTTAATATTTGCATTTTATAAAGAGATAAATATAACCAATATTTGTCTTGATCTGATTGGAGCGTACACGCAATTGCTCCACATAGCACGGTTTGATTGGATGGAATCTTTGACTGCGAAGCATTATGTGATTGGTCGAAAATATTCCATCTTGACACTTGTCAGCTGTCGATTTGATGACAAAATATATAGTAAAATATCGATTAAATTGACTATTTATACTTGAAATAAATTTAGTAAATACCAAAATATAAATAGAAAAATATTATAATTGATAAAATAATATATTATATGACTTTGTCATTATTTAATTGGGTGCAAAATTAATATGCTTACAGCGCTATCTCAATAGTTTTGGGATTAATATCAGTAGGTTCAGGTCTGGTCACCTCAATCACTATTAAAAGTCCTTTCGCCGTTAACCAAATTTTCATTCGTTGTTGCCAGTGTTTGAAAAATTGGCCTGGAAACTTATCCGGCAGACTGGTCAAGTCGACATTTTATGCGATCGAAATTGCAACAGAAATAGGCTCGGTCATTTTAATATGTTTTGTTTATCTTGGCTGATGTGTAATGACATAAAAATAATTGCTCATTAAATTTGACGCCATTTAATTTTTTTTTTTTTTTTTAAGTTTGACTGTCAACATGATGATCCTTTTGTGTACGTCTCATAGTTTAAGGACTACTTTACGACTCGAATGATAGTTCAAGAATGGTGAATATATATATATATATATATATATGTGTGTGTGTGTGTGTGTGTGTGTGTGTGTGAGCGCACGCGCCCAAATAATACACTAATTTTATTCAATTGAAATTGCTTTAGAAAAACTCAAAGAATATCCAAACCAATTATTGATTATTTTTTCAATGTTAGACAGTCATTTAATTTAAAAAAAAACATACCAATAAATTGAAGATACTAATAAGGTACTCTCTTACTTAAATTGACATATCAATAAATCATTGTTACTTAATATATATATATATATATATATATATATATATATATTTCAATGTGATGGATTTGTTAGGAGAGATTTTAAATATTTGAAGGAAACTTCAATTTAATAGGAATATCTTATAACGTTTGTCAATAATAAATTTTAATTATTTATTATTAAATAATATATTTTTTAATTTATGCATTTTTTCTATTTTAATTGCACTACATTTTCACATTTAAATAAAATTAAATTAAAAAATTATTTTTAAAAAATAAAAGTTTAAAATGTTGGGACAGAATTTTGGATGACAACCATCCTAAATTAATTAATATATAAATACACATGCCGGTTCGAAAAACTAACCCTTTGTTTGAGTTAAGTTTTGGCCCATTTTCGAAATGGGCCAAATCCGAACCAATATTTGAATTTAAAAAACACACCTTGTCTAGGTGTCTTTTGCATTTGTTTTGGAATTTCAGTCCAATTACGCACTCTCCCATCCACATATATATAATATTATATTATACAATAGGAGCCATGGCCGAAGGCCACGGAGGATCGAAAAATAGAAAGCAAAATTTAAATCCAACCATGTAGGTGGTATGTAAAACCAACTATGTAGGCGGAATGCAGCAAATAAAAATGCAAAACAAATCCGACCATGCAGGCGATATGTAGAACCGACTATATAGACGGAGTGTAATAAAAGAATATTTTTTATTATGATAGATATAAAGATAACTGAATAAATCACGAGAACACAAGTTGGGAAGCTTTTACGTTTTGTTAAACTAACAGGTATGAATTTCAGTTAGAAAATGCCACAAAAAAGTCCAAACATTGCCAAAACAAGGCAAAACAGGGCAGCAATGGCGATGCCGACTTTGTTCATACCCATTATTCTAACTTAACGACCCATAATATCTTCTCCTTATGTTTATCCAATTTCTCCTTATATTTATCAGTAATGAAAAATACTCTCTTTTTTTTTAGTTTTTGAGCCTTGCTATCTTCATTGTTATGAATAATTCAGCAGTAGTTGCTTAGCTTTGCATTAGGCTAAATTAAAAAATAACAAATAAAAATTACAAGTAAACTAAAATGCCAAAATACAAATAAGCAAAACTTACAGGTAAAAGAATTTCCTACGTCTTCTTCTGCAAAATGACTTTTTATAACTGAAATAAAAGGAATAGATAACAAATGCCTCAGCTTCAGCACATGAAGATCTTCGAGGGCTTTTTCAAAATATTGAAAATGATGGTTTATTTATAACCGCAAATTCGGACTTGAAATTTTCCTTGCACGTCCACATGGCAGTCATTTGCCACGTGTCGTCCTATTGTCGACATGTGTCCATCAGCCTTAATTTTTTAATTCTTGTGCCGTTAGTGGTCACCTTATTTTTTCATGATCTTAGAGAAGCTGCTCTCTTCTGACTCTGATTCTGATTGTTTGCCTTTTACTTCAGAAGATTAATTGCTATTTTTAATTTTCCTTTCAAAGTTTCTCTAATTCCTTTGAACAAATTCTCCAGTAGGTTTTCCTGAGTGATATCCTCAAATGGATCTTAGGATTCTCCTGCAAGACAAGAAAATTTATTTTCTTGCTCTTTTGAAGAGATTTCCATTGGGGATGCAAACCCTGAAAAGATTCTTTTGGAGATCTTTTTGCATTTGGCTGAGATACTCTTCAATCATTTATTCTATCGTGATAACTCCCTTTCTATTCAGGATTCTCTAAGAAATATGTTCAAAAGGATTGGGAGCTTGATTTTCTTTCTTCTGAGCAAGGCTTTTATATTCTTGGAGCTTCTCCTCCATTTCACTGATAATTTCCTGATCATAGTATTTCTTGATGTCTGAAATCTGCATTAACTTATTTCAAAATTTGGTGCAAAATCTTCTCTTAATACATGGAACTTTTTAGGATAATTCCTACTTCTAGTAACCATTTTCAAATCCAAGGGATGAAAAATTCCATAAAGAAGTATAGTGAAGCCATTCCTTCAACTCATTTTCTCGATTTTTTGCCTAAATGATTTTCGACGAGTAATTCACCCATTCTGTATAATATTCCTGGAAAATTTCAGGAAGAATAGAGATTGATGGACCAAAATTTATCCACCATTGAAACGCCAATTTGGTATTTCCTGTTGAAACACTAATGGACAAATTTTAAAAAACCATGTGTGTTTTTTTTTATAATTTTCGTAGAGAATGGTTTTATTGAATGCTTCAACATAATCCCATGATTAAATTCTTTTTTTTCGTTTTCTAATTTTTTCTGCACAATATTTATTATTTTATTGTTAATAAGTTGATCTCACAATCTGTTGGCTTACTTAATATGAAAATGGATGCAAGCGGCTAACTATTTTAAAGATCTTGTATTTGAATAATATTTGAATATCTATTATATGTTGGTTGATGTTTTTGCTTATTTTTGTCTATAAGTATAAAATTACAACAATCTTTCTTAAAATTTAACATTATTACGAATATCTTATTTAAACAAATTACAAATACCCTTATGAGGTTTGATCAAATTATATAATCCTTAGATGAAAGTATGGAATTGTCAACTTTACTTGTATTGTATTTTTTTTAAAAATTAAAAATTATAAAAATTATCCACGTAGTCAACAAAAGAAGTTAATTTTTTTTAAAAAAAATAAATTATAATTCTTAATCTACATAGGCTTTTTGATTAGTTTATCACAAAAAATCGATAAAAACCTAATAAATTGGGCTAATTGCTAGACGACAATTATAATCAAAGAAGTATTAATAAATTTTCAAATAACAAGGAAAAATTCATAATTATGTCGGGAGGTGCTTACAATTTACCCTAACTATAACTATAGAACATTATACTCTCTTCTGTTACAGTTTAATTGATATCTGTTTTTCCATATGAACTCTTTAAAATTGATTGATGTGATACTATTTGATAGTTACTTAAGAAACAAATAAATCTAAATTGAGTATAACCCACAGGGGTCGCATGAGGGGATTTGGCTAGGAATTCATATCAGTAAATTGTTGTTGGTATTTAAAGTATTCACAGTAGCAAGACAACCTAATCTAATTGAATTAGGCAGTAAAAAGATGATGATAGCAGCTTCAGCCCTCATCTCTTCAGTCAGTGAACCCAAGGTTGATGTTGATTTGATCAAAGCAAGAAACAGCCCAATGGATGAGGAATGCATTGCAGCGCCACCTGACCTGAGTAATACCACATAGAGACAACTCTCAAGGCATATTCTGAGCATTGCAATAGTTTTGGTAGCTGATGATGAACAAAGTGTTGATGCTGAACACAATCAATCATATCAGCCAGCCCAAGGAGTTTTGAAATCAAAAATTGAGAAAGAGAAAGCTAGACACTCAAACAGAGAGTAAACTTAATTTCCAATGAGCAATACGAAACAAAGTGAAATGATTTTAAACTTATTGGGAATTGCAAAAATGATTTGTAAGTAAGCCAACAAAGTGTCTGGGCACCCAAGCAGATGCTGCTCTTTTTTCCTCCCAAACTGTGCAACCCCAATCATGCTTTCCGATTGTTGCAAATGACTTTTGAGACTACAACAAACACAAAGCAAAAACTAGACTCAGGGAGGAACAACTATTTTCAAGCACATTATATTGTATCATCAAATTAGTGTTTACTGTCAGTTGTTCTCAGAAGGCAAAATGCATCCAGTAGCACATAAGACTAGGGGTTGTGTGGCATTTTTGGAGACAAGAAGGGCGTGGTAAACTGAAGAGTTTGTGTTGGCCCAGACTTGCTCTCTTTCAACCGTACCCATTGGCCATTTGATATTCATGATCATTGAACTCTAACCAATTCACATGTTCAACGTACAATTAACTGCAATACTAGGATTTGACAAGTTTTTAAGGTATGATATGAATCAACTAAAGACGACTATGAAGGCACTCTCATTGAATAGTGATGGCAAAGTATACACGGTATGAAACACTTGCCACTTTCACATCATTTATGGCTGGACTACTAAGCTCTAGTCGAAAGAACAAGTCATAGCCACAGTAAAAAAGTCTATACCAAAGATTAATTACGTATCACACTATCACTTAAACGGCGACCAAGTAACAAGAAGGTCTTGCAAGCATGATTAGCTTGAGATCATGTAAAGTCATCAAATATGGACCATTCAGCGATGAACTAATACAATAGCCAAAAATACGGTTTTCATTCTAGTAGATGGTCCAGTGTGTGATGACTCATTAACAGACCGTGCTTGGAGCTACTCCTATGCATGTAAGCTACTAGTTACTAACCTGACTCGATACTTTTAGTAGGGAATCTTTTGAGAAACACTTCCCTTCTACATATGCAAAGATAACACATTGACACTAGAGTTTAAGGGTCAAAGCATTCAGGTCGGCATGAAAACAGGAAACATGGGTAGATCATCTGTCATCCATTTTACCTTCTAACAATGTTTCACATGAAGAGGATTAAAACCATGCAACACATGGTAGAAAAAGAAAAACTTTTATGCTTCACAACTTAGTATAGACAACAATCTCAACCTATAGCCATGCAAAACATTGAACAAAACAGCTCATGTGATTTGACCACAAAGTTACCGATCAATTAGTGTTGTGTTTCTGTTGTCTCAAGCTGAGATGCCCGCACCATTCCTTCCAAAGATCTGAAAATAAGAATTTTTACAAGGCACTAAATAAGGATTATCCAAAAACAAGAAAACATTCTTAATTAATATACGTTAATAAACAGCCAAAGGCAACATACTTAATGAAACTAACTTAGTTCAAACTATTTAATGGTAAAGACTTAGAAACACAATTGGAGGTGAATTGCATTCGACTATTTAAGCGCATAAAGCATAAGGCAGCAGATATTTGCATACAACAGAGGCTGAAAAATGTAGCAATTACTAGGAAATGACTAAATATGAGTAGTGAAAGCTGAGTTAGAAACTCCAAAGACGCATATTAACAAACAATTGACATAATACATGGTCCAGATATGTGCTCAATAAATCAATGACAACATAGTACAAACTCAAAGATAACAAGAGGAGTAATTTGACCAATCATCTGTCAAAGGATTATACAAGCACTTTGAGCATCAATTTCAGATACCCACACCTATCAAGCATAATCACCAATAAGAATAAGCAAAGGAATTTCCAAAGATACAAATACCGGGATCCTGCTTGTATTCCTGTAAGACGCTATCACGATCCTGAGGCGGGCCATTGTCGAGGATAAATTTAGTTCCAGGCAAGGAGGGATCAAAAAAACGCATGAAGGATAGCCTGTCAAGCTCCAGGCGTCGAGCCTCTCGGGCCTTGGGGTCAGCAATATAGTCGGAAATCTTATAATTTTCTTGCTCCTGCGTGCGGGGCACGAAAATCTCCTTGTGACAAGCAACCCTCGACCTTTTGGTGGCCCGACGAACCATGACGTCCGGATCCTTCTCCGAGCCGGGCCAGAAGTCTGGATCCTGACCCACAAAGATAAGCCGGGGCCTGGGATGGCCCTCCCTTTTCTCCTTCTCCTTCTCGGCCTTGACGATGGTTCTGACATGCTCAAAGGAACGTTCATTAAGATCGGGAAGATAAACAATCTTGAGTCGGGGCCGGCCCAGATCGTCGAAATGGCTCCCAATGATTTTTGAGGCCCGAGCTGCGGCTGCCAGCTCCCGTCCGGCTTCAGCTTCTAGGACGTTCTGGGTTCCAGGATAGTAGATCACGCCGTTCATCATGCACTTTATTCCGCCCCCTAGTTCGAGTTCAGATTCCGATTTCGTCCCGACGATTCCGGCTTCGTCCCCGACGATTCCGGTTTCTTCTCATCCTCTTGAAAGGCTGTTTCGTACAACTTCCCATTCAACTTGCACCTTACCATTGTCGATAAGCAATCGATTGATGAACTCTGGTTGGAAATTCGTATAAAGGATAGAATTTTGGATGAAAAATCAATGAATTAGGGTTTGTGTTGATAAAGCATAATTCACGCTGTAGAAGAAGTAATTTCAATAGTTTCTATTTTCATTTAATTGTGAAAATACTACTAACTTTCCTGACTTTAAAAAGCATACCTTTTCGATTTATTAAAAGTAGGCAGGTCAGAAACGGCAAAATTACAAACTTAATCTCATAAGATAGAGAAATTTTAAAAATAATCTCATATTTGGTTGAATTTTATAAAATAAGTACGCATGACTAGCTCAGTCGAATTAGGGCAAGAACATCTCAGCACAAGAGTCCTAAGTTAATTGGACTCCTAGTCAACTCGAACTCTCTCTTATCCTAATTAACAAATCCCAAAAATCGGGAAGTCCCCTTCCTCCTAGGATTCTTTGCTATAAATGCGAGGTCCCCTCCACAGATTGGGGCCTCTTCCAGGTTCTAGATATTTTTCTACTCTCATTTCCATCTTATATTGAATCCTAATATTCTAACAGCAATCATCCATAGCTTGTCTTATTTTTTACGCATTCGTCTTTTCTATCTATGAATCAATCACTAATTTGGACGTCGGATTGCTAATGTGTTTTTTGCAGGTCCCTTCTGTTGAACTTGTATTATTTTGCAGCCAAAACAATTTAAATCAATTTAACGAACTTGTGCGTTTCCAAACGTATCAAAACTGCTAGTATGTGTTCCAACTTTCATGGCCACATACATTCTTATTCTCGTGAATTAGTATCAGTCGAATAAACAATACATTATTTTTTTAAAAGAATCATGACAAGTTGAATTTAATAACCGTAGATTATTACTATTATTTTTTTTAAAAATGATATAGGAAAAAAAATATTTTCAATTGAATTATTAAATAGTAAATGCATACCTTCTTATTCTTGAAGAAGAGAGCGACATTGGGAATATTATATGAGAAAACAATAGACAAAATATAAAGATGCACGGTTTTACATTTGCAAATTTTGATGGAGCAAGGGAGGCTTCTATCCGTTGAGGTCGTTTGTGCTTGGTTTGACGTTGATAAAGCTCACTGAGTAGCAACTGACGCCAACACTCTCTGTTTTCCTGTTTCAATCTTGCTTTTCCTTTCCTCTGCTAATTGGTTTTCAAGATCGAATATTTCAAGTAATCTCATAAACAGATTTGGAGCTCACACTGTAACATAGGTCACATAGAGGACAACTTAAGCACTTGTAATTTAGTCAATGCAGCAAAGCAAGGATTCTTAGGCTGGATTTGTGCTTCATATATACAAGGTGCTTGTATTTTAACAGCTCTGTCTGATCTGTTTGTCTCCGAGCATCCCCATGTTCAACACTTCGGACACGACTTGCAAAATTCAAGGAACAAAAGGTTTCTCCTAATTAAGTTGGCCTCATTTGAACAAACATCCAAGTCTTACCATCTCCTCCTGCATTAAAGTTCCTTTGGTGTTATTAAGAGATGATTGCAATTTTGGTACTATAGTTTATAGAGCTTTGCAAAACAGGTACCATTATTTACAAAATTACAACTTCAATACCATACTTTACAGAAACCTGCAATTTTGGTACCACCTTTGCTTTTGGCCTTTAAAACTTTCAAAAAGTATCAATTCAGTCCCTAAAACTTTTTTTTTTTTTTTTTTTTTTTTTTTTGCAGAACTTATTCCCTTCACTCTTCAATTTATCAGGCCCAACATGCTTCCGAAATAAAATTAAGCCTCTATAAATTCATACCTTTTTTGACCGTGTTGTTGCCGGGTATTCCAAGTCCTCGGTTTTACGGACTTCTTCCAACCACACTACCGCAGCAGATGGTTCGCAGGTCCTTAGCTCCTTCAGCAACAAACAACACAGCCCTATTTCGTTTCCTACCTTAGGGCGTAGAGATATTTCCAATATAGAGACTTGATAAAATTTTGGTTTGACAGGTTGAACAAAAGCCTTTCTTTTATTGAAGAAATATAGGAAATATTACATAGATACTATTTCCTCCGTTGGAGGAGACAACTGTTTAGCCTCTCATGGTGTTGAGGGCTGAACTCTTTGGGGAAACCCCCATAAACTAAAAACTTGAAAATTTACAAAGATAGAAATTTTGGAAGTAATGCTTTGAAGAGTAGGGGAAAATATTTGATGATCCTCTTCTGCTTCTCGGCTTCCTTATTTATAGCCATCCGCGGACTTCAAATGCGGACTTCAACTTGTTTTGATGACGTCACTGCGTTCGTCATCTGGATGACGTCACTGCGTTCGTCATCTGGATGACGTCATTGCTTCCGTCATCGTCATTTCCAGCTGTATTCCATAATGGCTTGTTGGCCATTCAATTGCTAGCTAGCTCTGACTGTTGGCTTTTGTCTGTTTCTGCCGACAGTCTCCTTTTTGAATTTTTACATCTTCTGATTTTTACTTGTTCTTGTAAAAATTCTTCCTTTTACCTTTGTCCGGGTTTGGTTCGGGTTTCTTTTGGGTCACTCGTATTTTTGTGCCGAACAGTGGTTTTTCCTGTTTCTCACAGCAAGGGCATACATGGTTATGCCATTGCCCAATGCAACATGTTGCATGCCTTCATCCTTGTCGACTCGGTTGCAGGCAGCTTGTTCTCCCATATAAGCATTCTTTTCTTTTCGAACATGCTTTCTGCAAACTCAGTGCTCTTTCCTGTCATGGAGTTTAACAGGAACGATCCATTCACCTTGTTGGAGAAGATTTTGAATGGATACTTGACTTTGTCCATCTCGGTGAGACAGACCCATAAACCCCAAGCTCTTCTGGTGGAAATATCGTCTTCGCTAATAGCTGACACCAGTGGAGCTTCTTCTGTGGTAGCTTTGATTCTGTTGAAAGCCACCATGTCTGGTCTCTGCAGCTTGATGAAATGAAACGCTGGATGAGACCCCTTTCCTGCCATCTCTGGAGCTGCTGAAATGAATTTTAGCTCCAAGATATCTCCTCTCTTTAAGTGGGGATTGTTCTGCCATGAATCATAAATCGCCCCACTAATCCATTCCGGTAATTTGGAGATTTCCGGAAAACTTGGTGACATAGTATGAACTGAAGCCAGAGCTCCAAACTCATACCATTCTCGAACTTCTTCAGGTTTTGATCCTTCCATCATCCAGACCCTATTGTATTTTCCAGTGGTCTCGATAATGGTCTTGCTTGGGTTGACACCTTGGCGGGAAATTAATTTTTCCCACATCCTCTGATAAACCTGCCAAGCAGAAGAAAATGAAGAAGATAATTCATTAGTATTAGTCTTAGAAGTGCCTGTCATCGGCCTAAGACTAATCTCTCCCTCTTTAACCCCAGAGGTGCTGGGTTGACTCGAATCATCAGAGGTTTTCACTCCCTGTGACTCGTCCGTCGCCATTTCACCAGAATCTGATGATGGCCTTGTGCAAGCAGTACTTGAATCTGCCGCTACAGGTCTAGAGCCCTGTACTCTAAGCGCAGGTTTAGAGCCCTGCTCTCTCAACTCGCGAGTCATCACCGAGGCGATGCCTTTTGAATTGGTTCTAGTAGAGCGTTCCCATAGCGCTTTAGATCCTGATTGTCTGGACTTTGTCCAGATCAGCTCGTTGGACTTGTCCGGCTACTTGGGCGTTAACCGCTAGCCGTCCAAATTCTCGGTCAAGCTCCTCGAGGTTCTCTCTGAGGTGCCTGAGTCTCAGCATTACGGAGTTTGCTTCAGCTCCCTCCATCTCTTGTCAAGAAATCTGCAAGAACATTTTCATGAGATTTAATAACGACAATATTATAACAATAATATTGGCATTCAGCTTGCCATCTGATAATACGAGCTTTCTCAATTTTTGATTCCAGTTTATTTTTCAGGAAAGCTTTAACATTAGTATTATCAACTTTCAATGTAAATTCTTTAGCAAGTAAGAACAAAGGCCATTTCTTAAAAGCCTTCCAAACTGCAAAGAATTCCTTCTCATTGATGTGCCACACTTGGGCTTGTTGTTCGGTGAACAACCCTCCTGTGTATCTACAAGGTTATTCCCCTGTAGTAGTCTTCTTCATGAGCACTGCTGCCCATCTGTAATCATTGGCGTCTGTATAGACTACCAATTCATCCTCGTCCTGTGGTATTGCAAGCTTTGGCAGATTATTGCAAACCTGCTTTAGCTCACGAACCCTTTGTGTGTGGATTTCCTCCCATTTCCACTTTGCACTTTCTGTTTCTTTCAAAAGTGGCCGGAAATCCTTTCTGTATTTTGCAAGATCCTTTATAAAGATACCTGCAAAGTTTACTACTCCTAAGAAGCTCTGTAATTGCTTCTTATCTTTGAGTACATCTGGAAAATTGCGGATTTTCTCCACAATATGTTCCTGCAACTCAATACCTGCTTCGTTAATAAGAATTCCTAAAAATTCAATCTTATTGACTGCTATAGTAGCTTTCTTTTCAGAAAGTACTAAACTTTCTTTATGACATGCATCAGAAAATATTTCTAAATGTTTAATATGATCTTTCATATTTTTAGATGCAATCAATATGTCGTCAATATAGACAAACATGAACTCAAAATAATCTTTAAAAAGATTATCCATTTTTTTTGAAATATCTGGGGTGCATTAGCTAAACCCATTGGCAACACATTCCAGATATATTGACCTTGTGGCGTGGAGAATGCAGTAAACTTCTTTGATTCACTCTCCATTTTAATCTGATAAAAACCAGATTTGCAATCAAATTTAGAAAACACTTTTGCACCTTTAATGCAATCAATTAAGTGCTCTCTACTTGGGATGTAATAACCATCAAATTCAAGTATTTATTAATACCTTGATAGTTAATTACCAACCTGGGTTTACCTCGCTTTATCTCGCCATGATTTCTTACCAGAAATCCAGGGCTACTGTAGGCAGAGATTCCATGCTCAATGAGTCCAAGGTTGATATGCTCCTTAATAATGATCTGCATATCCTTCTTGTCCTCCATGTTCATTTGAATAGGCTTGTATCGAACATACTCGTATTTGCACTCTTCTTTAATCTTCAGAGTAGCTTCGATCTTGTTCCTATCCCACCATGCCAGAGGATTTTCACTGAAATTTCTCTGGATGAGTCGCTTGATATTCTCGAGAGAAAGAATGCTTTCTTCGCTTATGTCCATCGTTTTTTAGCTCTACCAGGGCTTCCCTGAGGTTCTTGATTTCTTCCTCAGATTCCTCGTAAAGGCTATCGCTATCGATGAGTCCCTGTTGCCTGAAAGACAAGAGAACTTTTCCAAATTTCCTTTTATCCTGCATTTTTGGATTAGTCAATTTGGCATCGAAATCACCACGCTTGCTGCGAAAATTTATAGGCATTATTCTGTTAAATGCCTTTTCTCTTCGCAGAACCTGTATCTCATTACCACAGTTAGTAGTAAAGATTAACAGATTTCTTGATTATCCTGCATATATCTTGCAAATGTTTGAATAAAATTATTACCCAGCAAGATATCAGCACCTGTATCATGAAAGTAAATGGGAGGTGTTTTTACCCTGAACCAGGGCGTTCCAAATGCTCCCCCGATCATGATTTTGCTTCTCTGATTCCTGTATTGAGTATTAGGATTTTCTGTGAAAAATCCCTTCCTGCAATAACAGGTAAAGTTTCCCTTGCTTCTTTAGGGAAAACTCCAGGTTTTGCTGTGCAAATCCCTGATCCTGAGTCAATATAAGCTGCAAATACTCTGTCTTATATTGATCATATAACATACCAACAGATATGTATATAGAAAAGGGGCTTGTCATTCAATCCTTATGGTTACACCATCAAGACTGAACTCCATACCGTTACCTTTTCTTCCCCATGGTTATGATCTTCGAGGAAACTTAACCCCAAAGTCATACACCCATTTTCTCTTCCTGCGACACCTGCAACTAGAAATTCATGGCCTGCTATTTCTAACATGCCTTCATATCTACCAATAACAGGTTGCTGCAAATGATATAAGTCATCACAAGGAAAAAGTTTATTCTTAGTGATGTCAAATATAACTTGTATTCTTTCCATCCTTCAGGGCATTTAAGTTTTACGTTATCTACCCTAATCTCTTGAGGAGTTAAGACTCTTGCTAAGTCTTTCTCTTTTCTTTTGTAGCCTGTTATCCTATCTTCTGAAAAGGACATTCTGCTACCATACTCAATCCTAGAACTCATTGTTCGATCTAAGACTGGGTGATCTTTTATAACGATATCGACACCTCCTATTCTAGGTATCCTAATGGGATCTGGTGCCATTACCTTAGCAAATTCCTTGAAAATTCTGGGAATTTCGATATACTATTTCCTAAGGAATAAATCCGAATGATGAGTGTTGGAAAGGGCATAAGAAATTCTATAAGTTATAGAATATGGTCTATTTCCTTCTTTCATAAGATCTTTTCTTTTAAAATCTTGATGAAGGGTTAAGACTCTACTGAAATCTTGGTCCGCTAGGTTGTATGCAATCCTAGGATGAATATCAAACATCAATTTTCCTGCATACAAATTACCTATCATTGTCC
Organism: Sesamum angolense; assembly: GCA_034509725.1. NCBI lineage: Eukaryota > Viridiplantae > Streptophyta > Magnoliopsida > Lamiales > Pedaliaceae > Sesamum > Sesamum angolense. The sequence continues at coordinate 7,102,982 of JACGWL010000004.1, forward strand.
CAAGACAACCATCTCTTAAGTTATTGATTCTTCTATCCATTATTGACAAATGTATTTCTGAATCAATTCCTTCTTTAAAGTTGCTTTTATTACTACTTCAATAGTTCCTATGTGGATCCATTTCATAGTAACTGCTACTTCTTCTCTGAGCCTACTTAATTCTTCAAGAATTTCTTCTTTAGGAATAAGCTGCATTTCCATCACATTACCAGTAAATTCTATGGGAATAGCGAACTCACCTGAACTTACTTTGTAGATTATGTGATGTTTCCTTTGGTTTAGTCCTATCTGGTTGAGGACTTTACCGATTCCTCCAATTCTGAATCCATCATATGGACTAAGGTTGGAGTCTTGACGCATGATTCTTTCCATAGTTTTGTTTGATACCGTCATTCTGGAAAAGAATCCCGACAGGCTTTCAGAGGTTTGAAGCCTATCTCCCTCATCGTGACTAGTCTGACTCGGTTGAAGATCCATCCGACTCAGTCACCATTTCCTCCTCATAGACACTTTCGTCTGAAGGAAGATCTTCAAATTGGTATATTGGTACCAATTCACCATAGTAGACCGCGTCTAATATGTCATCCGTGGCTTCGAATTTTCTGATCTCACCACGTTTCTGCGGGCAGTCTGGAGCGATATGTCCTCTTGCTCCACATGTCCAGCAGTTGCAATCTTTGAAACTTTATTGTTCGGGTATGGGCCCGTCTGAAAGTTCTCTTCGTAGGGGTTCGTCCTGTGGATCTTGTGTCTGTTCGTCTAGATCCTTGGGATGAAGCCCTTGTTGGTCCACTCCGTTGCCCAGATTTGTATGTTCTGGCTTTGGTTTTGGACCACCATGATCTGCGCCTGAAAGGAGTTCTTCTAGAGTTCCGGGAGTATAGATCACTCCTATGTTTCCTCCTTTTCCTCGGCTCACCTGATTCTCCTATAATAGTAGGAAAATATTATTATCACAACAGAGAGGAGTTCGTTTGATCGTACCTCTCAATCTTTCATGTTTTTCTGGATGGATGCTGATAACACCAATCCTTCAACTTGTCTTTGAGGAAAGACATTCTCCTTGCTACTGAATCCATCTGTCCCTCCGGTACTTTGTATGATTGTATCAACATTTCCCTCCATGGACTACAGATTTTAGCAAAGAACATTGGAGCTGCAACATCCACTGCTACTCCACTCTGAAAGAAATATTTACGGAACCAATAGATATATTCATCTACTGCGCAAATACTCCTTAGTTCAAGGCTGAAAAGAGCTTGTGCATTTTCTCTAGCCTTTTCTGTTCTACTTTCTTCGAAGTAACCATCCCGATGAAGTGAATCTTGATAAGCCTTCCTAGCCGATCTGCAATTGCACTCTTGGAATCTCCGGCAAGGATACTGGCTTTAGTATCGCCTGGGGTATTGTCCCATCCGATTTTCACAGAACCCTCTAAGCTCAACTCCACTAATTTGATGAAGTTTTCTTTATCGAGTTCTAAGGTAGTTGCCGCAATCTTTATGGCTGCTACCCATTCGTCTATCAGTTTCTCCATGTTTCGGAAGTCGATAACATCCAGATTTAGAACAGCACCATATGGATGTAAGGGCTGAAGCATCGTTCTTGCCCAAGGTGTATTTCCGGTGCTCTCCTAGGATTTCTCCCTGGATTCTCTCGAAGTCTGGTTCCCACAAACGTTGGTGTTGTGTTTGTGTGGAAATCTGTGCTTTCCCTCATCGGGTGATCTGTGGAGCTTCGTTTGACCATGTGCTCCCCTCGGCGGTGGTAGTGCTGGAGTAACTTCATTGGTTTGGATATTGACTAAATCCACGATCCCTAGTTGGGAAATGACTCAGCCAATTCTTGTAGATCCGATAGATCCGCTCTGGTAACCTCCATTATTTTATGGAGTTAAGGATCTCCTGGATCTGTTCATCCCGAGTCTTTGGCTTCGGGATCTCTTTCGCCTTCCCCTTCTGGTGTAGAAGAGGTACTGTCCCAAGGGCATCCCTGATCCTTTCTTGTCTGGATATGGATGATTCAGGTTTGTCCCTTTGATTTCTTCTCAGATCTGCAACTTCGGTCTTTAGATCTGTAAGATTCTTGTGTAGATCTGGGAGGATCTTAAGAATCTCGTCCATCTTATGGCACAAGGAGTCTACTTTCATAGGTACGTTGGATAACCTATGTCCATAGTCTTGAACCGTCTTCTGTATTTCCCTCAGATCTTGAGAGATTTTCGAGGTATCGGCCTCGATTTCCTTCCAATTAACACCTCTAATCATAATTTTTAGAGAGATATTGGTGTAGGTATTGACCTTTTCCGTTCCTCCGGGCTGGAATGGTCCGTTGATCTCAGTGGTCTGCAAACGCTTCGCCACCTGTCCTGGAACTTCCAGTCGGACTCGTAGATGTCTGGGTCCTTCTGGGTCAAACTCCATTTGATCCCCGTTCTGTGGTTCCTCGGGAGTCCGAGGAGCTGCTTGTATCTTACATGGACCTTGGTATGGACCATGGTTACATTTGTACAGAATTTCGCGAAGGACATTCTTTCTCTGTTTTTCCAGAATCTGGAAATATTCCCTGTTGTCATTGTAACTCGAACTTTCGTTCGGTTCCATTTTCTCTTGGAAGGTCTCCTCCGTTAGTGGAAAAATATCTAAATATAATATTAACCATATATTTCTTCAATAAACCTAGGCTCTGATACCATTTTCAAGCGTGGGTGAATGTACAACTCATTTAGATACTTTGCGTTGTATCCTCTTCGATCTCAGATCTAAGAATTCCTTTTCAGGATGAACTTAGTAACTGATTAGATCGTAAGGTCTTCCAGCCTAATATATCTGTTTAGAGTTTTACAATCAATGGGACTAGATCTGCGAAAATCAAACCTTTTTGGGGCTAAAATGAAATTTTTAAAAGATAAGCCATGATAAGAGATTTCAAACATGAGCTGTGGTATCAAATCTGTAATTTTTTCATAACTTATGGTATGAAATCTGCTATTTTGAAAGGTATGGTACCTAAATCGCAAAGTTGCGCAAACTATGGTACCTCTTTCGCATTTTATCTCGTGTTATTAATATTGAAAAAGCTATATGAAGAAACAACTTCTTCTCCATTACAGAATATTCAATCAAGATTGCATTTCTATAGTATCATAACCATAAAAGATAATTAATAGCTACCAACGTTTCTCGCATTTATCAAAATCCCACAATTGGAAGTCTTAACGATAAGACCAGAACAAGAGTACTAGTTCATTAATCCATTCAAAAACCCAACAACTACACCCTAATGTAAGCCTATGTATAGGCATTCATACAAGCATATAGACCTTTACACTCGATGCAAAAAATGCTGGGTAGAATCCTCGACCCGAACAAGAAAGCGAGGCAACTTCTTAATCGGTCCAAGTGCCATACTCTCCCTATATATCCATATCGTAATAATTGTTTCCTTTCTTAAGTCGTTCTTGTGTGCCAGTGCTGTCCATCCACCTTTTAGAATATAGTTATAAGTATTCACCCCAACCACTACCTCAAATACTCGCCCGCTCTCATCATAAGTGGGCACCTTGAGTCCTTCTTCCATCTTCTCTATCTCTTCTTTAGTGAAAGACCTCTCGATGGTTGAAGAAAAATCTTTCTTGCGCAGGTATAGACTCTGCACCCCAAGCTCACCTACGAACACCTGGGCTAACAGCGACGCCTTTGTAGAGAGTATGAGCTTCTCAATGTCAAAATCTGGGTTCTACAGAGAACAAGAACAAGTAAGCAAACTAATACTTATTTCACACTTGTTCACATTGTTGCACTGATAAAAAAATTTGAAATTGCACATGGTAGTTTATCAGCTAGTCCTTTACTATAAAAGGCATAATAAGAATTTCACAGAACAAGAACTTAAATATGTTCTCCATATTCCCAAACTTGCCTCTAGCATTTTATCATTAACTTGCCTCTAATTTTTCATATTACTTTCTTTTTTTACTATAAATTTGGATGAGACCTTAAGGAGAATGATTGGCAATGCCACAATGATCGAATGACTTCAAAACTTCAATAACAGCTCCTTCAGTAATAAAAAAGCTCAAGATTTTCATAGTAGTCGTTCAATTTCTGTTGATAAACAAATCATACATTGGCATCTTAGATTAGGACACCCTAATCTCGCTTATCTTAAACATATGTGCGCTAATTTGTTTAAGAATTTGGATAGTTTATCATTGAATGTGAAAGTTGTCTCGTGTCAGAAAGCAGTTGTGCTACTAATGCTCAAAATCATATGTCCTACAAACCTATATCATTTAATGCACAGTGATGTTTGGGGGCCTTCACAATTTAGCACAATCACAGGAAAAAAAAAATGGTTTGGTGACTTTCATTGATGATCATACATGGTTGTGTTGGGTATATTTGATGAATGAAAAATATGAAGTGGAAAAATTGCCCAAAGCATCTTACAACATGGTTAAAAATCAGCATGTTAAGCTCTAATAATGGAACTAAATATTTTAATATGTGCCTGGGAAGTTTTTTAAAGGAAAAAGGTGTCCACCATCAATCTACATGTAGCAATACCCCTAAAACAAAACGGAATTGCTAAAAAGAAAATCAAGCATCATCTTGAAGTAGCTAGTACAATGACGCTCTCCATGCATGTTCCTAAGTTTTGGAGAGCCATTTTAATAATGCCATATTTGATTAACAGGATGCCAACATGAGTCTTGAAGTAAGCAACAACTTTAGAATGTTTTTAAGAAAATTTTTCTTACATCCAAAACATTTAAATTTACCTTTAAAAGTTTAAGGTTACACTGTGTTTGTTCAAATACCTAGCACACTTGACCTTGAGGCTGAAAAGCGTGTTCCCGTAAGTTATGCTCATAGCAGAAAAGGAAACAAGTGCTATAATCTTGAGACTAGGAAAACCTACGACGACATGGATGTCTCGTTTTTTGAAAGTCAACCCTATTTTGAGTAAAGTAAACAAGGGAAAAAAAAATCCCCATGTAAGCCATCACATTGTCATGTTTCTAAACATGACTTATCCAAAAAATCCCATGTAATCTATCACGTTTTCATGTTTCTCCCTATATATAACAAATCCAAACCTCTTGTTTTCATCCCTATTCCTTTTATAAAATCAAAAGGAGGAATTAATAAAAGAAAAGGGCATCTTGCCATTGCCATCACATTATCCGTCCTATGTAGCTTCTGCAGGGCCCATTTTTCACTAAAAAAAATGATAGCCTTTTAAGGGACAAATAATTCTTGAAAGTTCAAAATATTGTATTTTCTCAAATAATAACATTTTAAAAAACAAAGAAAATTAGGAAAACAAACATCCAATTCAAGGAAATTCAAGCATAAGAAAGGAGTAGTAGGTCGAAAATTAATAAAGAAGAAAGGGGAGCAGAAAAAACCCGTGGTGTTGGGAGTCTTGGGTATCTGTTCATCTTTGCTTCGTTGAAAGCCTGCACCAAGAACAGAATGTGATCCTCACTTGTGAATCAAACCAGCTCCATTGTTCATTCATAAGTTAAAATTGTATCTACTGTAATTACAATTGGGGCAAATCCTGAAGCCAACCACAAGCGCACACACAAATTAAAAGAAAAAAAGAAGCGACCATGATACAACAATTCCGCCATGTTGTTTTGAGAAAGAAACAATCTGATAGAGAATCAGATAAAAAATTCTAAATAGAACTTACGCGTGACCACTGGGTGCGATTTTATTCAACAAATTAATATAGAAAGAGCGGGCGGCACTTACTTCTTTGTTGAGGTGGGCGAGCGCAGAGATGGCGGCGGGTTTGGAGAGGGATTGAGGCTGACGGAGACGATAGAAAATAGGAACTGAACTATGGGAGTGCGTGTTCCTGGCGTGCCCTAGATGCACTGGGGGCCCGTAGGATCATCGCTCATCTAGACCGTTCATTTAAGTTGACTTCTTATTCGTCCGACTAAGTTGCAACTTGCCCTAATTTAAGTGAAACGTCGCCGTTCTTTCTTTGATTGGTCCCCCAATTCTTTTAGTTGGTACAACGACGTTTATGTCTTGGATTGAACATCTCGATCGCACGGCTCAATTTAAACACCTCGCCCCGCTTGATCTACAATTGTGGTTGATTGTTTAAGAAGCTCCTTGCAGGTACATGACAGAGATCGAGACTTAGCACTTTAAATGTTAATATATATATATATATCTCCTAACAAATTATTTAGAATTTTCCCTTTAAATATTATCATATATGACGCGTGCAAAAATAACACAGGTTCGAAAAAATATAGACTATCGTTCGAAACTTGGTTCGAAGCGTATGGGGGCTTCAAAGAGGGAACCTAAAAAAACGATGTTAGGACTCCAACACCTAAATTAGTATTGGATTCGAGATAAAATTAACTAAAAGAGTAAGTAAATCTGAATAAAAATCGAGATATTTTGAATAAAATTGATGAAGAGTGCAAGAACATGTAAAAATGTGATCATAAAATGCTTGAAAGATTGCTTTGAGAGGAGAGAGTTGTCCCCCGCATGGAGGGACTGAACCTGCATTTATAGAGGGAATGTCCCCGTCTGCAAGGGGTCTAGTATGCTCCACGAAATCACGAAAGTTGGTTGGATAAGGGATAAACCATCTTTATTTGTGGTTGGATGTGCTTTACTAGAAGTCTTCTTTAGCTAGGGACTCCCTATGCCTGCGAGGAGTCCTATTTCCGTGCTTACATAGGTTTTCTTGAGCTGATATTGTTCAAGGTGGCTGCTGTTGCCTAGGCCAATTGGGCGCCATGCTTGAGTGTTGACTGCCACGTGTACAGGTTTTTTGGACCGAGCGACTTATTGGACTTTAATTATGGTCCGGGCTGGGGGGGGGGGTCTTAAGCCTCCTTCTTTCCTCCTAAACTTCTTGGGCTACTTAGGCTGTCTGGTTAGGCTGTAGGCTGGGCTGTGCTAAGTACCCACATCATTTAATCCCCCACCACTCCAAGGAGGAGGATGCGTGTCGCCTCCTACTCTAGGAAGTCTTCGTGGTCAGGGGTGCTCCCCCATATCTTTCTACCAAGATCCTTCTCGCCTGCTTGCCCATGCGCACGCATGCCTGTGCATGCTGTCTGTCATCTGCCCACAACGTCTCCCATGCTGCCAAGACTCAAGCCCGCAATGCCCATCATCTGCAAACACTGACTACCGACTCCCAAGCTTGCATGTCCATCCGTCGTGCAGCCTGCCAAGCACTCACCCGATCGTTCCTCAACTTAGCAACAATGTACCATGTGTCATTGACCAGCCCCGTATCATGGCACCAACACAATCCAACAGTCCCATCAATGCCTGTCGACTCTGGCATATGCCTCGTGCCGGCCTCCACCGACACTCGCTGTCGAGTCCGATGTGCATGCATTAGACGACAGACCTTTTCGAAGGGGTTGTGCCTAGCCACTAGGGAGTCCTCTTGACCCAGAAACCCAAGGCTTTGAGGGGACCATCCTTGACCCGTGCCCTCCATGTTGGCTAACAGGCACGCTTAGCGAACTTGGTGTATGCCACGTGGGGATATCTACGATACTCTTTGGCTAGATCTAGGGACATTTTGGACTCCTACCTCCTTCGTGCGCCGTTGGGTTAATGGAAGAGGCCCTGGGCTCTTTATTCTTTCTTGGGTTGGACTTTTTTGGGCCACATGCATCAATATATATATATATATATATATATATATGTATTAAATTAAAAGATAAAGATATAAATATAGATTATTTGGTTTTAGTTAATCAAAATATTATTTATTCTAATAATATATCTAGGTAGTTGAGAAGAATTAGAACGGTAGAAATGATTTCTTTTTCCTTTATTAGAACTTTGTTTCTTTATAACTAACTTTGATTTATTATTTAGAAGAATACCTAAACAAGGGTACAAATATCTTCTTACAATAGGAACAAGCTCCAATGGAATTCACACTTTTATATAATTTAGCACGTGTATTGCCGTGATTATTTTCTTGACAAAATTTATAGTTTAATTAAGTAAAAATATAAAGTATTTCATAGATTAATAAATATTATCTTAAAATTTAATAAGTACTTTATAAATAAAAAAAATCTTATTCATTTAGTTTAATGAAATTAAATTTTTAATAATTATCGTAAATATCTTCACTGAAAATTCAAATTTTAAATAACAATAAGTAACTAAGTTGTTATCTAGCTAAACACATGATTCCGTAATTAATTTACTAGTTTGATTTTGTTAGAGGAGAAATCCTCTTGCCCGACTTCATGAATTTATTTAATTTTTTTATTTAATTATTTATTATCCACCCACTGCTTGTTGTTTGAGTTTCTATATTATCTTTTTTATGAACTATTTTCATTGTCTTCTCAAAGATACCGTATCATGTTTCTCATCAATTTGATGTATTTACTTTATAAACTTTATTTAAAATTTTGAACCAATCAAAATTAAGTGACTTAATTGTGTTTTATTTTCTTATTTCATTTTGCAATAGGGAACATATCCTATTTTTCACCCACGTCCACGTGGATAGTCAACATCTACCTATTTTTTTTATTGTTCTAAAAAAAATAGTTATAAAAACTATGAACTTTTAATTATTTTAAAAAATATTATTAATAATTATTTATTTGAAAAATAATATAATAACTTTTATATGGTGTATAATAGTTTCAATTCATTAATATTTTTTTTTAGAAATATCCTTAATGAATATATAGTTCCACTGCAGTTGTTGATTCTATTTTTCAATTTTCTTCCTTGAACTTTGTTTGTTTTCGGATTATTAAGTTAATTATTTTGATTCAATTATTCAAAAATATTCTTAAATTGTGTTGGTTGTAGTAAATTATATGTATTTTTCTATAAACCTTATCATCTTTTATTTGGGTCAATTTACTTCTGTCTTAGTAGCTAAATTCATTGTTACAATTTACATATTTTAAGACAATTTAACAATTTATTATACTAAAGTTGAAAGCAGTGATATTTCTCTTAATTTCAATAATCTCTTCAATTCTTTGTCATTAAAATAAATAAAAATAAAGTTTGTCTATGTCTTCTACTAAATTTAATTTCAACTTTCGCTTAGTTAAATTCATTTATGTTAGTTCTTCTATGATCAAACTAAACTATTGTTTAAATTTAAACGATCAATTAACAATATTTTATAATTCTTAGTATTTTAAAATTCAAACTCCATTAAAAAAATCGAAGATCAAAAAACGCAAATTCTTTTGTATTACTCTTCCTTTTAGAGAACATATAATCAATTATGGTATTAGCAAAGATATAACTAATCATGAGTTAAACCAAAGTGAAAATTATCTTACAAATACGTTGGGAATTGAAATTAATTTTTCTTTTAATTAAATACTTTTTAAGAAAGTGTGCAAGAATTTTACTAATAAAAAGTTGCTCTTTTTTACTACAATTTCAAGTGGTCAACTTAATTCTATTATAAACACGCTTTTAATTTTACAAAAATATTATTATATTGCAGTTCTCTTTAAGATTTTAATACAACTGTATCTTATTTTAGTTCCCATTAATTTTTTAACAATTAAAATATTCAAATTAAACTAAAAAATAAAACCGAAATCAACTCAAAGTAAAAAGAATACAAGCACTATTTTGAAAAGGATATATTTTTTTAATGTAGATCTATTTGGCATATAACCTCATTCTTATATCCTTCTTAAACCTTATTTTAATCTCTTGGGATCTTGATAAATATTATTGTCAATTAGTTTCTTCCTATTAAGTTAATCCAATACTTTTTTCCTATTATCTTTTTCTATCTTTTGTGAAATTTTCTTTTAAATTCGTCATATATTTTGCACAACTTCTGACTATTAAATTTGGCTTCTTTCAAGTTTGATTGCTCGAGGATGTAGAGCTCATTTTATTATCATTTTTTGTTTATAAATATTTTTATTTTACCAAACTAATGTAACTCTACAAGTATAATAATCATATATAAGACTTGGAAGTCAAATGGTTCAAACAAAAAAACCGTCTTAATTGAAATTTATGCAAACTTTCCTTTGGTGTATTAATTATTTTCATTTTTAGTACTAAGGTAAAATAGTCATTGCATAAAAGATATTATATAAAAAAATGAATTGGCTATCAAAGTGATATTAATGGTGAAATTCGGGTACCAATTGAGTCATTTGTATTTAGGTATCAAAGTGACTTAATTACAAAAGTCGAATATGAAGATGAATTTTACTTTATAAATATTATACCCTCCAAATATGAAAATTTGTGCTAAATCTTTTTTACTCCTAAGATGAATAATTCAAATTATGTTTGAAGGTGATACTGCTACATATCAGTATGTTTGAAAATAATATAATTTTGACTTACAAAGGGAGAGAAAATGCCTGTGAATTTTCTTTTCAATTTTTTAAATATTAGTTTAGTTTATATAATCTCAATTTTAGGTATTTCATAATACACACTCTATATACATTAAGATACAACGAAGAAAGTTAGTTTGACTACAATTGGTGCTTTTTTTTTTTTAATTTATGGATAAATCCACTCTCATAGAAATCAAATCCATACAAATGATATTTTACCATCTTGGATTGGTAGAGTAGCTTAAATACAACCATCCATGATCACTACTTACAATATTAGAAGTTTAGGAAGTAGTAAAGTAATATGGGGGCTTTTGTGCTTGTGAATTGTATATAAAAGAGATGGTGATTATATGTTGTTTATCTCTTTACTTCCCTTCTTGATTGTGATAAACTTCTCTTGCACTTGCATAATATAAAATGTGTATATTTGTCTCTACAATATGAACTAAAAATGCCAAAATGTGTGTTGAAACTCTGTGTTGGGATTAATTTATCTTGTTGGTTGTTAGATCTAAATGATAAGATTAATATTGTGATGAATGTCATGTTTATTTCATTAATTCTGATTCTAGAAACTTAACTTATTGCAAGCTTCTGAAAGTTGTTTCTCATGTTCAGGGAAGGGCCACGATGCTCATCTATTGCCTATGGACTTGCTGAGGAAATTTGACTTTTTTCATGTTGAAAAGATGGAAAGACCCTTTATTTGAATTCTTACTCTTGAAATTAAGGTATAATCTTCTGATTTGTTTGCTTGAAAATAGTGGAAATTGAACATGGACTTAAATTTGAAGTCTGGAGTTCGAGGATGACAACTAGGTTCATTTTAGAAACCAAATTTTAATTTGGTAGAGCTCATAAATATTAAATGAGTTCCCTCTCAAGCAGTGTAAGCTTTTAGTTGATATGGTCATTTAACATGACAATGGAGTCATACCAAACATTAAGTCCTGAGTTTGAATTTCAAAGCCACCCATTTATGAAAACAAGAGTTCCATATGCAAGGTTTGATAAAAAAAAATATTGTCTGCACGTGAGTGAGCTTATTAGATATATTAAATATTAAACGATAGCGTCTATGCAGACTTGCTTCTTTCCAGTAGCCAGGAACCCCTTCTATTGTGTTCCACCACTAGCCTCATAAATAATATCCTGCTTCACACTTGTACCATACCACCACCTCCACCTTTTGGGACAATGATGTTTGTATTGTCTATATGGATTCTTACTTAAGCTTTCAAAAGTTGAGTCTAACTTTGATGACAGAGCTATGCCTCAAGAAGTCTGAAAGAGATGGATTCATAACTTGAAGTGGTTTATTGCATTTGGATAATAGCTTGACATTGACCATACAAAAATAGCAAGAGATTCTTGAAAGTTTAAAGGACAATTTTGTGCTATGTCTGAAGTTCACTAATAACCTGAGAACTTTTTGATTAAAGCCATTAACATTGCAGTTTTCCTTGATATTTTCATTGTTTTAAATATACATTGAAGTTGGTGCCTTGAATAGATTCACAACAAATTATCTCTTTGAGATGGTATCACATTTCTCTTTTCTGTTTCTTACAAATTAGACAGGGAGTTTCTTTATCAAATTCTGGGAGAAGTTATTAAGGCTGGTGTGACAACCTTCAACAACCCTGATACAATTGGCTACACTTTGTCCTCTGAATTTGGACAGTTAATTGCTGACATAAAAGCAAACACCTCTGGGATTGAACATGTGATTATTTCGACACATTGTCAAAATGATCTTGGACTTTCTACTATTAATACTTTAGTGGAATGAAATTTTTTTCCCTATGTGCTATAATTTAAGTAACAACATTTCATGTTGCATTCACACAGGTGCTTATTTGACCTCAGGTGCACATGCTGGTGCCAGACAATTAGAGTTGACCACTAATGGAATTGGTGAAAGGGTTGGTAATGCCTCACTATGGGAGGTGTGTCCTCTTGAGTCTATATGTTAAAATGCATGTTAATATGGCCAATTGATACATAGTGCATTTTAAGTGTGCAGAATTTTGTGAATTTCATGAAATGATGTATATTTAGATATTTATTAGTTGCCATATATTCTTCTTTTTTAAAAGGTTGGGCTTTACAAAGTCTTCTCACGCTTGCAAGTTACAAGTATGCCTTTTGACAAAGTAATCAATTGGCTCAATGATCATCTTGTTCTTCTATTGCTCTACCACATCAATTTTTATTCTTGTTTCTACTTGACTTCCAATTGTAATGGCCTTAAAATGCCGTGGAGAGAGTACTAGATGGCCTTTACACACGGATCAACACACAACACATTGTTACGGCTAGCAAGATGGTATACTGACCTCTGCTTCTTTTGTGATTGTTAAATTTTTGTTGATTTGGTTCTTTCCTTTGTTATTTTGTTGATCACTGTCTTTTCCAGGTAGAAGAATATAGTGGGCTACGAGTCCAGCCACACAAAGCAATTGTTGGAGCTAATGCATTTGCTCATGAAAGTGGAATCCATCAGGTTGGATGCCTGATGTCAATAATAGTCTTTTTTAAAACTTTGGCATCCTTACCTGCAATCTTGACTTGGCTGATTGATGTACCATTTTCATCAATTGCAAATTCTGAACTCGTGCATCTACAACTTTTCATCTTGCTTTGCAGTCGGTGACTTATCAATGATTTCCTCTCACAAAGAGAATAACTTATGGAATAAGAAAATGGGGAAAAGATTCACATTTTGTAACTTGTGGTTGAAATTCTCCCATAGTTCATGGCTTCACGCATTCCTATTGGTGTGATTAATGATAAATTAGCTCCTGGAGGTCTTTAGAAGTTGGACCCTTGATTTGCTACATGTTCAATGTTCAAGTGAAAAATAATATTTAGCTTTTTGTAGTTTGGTTATAGGACCATTTTACCTTTTCTCATTGTTGATGATTAAGTTGTCTATAATGCTTGGTACAAGATCATTTTATATTAGACCTTTTATTCGGACTTTGCTCGGAATAATATGATTTACAAGTTTTACATTTTTATTGATCAATTCTTTGAGTACACCATACTCAGTTTTTGTAGAATGTGCTTCATTAGAGATTTTTTTACTTTTGTGATGATTATATATTATAATAAATATTCTGTTGATGTGTTGGGTCCAGCATTAGGTTGTAGTTTTGGTTAATATTTTCTGCTAAGAAGTCCTCTGTTCCATTGGTGTGGGAGATTGAGTTCTTACTTTTTTTATTGAGTTATGTGTTTATTGATGGATGATTAATTCGTGGTATTGAGGATATAGAAGTAGAGAATTGCCTCCAATTGTATATTAGCTATTCTAAGGGTTTTGAATAAAATTGTCGAGATCTTTACTCAGTAATTTTTCCCTTGTATAAAAATGAAACAACTAGAAGTTACTAAGTTAGCTTAAACATAAAATTCGGGTGAAAGAAATGCAATTTTTACATAGTTTTTGTCGATGGGGCAGTTAAAAGACAAATCTTGATTTTGATTCTAACTTTTGATTTTTGTTTGCTAGAAAATATGAATTTTTTCATTTTCATAAATTGAATTTACAAGAACAAATTCAACTAAGCTCTCATATTATTTATACTATTCTATTATAATTATTGGCTAAGATATAATAAATTTTTTATGGGTATAATTTCGCGCGCCTTGCACAATCCCCCCTTTCTAGTATATATATATATATATATATATACGTACATATGTACACTAAAGTAATATACATACGTACATATATAAATAAAATTATATACGTACATATGTAAATTAAAGTATACATACACATACATATATATTAGGCAATTATTTTTAGTAAAGTTATTTGTTAATTATTAATAGGGTTAAATACACTTTGCACTCATAAACAATACATTTTGTCTCGTTTACACCTTTAAAGTATGAAAGATTATAAAAACACTCCTGACAAAATAATTTGACATTGAAAGGACAAAAATGCCCTTCTCACTTATCCCTATACATTTTATTTTACTTCCTAAAATATGTTTTTATTAATATCTTCCCCAAACTATTTTCAATTATTTAAAATTTTAGTCACATTTTATTTTAAAAATAATATTTATAATTTATATTTTTTATAAATTGTGAAACACAAAAAAAATTTTACAAGCTCAATATATGTAAATATATTTAAAAATAAATAAATTATGTTAAAAAGTACATGTAAATATGTGTCAATACAGAATGCATATAATATCATAGAAAAAAAGTATGTTATATAACTTATAATTCTTATTCAATTATATAGAATATCATATTAATTATATTATAAATTTGCCATATGTTACATTATATATATATATGGTGTAATATTTTAAAATTTTATTGATAATTTATTTTTAAAAAAACTTTATATATATATATATATATATATATATATATATATATAACAACACAAGCAAAATTTATGTAAAAGTTTTTACCAGTTGTGTAAAAAATATAAGAATTATAAATTTATGGACTTTATATAGATTACGATCAGTATAAAAATCATAAATTTTGGGTAGTGTTTATTTTAAATAAAAATTTTATCATAATTCAAATTGTATTTAGGAGCATGATTGTAATAGAGATATTTTAAGGGTATAAAAAATAAGGGCATTTTCATCATAAGAAAATTAGTGTATATCATGAGGGGCTATTTTATTACGCTTTATAGTTCAGAGGTGTAAATGCACTTTATTCATAGTTCAGGGATGTAAAGTGTATTTAACCCTTATTAATATAATTTATTTGTTAATTCTTTTTTTATAAAATATGAAAAACAAAATCATTACATCTTATATATGTATTCATTTTATAAAATTATTGATTTTTTTTCTGTTGCTTATTATTATTTTTAATTATTATAATTGTTTAATTGAATGAAATTTGATTTGAATTTTTAATTTTTTTTATTTATATATATTTTATTTTTTATATTAATTAATTAATGTATAATATGGATTAATATGTTACATATATATATATATATATATAAAATATAATACGAGTCTATAAGTTTTTTTAATTCGATTCAATCAATCCAACCAGTAATATTTTCAAAACATCTCTGCTCTTCCTGCCATGCTTCAATCATGCTTCGCCTCCTTTGTTTTTCAAACTCCATTAATCTTAGCAAATTACATCCAACTTTCTTCTAATATCATATGACCATAAATATATTTTATTCTTTGAATAATTATTAATACTTTACTTATAGTTATATTCATCTGGTAATTAAATTAATTCCGTTAGTTTAAGTTGGAATTTCATTCAAATTTGTATTGAAATACCCAAAATATAATTTTAGATCTTGAATGTCAATTTTAAAAAGTTACTAAATTTACCTTCTGTGCACCGAAAAGATAATGAGAGAAATGCATAACTCTTTTACTGCCTCCAAAAATTGCTCAAATAAATAAAAGAGCCCAAAAGAATATTTATTCTATTGCCTTTAGACTCAAGATGCGCAGCGGGCCGAGTTAGGCTAGCCCGGCCAAGGACCGAATTGAACCAATAAAAAAATAGGTTGGGTTGGCCCAAGCCCGTTTGGGACCGGGTTGGTCCTGGGCCGGTCCCAAGTATTGAAACCTAGGACCAGCTCAGCCCATCAGCCCAAGACCACCTGGTCCTGAGCCGGGCTTGGGCTAGGCCTGTTGGGCCAACTTTTTATATAATAATAATGCATGATATAAATTTTATTTTATTTTTCTAAACTAACTATTCTAATAGCTTTTTTGTACTTTTGAAACTCTAAGAATTATTATCATTATTGTTCTATTTCTAAATTTTTAGTACTTTAATTGATTAATATCTTTTATTTATTTTCTTCAAAGTTTATTATAAATTATTTTTGAATTTATTATCATCTAAGTTCATTATATATGTAATCTTAACTATTATTTCTTATAGTTATGATTTTTGTGCGATTTAATTTATTATTTATTTTATTTTACAATACTACTATAAATTTATATAATTGTTCAAAAAAAATTATTTTATATAAAAATTAAAAAAAAATAAGCACATTTGGGTTTAATCTGGGCTTGGTTTGGTCCTGGTCCGGGCCTCAACGGGACTGGTTCGTGGGTTGGGCCTGAGTTTATATATGAACACAATTGGGGACCATTTAAAGGCCCAGGACCACCGCAGGACCGGTCATAAAAGGTAGTGGTTTGGTCCTGGACCAGGCTTTTTCGGGCTGGTCCGTGCCGGTCCTGAGTCGACCCGACCCACTGTGCACCTTGACTTTAGACTATCATAATTTGGGCCAGATTTAAATCTTTTATTTCATTTAATGTATATATATATATATATGCACTGTACATAAAATTACATTATTTATTTTATTTAAATATATATATATATGGACAATATGTATATGTCAAATAAAATTGTAGATGCAATATAAAATGGGGTGTGCGATTATAGTCTTGCTCCTAAATCTATGAGTTGGTCATGTACACAATTTTCGGATGTTTAATCCAAACAAACGGGCTAGAGAGAGTGTCTTGTTGGAAAAGATTTCAGTTTCGTATAAATGAAACTTCATTTTGAAATATAATAATTGAATTTAGAAATTTATAAGCAATAAAGTCACGTTTGAACGAACAAATAATATATAACAGTTATAAACACAATTTACCATAAGTAAATTAAATAGTAAACTTACAACAAGAATTATATCGTAACAATTCTCAGTCCAACGGAAATCATAAATTTAACCGAATTGTAGAATTCACTGATTGTCTTGAAAAAAATATACGTCCTGTGTCAGTAGTGCACCGGGTATAATGTAATTTCTTTCAGGATAAAACAGTTGCAATTTTTTCGATTTTAACACTATACCGAAGAACATCTCGGACAAACATTCAGAAACTCTTATCGAAAATTAAGCTCAAACCTCTAAATTAGAGAGTGATAGGCCGAGAGAGAGAACTTTGAGGTGTGAGAGAGTTTTTGGTGTCGGTGTCTTTCCAAATGAGAAATGCAAGCCTTTATATGGGCAAACCCAACCCCAACTTTATTGCAGCAAATAAATTTGGCTATTAATCTCAAATTTAATAGCCATATTGACGATTGAAATGGCCATTAAAAACAAATTGAAACAGCAGCTAAAGATTTGATTTTCAAATTCAATTTAAAATTTTGCAATTTCAGGTTTTAATCCTGAAATTAAAACTGCAAAATAAATTTTAAACAAATGATTTTAAAAAAAAATCATATTTTCAACTATACAAATATTTTTGCTGCAAAATTCTTCTCTTTTTCTCTACCTAATATGTGGATTTCATGTAATTTTTATTAAAATTACAACAATTGCCCACAAATTCATAGATTTGAACTCAAGTTTTTGTGACTTGCTTTCAACAATGGTACCTTCTGGTTTGAACCACTGCCTAAGTTATTTAACATCAGCTATCATCAGTTATTTAGCTAGACACGGAGCAAGGAGAAGACGGAGGAGATTTATTTGCATCACTTTCGCCTGCATAGCTAGGTGAGTGCAAGTTCTTCTCGACGTACTCAACAGAGGAGACATTTGAGAAGATTCTTTGAGCTTCTTCGACATGCTCCTTGTAGTAACACCGACACTCTTGGTACTTGAGCGCCAAGACTTTGATATAGTGAGTTTGGAATTCACTGACTTCATCGCTTTTTCTTAAGTATCCATTTGAATGCTTTTCTTCTTTGCCGAAGGGAAGAGATGAAGGTTAAAGCCGTCCCACCAGGCGTGCCAAAATCTGTGAGCTCTAATTTTATCGTGTCTGAAAAATAAAAAATACAAATAAATTATCACAAATGAAAATATTTGGATTAAAACATCAATGTGAGTACAGTCTCTATTCTATCCCTTGATTTTTCCCTCCAAAATATATATTTGACAAATTTGTCTAATTCAAAGGGTAATCTTCACGTAGATCTTTTTTGGATTTGAATTTGAATTTCTATAACGTTAATTTGAGGGCTTTGACCAATAATCCTGAATTAAACACTATAATCTTGACTGTAATTTGATGATTCAAAAGTGGATTTGTCACTTGGATCTTCTTGAGATGATATTTGAATATTTATAACGTTAATTCGAGAGTTTTGTGCATATAATCCCGAATTAAACGCTATAATTTGCAGCATACCTTTAATGAAAGACTCGATCTTTGCCTTGAACGCTTTTGAATATTCTTGAACTTTGAAGAACCGCGTAGAGAGAATTATTTGCAATTTTTCTCTGCTTTGCTCTTCGTTCTTGAGCTCTGTGTATTGAATGAGGGTGCAAGGATTCCTTTATATATGTGTAAAAGAGGTAGAGTTGTGATCTACTTGAACACTTTTTGTATTATCTCTTTATAATTTAATTTAAAAAAATAAATACATCATATATTTGAAATAATATGTTTGGTCATTTTGAAATTCTCTCTTTAATATTTGCATTTTATAAAGAGATAAATATAACCAATATTTGTCTTGATCTGATTGGAGCGTACACGCAATTGCTCCGCATAGCACGGTTTGATTGGATGGAATCTTTGACTGCGAAGCATTATGTGATTGGTCGAAAATATTCCATCTTGACACTTGTTAGCTGTCGATTTGATGACAAAATATATAGTAAAATATCGATTAAATTGACTATTTATACTTGAAATAAATTTAGTAAATACCAAAATATAAATAGAAAAATATTATAATTGATAAAATGAAACCTCAATGGAATTTCTAGCTAACCATTCCTAAATAATAATTAAGAAGGTTTTCTTGTTTTTGGATAATCCTTATTTAGTGCCTTCTAAAAATTTTATTTTCAGATCTTTGGAAGGAATGGGTGCGGGCATCTCAGCTTGAGACCACAGAAACACAACACTAATTGATCGGTAACTTCGTGGTCAAATGGCCAATGGGTACAGTTGAAAGAGAGCAAGTCTGGGCCAACACAAACTCTTCTTTACACGCCCTTCTTGTCTCCAAAAATGCCACACAACCCCCTAGTCTTATGTGCTACTGGATGCATTTTGCCTTCTGAGAACAACTGAAAGTAAACACTAATTTGATGATACAATATAATGTGCTTGAAAATAGTTGTTCCTCCCTGAGTCTAGTTTTTGTGCAAGTGCATTTGCTTTGTGTTGGTTGTAGTCTCAAAAGTCATTTGCAACATTCGGAAAGCATGATTGGGGTTACACAGTTTGGGAGGAAAAAAGAGCAGCATCTGCTTGGGTGCCCAAACACTTTGTTGGCTTACTTACAAATCATTTTTGCAATTCCCAACAATTAAGTTTAAAATCATTTCACTTTGTTTCGTATTGCTCATTGGAAATTAAGTTTACTCTCTGTTTGAGTGTCTAGCTTCCTCTTTCTCAATTTTTGGTTTCAAAACTCCTTGGGCTGGCTGATATGATTGATTGTGTTCAGCATCAACACTTTGTTCATCATCAGCTACCAAAACTTGCAATGCTCAGAATATGCCTTGAGAGTTGTCTCTATGTGGTATTACTCAGGTCAGGTGGCGCTGCGATGCATTTCATCATCGGGCTGTTTCTTGCTTTGATCAAATCAACATCAACCTTGGGTTCACTGACTGAAGAGATGAGGGCTGAAGCTGCTGTCATCATCTTTTTACTGCCTAATTCAATTAGATTAGTTTGTCTTGCTACTGTGAATACTTTAAATACCTACAACAATTTACTGATATGAATTCCTACCCAAATCCACTTATGCGGCCCCTGTGGGTTATACTCAATTTAGATTTATTTCTTTCTTAAATAACTAACAAATAGTATCACATCAATCAATTTTAAAGAGTTCATATGGAAAAACAGATATCAATTAAACTGTAACAGAAGAGAGTATAATGTTCTATAGTTATAGTTAGGGTAAATTGTAAGCACCTCCCAGACATAATTATGAATATTTCCTTGTTATTTGAAAATTTATTAATACTTCTTTGATTATAATTGCCGTCTAGCAATTAGCCCAATTTATTAGGTTTTCATCGATTTTTTGTGATAAACTAATCAAAAAGCCTATGTAGATTAAGAATTATAATTTATTTATTTTTTAAAAAAAAAATTAACTTCTTTTGTTGACTACGTGGATAATTTTTTATAATTTTTATTTTTTTTTAAAAATACAATACAAGTAAAGTTGGCAGTTTCATACTTTCATTTAAGGATTATATAATTTGATCAAATCTCATAAGGGTATTTGTAATTTGTTTAAATAAGATATTCGTAATAATGTTAAATTTTAATAAAGGTTGTTGTAATTTATACTTATAGACAAAAATAAGCAAAACATCAACCAACATATAATAGATATTCAAATATTATTCAAATACAAGATCTTTAAAATAGTTAGCCGCTTGCATGCATTTTCATATTAAGCCAGCCAACAGATTGCGAGATCAACTTATTAACAATAAATAATAAATATTGTGCTGAAAAAATTAGAAAACGAAAAAAAGAATTTAATCATGGGATTATGTTGAAGCATTCAATAAAGCCATTCTCTACGAAAATTATAAAAAAAAACACGCATGGTTTTTTAAAATTTGTCCATTAGTGTTACAACAGGAAATACCAAATTGGGCGTTTCAATGGTGGATAAATTTTGGTCCATCAATCGCTATTCTTCCTGAAATTTTCCAGGAATATTATACAGAATGGGTGAATTACTCGTCGAAAATTATTCAGGCAAAAAATCGAGAAAATGAGTTGAAGAAATGGCTTCACTATACTTCTTTATGGAATTTTTCATCCCTTGGATTTGGAAATGATTACCAGAAGTAGGAATTATCCTACAAAAAATTCCATGTATTAAGAGAAGATTTTGCACCAAATTTTTAAATATGTTAATGCAGATTGATCCAGACATCAAGAAATACTATGATCAGGAAATTATCAGTGAAATGGAGGAGAAGATCCAAGAATATAAAAGCCTTGCTCAAAAGAAAGAAATCAAGCTCCCAATCCTTTTGAACATATTTCTTAAAGAAATCCTGAATAGAATGGGAGTTATCCGATAGAATAAATGATTGAAGAGTATCTCAGCCAAATGCAAAAATATCTCCAAAAGAATCTTTTCAGGGTTTGCATCCCCAATGGAAATCTCTTCAAAAGAGCAAGAAAATAAATTTTCTTGTCTTGCAGGAAAATCCAAGATCCATTTGAGGATATCACTCAGGAAAACCTATTGGAGAATTTGTTCAAAGGAATTAGAGAAACTTTGAAAGGAAAATTAAAAATAGCAATTAATCTTCTGAAGGAAAAGGCAAACAATCAGAATAAGAGTCAGAAGAGAGCAGCTTCTCTAAGATCATGAAAAAAATAAGGTGATCACTAACGGCACAAGAATTAAAAAATTAAGGCTGATGGACACATGTCGACAATAGGACGACACGTGACAAATGACTGCCATGTGGACTTGCAAGGAAAATTTCAAGTCCGAATTTGCGGTTATAAATAAACCACCCTTTTCATTATTTTGAAAAAGCCCTCGAAGATCTTCATGTGTTGAAGCTGAGGCATTTGTTATCTATTCCTTTTATTTCAGTTATAAAAAGTCATTTTGCAGAAGAAGACGTAGGAAATTCTTTTGTAAGTTTTGCTTATTGTATTTGGCATTTTAATTTACTTGTGATTTTTTATTTTGTAATTTTTTAATTTAGCCTAATGCAAGGCTAAGCAACTACTGCTGAATTATTCATAATAATGAAGATAGCAAGGCTCAAAAACTAAAAAAAATAGAGTATTTTTCATTACTGATAAATATAAGGAGAAATTGGATAAACATAAGGAGAAGATATTATGGGTCGTTAAGTTACAATAATGGGTATGAACAAAGTCGGCTTCGCCATTGCTGCCCGGTTTTGCCTTGTTTTGGCAATGTTTTTTGTGGCATTTTCTGACTGAAATTCATACCTGTTAGTTTAACAAAACGTAAAAGCTTCACAACTTTGTGTTCTCGTGATTTATTCAGTTATCTTTATATCTATCATAATAAAAATATTCTTTTATTACACTCCGTCCACATGGTCGGTTCTACATATCGCCTGCATGGTCGGATTTGTTTTGCATTTTTATTTGCTGCATTCCGCCTACATAGTTGGTTTTACATACCACCTACATGGTCGGATTTAAATTTTGCTTTCTATTTTTCGATCCTCCGTGGCCTTCGGCCATGGCTCCTATTGTATAATATAATATTATATATATGTGGATGGGAGAGTGCCTAATTGGGCTGAAAATCCAAAACAAATGCAAAAGACACCTAGACAAGGTGTGTTTTTTAAATTCAAATATTGGTTCGGATTTTACCCATTTCGAAAATGGGTCAAAACCTAATTCAAACAAAGGGTTAGTTTTTCGAACGGGCATGTGTATTTATATATTAATTAATTTAGGATGGTTGTCATCCAAAATTCTGTCCCAACATTTTAAACTTTTATTTTTAAAAATAATTTTTTAATTTAATTTTTTTAAATGTGAATATGGAGTGCAATTAAAATAGAAAAAATGCATAAATTAAAAAATATATTTATTAATAATAAATAATTAAATTTATTATTGACAAACGTTATAAGATATTCCTATTAAATTGAAGTTTCCTTCAAATATTTAAAATCTCTCCTAAAATCCATCACATTGAGATATATATACATATATAATATAATATTATATATATATATATATATATATATTAAGTAACGATTTATTGATATGTCAATTTAAGTAAGAGAGTACCTTATTAGTATTTTCAATTTATTGGTATGTCAATTTTTTTTTTAAATTAAATGACTGTCTAACATTGAAAAAATAATCAATAATTGGTTTGGATATTCTTTGAGTTTTTCTAAAGTAATTTCAATTGAATAAAATTAGTGTATTATTTGGGCGCGCGAGCTCACACATATACATAAATATATATATGTATATATATTATATATATATATATATTATATATATTACATATATATATATATATATATTCACCATTCTTGAACTATCATTCGAGTCGTAAAGTAGTCCTTAAACTATGAGACGTACACAAAAGGATCATCATGTTGACAGTCAAACTTAAAAAAAATAAAAATTAAATGGCGTCAAATTTAATGAGCAATTATTTTTATGTCATTACACATCAGCCAAGATAAACAAAACATATTAAAATGACCGAGCCTATTTCTGTTGCAATTTCGATCGCATAAAATGTCGACTTGACCAGTCCGCCGGATAAGTTTGTAGGCCAATTTTTCAAACGCTGGCAACAACGAATGAAAATTTGGTCAACGGCGAAAGGACTTTTAATAGTGATTGAGGTGACCAGACCTTAACCTACTAATACTAATCCCAAAACTATTGAGATAGCGCTGTAAGCATATTAATTTTGCACCCAATTAAATAATGAGAAATGTCATATAATAATTTTATTACATAATAACGCATGAAGGAGGGATCATAATAACGCATGAAGGATAGCCTGTCAAGCTCCAGGCATCGAGCCTCTAGGGCCTTGGGGTCAGCAATATCGTCTTATAATTTTCTTCTCCTGCGTGCGGGGCACGAAATCTCTTGTGACAAGCAACCCACGACCTTTTGGTGGCCCGACGAACCATGACGTCCGGATCCTTCTCCGACCGGGCCAGAAGTCTGGATCCTGACCCACAAAGATAAGCCGGGGCCTGGGATGGCCCTCCCTTTTCTCCTTCTCCTTCTCGGCCTTGACGATGGTTCTGACATGCTCAAAGGAACGTTCATTAAGATCGGGAAAGTAAACAATCTTGAGTCGGGGCCGGCCCAGATCGTCGAAATGGCTCCCAATGATTTTTGAGGCCCGAGCTGCTGCTGCCAGCTCCCGTCCGGCTTCAGCTTCTAGGACGTTCTGGTTCCAGGATAAGATTACGCCGTTCATCATACACTTTATTCCGCCCCCTAGTTCGAGTTCAGATTCCGATTTCGTCCCCGACGATTCCGGTTTCGTCTCATCCTCTTGAAAGGCTGTTTCGTACAACTTCCCATTCAACTTGCACCTTACCATTGTCGATAAGCAATCGATTGATGAACTCTGGTTGGAAATTCGTATCAAGGATAGAATTTTGGATGAAAAATCAATGAATAGGGTTTGTGTTGATAAAGCATAATTCACGCTGTAGAAGAAGTAATTTCAATAGTTTCCATTTTCATTTAATTGTGAAAATACTATTAAAACTTTCTTTTAAAAAGCATACCTTTTCGATTTTGTAAAAGAGTATGATCAAAAGAAAAAGTATGCAGGTCAGAAAGGTAATATTACAAACTTAGTCTCATAGGATAGAGTAATTTTAAAAATAATCCCATATTTGGTTGAATTTTATAAAATAAGTACCATTTAGTTACAAAATTGGTCTCACTCCTTATTTGATGTTAAAACATAACGGCATATCCATTTCTCGTTAAATGAAAAGAAAAAAACGGTTTGCAATTCACGTTTCCTGTTCTTGTTTTTTTTTGTGGGAAGTTCTTTACTAAAATCCTCTTTTTTTCTTCATATTTATTTTATCAAAATTAAAATATAATAAAAAAATTATCAATTTTTAACACATTAAGATTGAGATTAAGACAATAACAAATCTAAAATTGACAAAATTAAATGATACAAAATAATAATAATAATTAAATAAATGTCATCAATTGTTTGGCCAAGTCACAATGACAAAACTTGACCTGTGCTAAGATATTGTTTCTGCCTGTAATGCATTGTTTACGCTTATGCAAGCCTAATAATAGGTCGAAAATTAATAAAGAAGAAAGGGGAGCAGAAAAAACCCGTGGTGTTGGGAGTCTTGGGTATCTGTTCATCTTTGCTTCGTTGAAAGCCTGCACCAAGGACAGAATGTGATCCTCACTTGTGAATCAAACCAGCTCCATTGCTCATTCATAAGTTAAAATTGTATCTACTGTAATTACAATTGGGGCAAATCCTAAAGCCAACCACAAGCGCACGCACAAATTAAAAGAAAAAAAGAAGCGACCATGATACAACAATTCCGCCATGTTGTTTTGAGAAAGAAAAAATCTGATAGAGAATCAGATAAAAAATTCTAAACAGAACTTACGCGTGACCACTGGGTGCGATTTTATTCAACAAATTAATATAGAAAGAGCGGGCGGCACTTACTTCTTTGTTGAGGTGGGCGAGCAGCAGAGATGGCGGCGGGTTTGGAGAGGAATTGAGGCTGACGGAGACGATAGAGAAGAGGAACTGAACTAAATAAGGGTACAAATATCTTCTTACAATAGGAACAAGCTCCAGTGGAATTCACACTTTTATATAATTTAGCACGTGCATTGCCGTGATACTTATTATCTTGACAAAATTTATAAGTTTAATTAAGCAAAATATAAAGTATTTCATAGATTAATAAATATTATTTTAAAATTTAATAAGTACTTTACAAATAAAAAAATTATTCATTTAGTTTAATGAAATTAAATTTTTAATAATTATCGTAAATAAATTCACTGAAAATTCAAAATTTAAATAACAATAAGTAACTAAGTTGTTATCTAGCTAAACACATGAACCGTAATTAATTTACTAGTTTGATTTTGTTAGAGGAGAAATCCTCTTGCCCGACTTCATGAATTTATTTAATTTTTTTATATTATTATTTATTTATCCACCCACTGCTTGTTGTTTGAGTTTCCATATTATCTTTTTTATGAATTATTTTCATTGTCTTCTCAAAGATATCGTATCATGTTTCTCATCAATTTGATGTGTTTACTTTATAAACTTTATTTAAAATTTTGAACCAATCAAAATTAAGTGACTTAATTGATGTTTTATTTTCTTATTTCATTTTGCAATAGGGAACATATCCTAATTTTTACCCACGTCCACGTGGATAGTCAACATCTACCTATTTTTTTTATTATTCTAAAAAAATAGTTATAAAAATTATAAACTTTTAATTATTTTGAAAAAATATAATTAGTAATAATTATTTATTTAAAAAATAATATAATAACTTTATATGGTGCATAATAGTTTCAATTTTTATTAATTTTTTTTAGAAATGTCCTTAATGAATATATAGTTTCACTGCAGTTGTTGATTCTATTTTTCAATTTTCTTCCTTGAACTTTGTTTGTTTTCGTATTATTAAGTTAGATTTGTTTGTTTCACTGCCAATTTGTTAGATTCAAAGTGGCAGAACACAAAAAATAGACAAAAATAATTGTAACTTGGACAAATATTTTTTTAAATTTTTAAATGTGATAAACATTATTAAAAAAATTAATCAAATTGCCCTTTAGATTGTGAATTATAATTTTATATATATTTTAGAAATTTCTAAAGTAATTTTATGGACTAATATACCCTATATTATTTACTTTATCTGCCCTCAGATAATTTTACAGTCTTTTAAATTCTTTTTTAAATAAAATTAAAAAAAATTGAAATTTTCAAATGTGATAAACATTATACAAAAAATATTTTTTGTCAATTTAGTTTTGTTAGTGTCTTAATCTCAATCTTAATCTCAATGTGTTAAAAATTGATAATTTCTCTTATTATATTTTAAATTTGATAAAAATAAATATGAAGAGAAATGAGAATGTTAGAAGATAAAGAACAACTTCCCTAATAAAAAAACAAGAACAGAAAACGTGAGTTGTAAAATATTTTTTTTCTTTTCATTAACGAAAAAATAGATATGCTGTTATGTTTTAACGGCATATAAGGAGTGGGACCAATTTTGCAACTAAATGGTACTTATTTTACAAAATTCAACCAAACATGAGACTATTTTAAAATTCATAAGCGTGAGACTATTTTTAAAATCACTCTATCTTATAGAACTAAGTTTGCATTTTTGCCGCCAGAAACATCAATATAAGCTGAATTATTTCTGAGATATATTATTTTTTCTGATACAGTTTATAAACTAAAACAATGCTTCTATCATTAATGTTTCATGAAAATCAACTTAAAGATATAAAAGAAATTACAATGGTGTAAAAGAAAGTAAAGTATAGAATTAAATTCTAAACTTTTAAGTATAAGGCAGTTAAACTCTAAGAGTGAATGAATAAAATTTGCAACAACAGCATAAAAATAATTTAAAATTATAGTTGATAATCAAAATACAATGAATTGACCTTAAACGAAATTCACAAAATAAAATTCTTTTGTTTTGTAAAAATATGGGTAAAATAACAATTTTCACTGCAGTTGTTGATTCTATTTTTCAATTTTCTTCCTTGAACTTTGTTTGTTTTCGTATTATTAAGTTAATTATTTGATTCAATTATTCAAAAATATTCTTAAATTGTGTTGGTTTGTGTAAATTATATGTATTTTGCTATAAACCTTATCATCTTTTATTTGGGTCAATTTACTTCTATCTTAGTAGCTAAATTCATTGTTACAATTTACATATTTTAAGACAATTTAACAATTTATTATACTAAAGTTGAAGCAGTGATATTTCTCTAATTTCAAATAATCTCTTCAATTCTTTGTCATTAAAATAAATAAAAATAAAGTTTTTCTATGTCTTCTACTAAATTTAATTTCAACTTTCGCTCAGTTAAATTCATTTATGTTAGTTCTTCTATGATCACACTAAACTATTGTTTAAATTTAAACGATCAATTAACAATATTTTTGTAATTCTTACTATTTTAAAATTCAAACTCCATTAAAAATATCGAAATTCAAAACACAAATTCTTTTGTATTACTCTTCCTTTTAGAGAACATATAATCAATTATGGTATTAGCAAAGATATAACAAATTATGAGTTAAACCAAAGTGAAAATTATCTTACAAATACGTTGGGAATTGAAATTAATTTTTCTTTTAATTAAATAATTTTTAAGAAAGTGTGCAAGAATTTTACTAATAAAAAGTTGCTCTTTTTTACTACAATTTCAAGTGGTCAACTTAATTCTATTATAAACACGCTTTTAATTTTATAAAATATTATTATATTGCAGTTCTCTTTAAGATTTTAATACAACTGTATCTTATTTTAGTTCCCATTAATTTTTTTAACAATTAAAATATTCAAATTAAACTAATATAAATTTACAAGTATAATAATCAAAATATAATCACCAAGATATGAATCTTTACCGCGAGGAGAGTAAAAGAGAAGATATTCGCGAGTAAATGAGAAGATATTCGTAGTACCGTAAGGCTGTCTGTCCTGTACGGAACGATTGTCAGGATGTCAACATTATTGCAGAAACGTCCTCCAATTCAACATTTATTACAAATGAAGCCCCAAAAAATTTCATGGCCACAGAAGAAGTAACAGTAATTATTTTCCTTTCTGGGAACTACTTTGCCATTTTGGGATGTTTGTACCACACGAGAACCCTCTCCTCTCTGTGGGTGGGACCCCCAACTTTATGCATTTCTTGAATTGAAAACTGAAAAGCTCCAACACACCTTTTTCCTTCCTACCCAAAAGAGAAGCAGCAGCCCTCCAACCCTTTTTTTTTTTATAATATTATATTCCTACAAAATCTTCTCCAACTCTCTCTCTCTCCCTCTCTCTCTCTTAATGTTCTTTGTTCTTAATTTGTTAGTGCCATTGATGAGACTAGGAGAGTGTTTTTCTAAGCTTGTTTACAAACATCATATTTAGACCATATCATCTTCTCTATCTCAATCAGTAGACAACTTTGATTCTATTATATTTGTATAGATTTTTTCTTTTGTAATTTAGCTTTGATAAACAATAAGCTACAAAGAGTTTCGATTTTACACGAATAATTATAAGAATAAGAGTCGAGAAATAAATTGATATGAAGAAGGGTCAATTTACAGTACCACACTGTGGCAATGAAATATTATGTTGATTCAATTATTTTAGCTGATGTGTAATGAACATAAATGTAATTGCCCATTAAAATTAATGTTGTTTGTGTGATTGTATAGAGCCTAAAGGGTAAAAGTGCATGTCCTTGATCCCGTACTTATGTCCTTCTTGATTTGCTGCATTGTACTTCTTTTCATTTTTAGGCTGGGATTGTTAACGGGTACGGTAAAATTATAATCAAATTTATAAATTAATTCAAAGATCCATACCCAAACTCAATGAATATTATTAAATTCACGTCCAAACCCAGACCCATGAATGTATGTACCTAATTTAGACCCCAAAAATATGTCTATTTTTTTTTCCCGATTCAATTGGATTAATGTTTACCACTCGATTTACTAGAGGTTTGCAATTTTGAATTAATCGATCAAAAATTGGCAAAATTGATTTATGCAATTGTTGTGATTAATGAGTTTGTTGATTGTACAGTCATGCATGTGATGTGAGTGTCCTATGATCTGATGATGTGTGCATAAGATTTGCATGTAGGTTTGAATAGTCTATGCATGCAACTCTGCAAAGTTTGAACAGTCTAACCATTAAGTGCTGAGTTGTGTAGAACTAATAGTTTATGATGTTACAGTGTGTCAATACTTTCTATAAATTCAGCTCCTTCTTACATCCTCCTTGCACACATTTCTTCTTCTTGTTTCATAAGTGTTCTATACATTTACTCTCAAACAATATGTTTAACAGAGCTTTTCATAAAAATGCTCAATGATGGGATCTAAAAGAATTGGGCGAGGAGAGCTCAATTTTAGTGTGAGAAATTATAATTTGATTGATCGGATCTTCTCATATGAAATACTGGAAGAAATAGCAAACAATCCACAACCGGCATGGGCCTATGGCCCTGATAATGCTAGACATGACGTGATGGTTAGAGTTGTGCAACTACCAAATATTGGACAGGCGTTGCAACTCGAAAACATGGATGAAATGCGCCAGAGGTATGATTGGAACACCGAAACATCCATTAGTGTATACCACTATACAAGCGGTCGTCGGGGACCGGGACAAGGAGAAATTATTCATAATTTCGTCATTGCTGATGGAGTTAGTGGATCTGCCAAAGAAGCTGAAGGAAGTATCCAAGAAGAAGGTAGATATTGCAAAGGATGTGGTATTGATGTTTAAACTAGTCCAACATCCTGCTTAATAGAGTGGTATAACCACTTTTTAGCTAGAAGTCTGTAAGCAAGCTTTGCAAAAGTGATCAATGATGTTGCATTTTTTTTTGTGGCCAAATGTTGTAGTGAAGTTTTTGTTGTTTTTGCTTGATTGATTAATATTCTATGTTGTAATGCTTGTAACGGATATATATTATAGGTTATTAAAAATATTAACATTATTATTATGGTAAAATTTTATTAAAGGAAAATATTGCACCAATAGATTGATAACATGTGGCCAATGATATTGATGAGATATTTGGGGAAGAGGGAAACCGGTTGGGAGGAGAGAGAAATAGGATATATTTATATAAATAAATAAAAAATTGACAAGAGAGAGAAAAAGATAGAATAAGACAAGATAAAATAATTAAACATAAAATGAATTTCCAACACGAAACATATTCAAAATTTAACAAAACTAGTAAGTATGTACATAATTTTTATAAAATATTTAGAATAAAATATTTTTTAAAGTTAAATTATTTATTTTTATAGAGTTAAAAATTATTTAAAAATATATTTCTAAGATTATAAACATAAGATAAAAAATTGAATGAGAAAAAAAAAACTACAAAAAGGTAGTTATGAAAAATCATGATAATTAAGTGGAGAAGTTAAAAAAGTCATTTAATTTAAAAATTTAATACCAATAAATTGAAGATACCAATAAGGTACTCTCTTACTTAAATTGACATATCAATAAATCGTTGTTACTTAAAAATATATATATATATATATATATATATATATATATATATATATATATCTCAATGTGATGGATATGTTAGGAGAGATTTTAAATATTTGAAGGAAACTTCAATTTAATAGGAATATCTTATAACGTTTGTCAATAATAAATTTTAATTATTCATTACTAATAAATATATTTTTTAATTTATGCATTTTTCTATTTTAATTGCACTCCATTTCACATTTAAATTAAAAAATTATTTTTAAAAAATAAAAGTTTAAAATGTTGGGACAGAATTTTGGATGACAACCATCCTAAATTAATTAATATGTAAATCCACATGCCCGTTAAAAAAACTAACCCTTTGTTTGAATTAGGTGTTGGCCCATTTTTTAGATGGGCCAAATCAGAACCAATATTTAAATTTAAAAAACACACATTGTCTAGGTGTGTTTTGCATTTGTTTTGGGTTTTCAGCCCAATTAGGCACTCTCCCATCCACATATATATAATATTATATTATACAATAGGAGCTATGGCCGAAGGCCACGGAGGATCAAAAAAATAGAAGGCAAAATTTAAATTCAACCACGTAGGTGGTATGTAAAACTAACCATGTAGGCGGAATGCAACAAATAAAAATGCAAAACAAATCCGACCATGCAGGCGATATGTAGAACCGATCATGTAGACGGAGTGTAATAAAAGAATATTTTTTTTATTATGATAGATATAAAGATAAACTGAATAAATCACGAGAACACAAAGTTGGGAAGCTTTTACGTTTTGTTAAACTAACAGGTGTGAATTTCAGTCAGAAAATGCCACACAAAGGCCCAAACAGTGCCAAAACAAGGCAAAACCGTGCAGCAATGGCGAAGTCGACTTTGTTCATACCCATTATTCTAACTCAACAACCCATAATATCTTCTCCTTATGTTTATCCAATTTCTCCTTATATTTATCAGCAATGAAAAATACTCTTTTTTTTTTTTTTTTTTTGAGCCTTGCTATCTTCATTGTTATGAATAATTCAGTAGTAGTTGCTTATCCTTGCATTAGGTTAAATTAAAAAATTGAAAAATAAAAA
Source organism: Sesamum angolense (assembly GCA_034509725.1). Lineage (NCBI taxonomy): Eukaryota > Viridiplantae > Streptophyta > Magnoliopsida > Lamiales > Pedaliaceae > Sesamum > Sesamum angolense. The sequence continues at coordinate 7,135,190 of JACGWL010000004.1, forward strand.
ATTACAAGTAAACTAAAATGCCAAAATACAAATAAGCAAAACTTACAGGTAAAAGAATTTCCTACGTCTTCTTCTGCAAAATAACTTTTTATAACTAAAAGAAAAGGAATAGATAACAAATGCCTCAGCTTCAGAACATGAAGATTTTCGAGGGTTGTTTCAAAATAATGAAAAGGATGGTTTATTTATAACCGCAAATTCGGACTTGAAATTTCCTTGCACGTCCGCATGGCAGTCATTTGCCACGTGTCGTCCTATTGTCAGCATGTGTCCATCAGCCTTAATTTTTTAATTCTTGTGTGCCGTTAGTGGTCACCTTATTTTTCATGATCTTAGAGAAGCTGCTCTCTTCTGACTCTTATTCTGATTATTTGCCTTTTCCTTCAGAAGATTAATTGCTATTTTTTATTTTCCTTTCAAAGTTTCTCTAATTCCTTTGAACAAATTCTCCAGTAGGTTTTCCTGAGTGATATCCTCAAATGGATCTTCGGATTCTCCTGCAGGACAAGAAAATTTATTTTCTTCCTCTTTTGAAGAGATTTCCATTGGGGATGCAAACCCTGAAAAGATTCTTTTGGAGATCTTTTTGCATTTGACTGAAATACTCTTCAATCATTTTTTCTATCGTGATAACTCCCATTCTATTCAGGATTTCTTTAAGAAATATGTTCAAAAGGATTGGGAGCTTGATTTTCTTTCTTTTGAGCAAGGCTTTTATATTCTTGGGGCTCCTCCTCCATTTCACTGATAATTTCCTGATCATAGTATTTCTTGATGTCTGGATCAATCTGCATTAACATATTTAAAAATTTGGTGCAAAATCTTCTCTTAATACATGGAATTTTTTTGTAGGATAATTCCTACTTCTGGTAATCATTTCCAAATCCAAGGGATGAAAAATTCCATAAAGAAGTATAGTGAAGCCATTTCTTCAACTCATTTTCTCGATTTTTTGCCTGAATAATTTTCGACGAGTAATTCACCCATTCTGTATAATATTCCTGGAAAATTTCAGGAAGAATAGAGATTGATGGACCAAAATTTATCCACCATTGAAACGCCCAATTTGGTATTTCCTGTTGTAACACTAATGGACAAATTTTAAAAAACCATGCGTTTTTTTTTTTTTATAATTTTCGTAGAGAATGGCTTTATTGAATGCTTCAACATAATCCCATGATTAAATTCTTTTTTTCTTTTTCTAATTTTTTCAGCACAATATTTATTATTTTATTTTAATAAGTTGATCTCACAATCTGTTGGCTGGCTTAATATGAAAATGCATGCAAGCGGCTAGCTATTTTAAAGATATTGTATTTGAATAATATTTGAATATCTATTATATGTTGGTTGATGTTTTTGCTTATTTTTGTCTATAAGTATAAATTACAACAACCTTTCTTAAAATTTAACATTATTACGAATATCTTATTTAAATAAATTACAAATACCCTTATGAGGTTTGATCAAATTATATAATCCTTAGATAAAAGTATGAAAATTGCCAACTTTACTTGTATTGTATTTTTTCAAAAAAATTAAAAGTTATAAAAAATTATCCGCGTAGTCAACAAAAGAAGTTAAATTTTTTTAAAAAAATAAATAAATTATAATTCTTAATCTACATAGGCTTTTTTATTAGTTTATCACAAAAAATCGATGAAAACCTAATAAATTGGGCTAATTGCTAGACGGCAATTATAATCAAAGAAGTATTAATAAATTTTCAAATAACAAGGAAATATTCATAATTATGTCTGGGAGGTGCTCACAATTTACCCTAACTATAACTATAGAACATTATACTCTCTTATGTTACATTATACCCAGGTTATCCATGGGCGACCGCACGCGGCGGTCGCCCAAGGGTGATCTGGGTGACCATGCGGTGGCCGCCCAGGTCACCTACAGGCGATCGCCGCATCGCGGTCGCCCAGGGGACTTTGGGCGACGGCGTCGCGTCGCTGTCGCCCAATTTTTTATTTTTATAAATTTAAAAATCTATTTAAGAAAAAGAAAAATTGATTTAAATTTAAATTTCATATACTAATAATTTAAACTTAAATTTATTTATAGTAAATATTTATTAAAATAAATTTAAATTAACTATTACTTTAAACTTTTTTATATATTATTTAAATTAAAATATACTATTTTTTGTAATGTGGTTTTATTTTCATTTTTTTATTTAAATTATAAATTTATAAAAAAATAATATTTTTTTGTATTTTAGTAATTAAATATATTAAAATAAAATAATTTACTTTTTAAGAGGGATGAAAATACAAAAAGAATCAATTAAAAATAAAGTTAAAATAAGTATTTTTAATTATGGTAATTTTAAATACAATATAAGGGTATTTTTGTCAATTTATTGCAAACAAATATCAAAATTCGCAAAAAAATCAAGCCCCACTTGCACAACTAGCGAGTGCCCTTCACCTTCCGTTAATTTCTAACGAAAGGGGGATTTGCGCAGGGTTTTAGAAAACAAGGGGGTTTTTTGCCTATTTCTAAAACACAGGGGGTTTTCAGTTGACTTTTGAAAACACAGGGGGGTAATATGCAATTTGGCCATAATATTATATTATACAATAGGAGCTATGGCCGAAGGCCACGGAGGATCGAAAAATAGAAAGCAAAATTTAAATCCAACAATGTAGGTGGTATGTAAAACCAACCATGTAGGCGGAATGCAGCAAATAAAAATGCAAAACAGATCCGACCATGCTGGCGATATGTAGAACCGACCATGTAGACGGAGTGTAATAAAAGAATATTTTTTTATTATGATAGATATAAAGATAACTGAATAAATCACGAGAACACAAAGTTGGGAAGCTTTTACTTTTTGTTAAACTAACAGGTATGAATTTCAGTCAGAAAATACCACACAAAAGCCTAAACAGTGCCAAAAACTTTCTTCGATAATTTTAAGAGGTATGCACAAGAGGGTTTTTCTTCCTCTTTTGATTTAGAGGTTGATGAATATTCCGAACTTTCTTCGATAATTTTAAGTTCGGTTTTCTCTTCATTTTTTTTTTTCAGTTTGTTCTTCTGATTAAGATGATTCCTTTTCTTCAGAAAATATTATATTGAGTATATTTTATTTTTTTTCTTTTTCTAGATTAAGACTATTAATCTTCTTTTCTAATCTCTTAGCTTTTTTATTTCTACATCTATTTGTAAGATGGTCTGTTTCGCCACAAATGTAACATCTTCTTATTTTCTTGGTGGTATTATTTTTAGTCTTCCACTCATTTTTTCTAGCTAAATCTTTTTCCTTATTTGTTTTTTTCTCGATTTTCTCTTTTTATATATTCGTTCTTTATTTTCTGGGGTTCTGTTCCTAGGATTCTTGGCCTATTGAATGGTTTCATGTCTATCCCAAATTGAGTACAAAACTATCCTAATTGATTTTTTTCTATTAAATTTTGCTTTTAATTTGTTGCTTTAGTCCGATTTCATTACATAAATTCAATCCTTCTTGGATGCAAATTCCAATTAACTTCCCATAAGTATATTGATTATAATTTATCTGTATTTCTTCTTTTCGCAGGGTGTTGCTAACTCTTTCAGCAAAAAGATGAGGGAGGTCATCTATGAATTTAGGCTTTCAATGGGCATCATTGACTCTGGGAGTTCCATAACTCTACTTAGGAGACGTCTTTATACCATCCAAATGAAGTTAAAGTTTTACATTTTAAATTCTGTAACAATGTTATGATATTTTCACTATTATCAGACCATCTTCGTTTAAAATGTTCAACAATATTAATAGCAAGTGTATAGACTGCTTTTTCTTCTGTGGTATATTGTCAATTTTCACTATATTTAATATTATATCTTTGTCAGCTTGACTGAGATAATTATCCCACCATCCTTTTAATTGACCAGTAAATCCTGCTATAATCATCTTAGCAATAGCTTTATTATAATTATTATTCCTTTACATATGGTGCTATACATCATCATTCTATGTATTGTATTATAAATTTGCCTTTCTGTAAATCCATCAATATTCCACTCGTAAATTTGTTTACCATTATAACTGTTTTGGTCAATTATCTCTTGTTCCTCATAAAGAACATTTTGAGGTGTTGGTTTGGGATAATAAAATTTTGTTTGCATTGGTTTTCTAGCAAAATTTTCTAATTTGTTAATTTCTTCCGAGAATTTTTCTCTATAATTTTGAGATTTTATGTCACTATTTAAAGTATTTAATTTTAAGGTTTTAAATTTTTGATCGAGAAGTTTTTCAAATTCTCCTATAGGTTTTAAATTAAAACCTACAATATCCGGTGGATGCTGGATTAAGGGTCTAGCAATAATTTCTCTTTTGCTTCTTCGATTATTTTGTACTTGAACTGATTTCTTGTTGCCAATTTATTTGCCAATCAATAACTTTATCAATCTTATTATTTAATTCAATTATTTGTTCTCCTATAATATTTAAATATACATTGACATAATTCTGTTTTTTCAACAATTCATTTATTTGTGTCATTGTAACCATTAGAGTGTCATCTTCAATTAATTTAGAAAATGCTTTAAAATTTATTTCAATTTCATTTGAATCCATTTTGAAAGGTTGTTGAGGGGAAGAACATTATTTAATATTTTTTCATTTTTCAGAAAATATTTTCTTTCTAACACATTCAGATATTGTTTTGAATATTTGGTTATAAACCAAGGAACACAATTAACTTTCTCGTTCCAAATAGTTAACTCTTTATAAAATTGATTTGAAATCTTAATTTGCTTTTCTTGTGAGAAATTTTCAAAGAACTATTTTTTAAAAGGTTCCCGCCTTTTTTCGAAAAATTCTTCCTTAATTTCCTTTTTAACTAGGGAACCCGGGCTAAAATCTATTAAATCTGACATATTCATTTATAAACAAAAATATATGTATGAAGTTAATTCTTTATTAATTTGGAATCCTTATAGATACCTTTAACTATATTATTTGGTTGTATCTTATTTTTTCAACCTTATTATAATTTGACTCATTATTTTCTTCTCTGATTTGAGATGTGGATGCTCTAGATGGGTTACCTATTAGTGAAAAGTAAGACATCGTAGAATATCGTGAAAAACTACTTTTTAAATATTTTGATTGATTAACAAAATCTATTATAACATTTCTTTTGGATTCTGTAGAATATTTGTGTATGTGCTTTTCGTATTACTCCTAATCAGGACTTCTTTTTCAATTATTCAATGTTCCGAAAATTCAACCTCACTTCGTTTAATCTGTCTCCTAGTATTAATTCTTGAATTATGTAAATTTGTTTAAAAAAAATATGATCTATTCAAGAGTTTTATTATCTTGTGTCCTACAATTAGGATTAAGTGTTTGAAGAAGTTTATATTATATTCTATAACATATACATATTAATTCTGATCCGGGTGCATAATGATACCCATGTATTTTGACATTCAATGTTAATGCATCAAAGATATTTACGTCAGACAATAATAATTGTAAATTTGGGTAAACATTAAACAATGTTGGTTTCCAACCTAAATTTCTAGCATCTCTTAGAACAGCTAAAAACCTCTCCGGTAAACCTTCTAATGTTAAAGGCTTAAAGGCTATTTGTACAAGACCTATGTGTAAAAGTTTATATTCTTCTTGATAATGCCTTATATGCGTGGCATCTAAAAGTTTTATTACTTTTTCTTCATTATCAAGCTAATTAGATTTTTCAATAATTTTTACTATCTGCTTTATTTTCTAAAAATCAAATCTTCCAAAATTATAGATCAACCTAGGGTTAACTTTAGGAATTGTCCATTTTTTAATTGATCTAAATTTTTTGGAAGTTCATATTCTTCTTTCTTAGCATTCTTTACATGATTTATTTTATTATCAAATGAACTGCATAATAAGCAGATAGATAAAATACTGTTGAATTATCCAATACAACTTCAATAATATGGCTCTGATATAGTATATTATAATATATATATATATTATATACAACTATATATATTTTCTTTGTTAAGAATTTCTTTTACACTTTAAATAATAATTACAAGTTTAATGAATAATTAAATGCATTGTAGTATTTTGCAAAATGATTTTGTTAGACTTTAAATTTGGTGAGAAAAAAATAATAATATAATTCAAATATAATTATTTAGAATTAAGTATGTATTATTGGTATATTGTCATCAATGAATACTAATAATATAATATAATATAATATAATATATATTATAATAGATAATATATTATATATTATATTTATAAATATATATATATACAAAAGACATGATTTGACAATCAACAGTAACCTTTGTCTCTCGAATCCCAACATTAAACATACACCACTTATTTTAATCTATTTTATATTATCTCAAAATACAAATCCAAACATATCATCTATCTCAAACACACTTATTTATCTCTATTTTCTCTCTCTCTCTCTCTCTCTCTCTCTCTCTCTAAAAACACCAAAACAAAACAGTTCAAAACCTAATCTAAACACACTATACTATGTTTGTTTTCATTTTCAATTTATTTTCGAAACAAGTCAAAACATACCCAATATTTGCCATCATACAGAAACACATATCTAGGTGTTTTTAACTATTTTAATATAAATACATACATATATACACACACACACACATATACATAAATATATATAAAAAAAGACATGATTTGACAATGAACAGTGATTTTTATCTCTCAAAAACACAATATTAAACATACAACCCTATAAAAGAATATATGATTTGACAATGAATAGTAATTTTTGTATCAAAAAACACAACATCAAACATACAATAATTATTTTAAATTATCTCCAAATAAATCCAAATATACACACTATCTCTAATACATATTATTTATCTTTATTTGTCTCTCTCTGTTTCCACAAAACACAACAAAACCTTCAAAAACGAATCCAAACAAAACATATACAATTACCTCGTCCAAACATTTGTCTTAAAATTACAATGTCCTCGTTGCAAAATTTCGTCAACAAAAGCGTCGTTCAGCCCCCCTTAACCCGTCGCATCAAACGGAACCATTGCAAACTCAATTAAAATCGTTGAAAAAAATAATTGAAAATTTTCGACTGCAACAGACTGTTTGAAGAACTACAAGAAAACTTCAACACATAAATTTTTGTGATATTTTTACCAACGACATCTGACTAAAAAAATTTCAAGTCAATTTTCGATTGAATTTTTGGACAATATTTTTATTTTCGATGGATTTTGTCAAGACCCTTGATCCGGTCATTGATATTCATCGAAAATTTTTATACAGCCATTGGAAATTCCATCACTATTAAATTAATTTTTCTATAGTGTTAGAAGCCATGCAATAGTTATATATAATTAGTACTTAGCAAATATAATTATTAATTATATTTTTCAAAATAAATTCAAACTTTAATAATTCTTAAAAAATGCAAATTAAAAGTAAGATAAACGATAATTGTCCATGTGCAAATTACTAATTATAAAGGGATAATGTTGGAAGCTTAAAATGATGATCGGAGGATTATAAACTTTTCATGTCTAATTAAAAGAGTCAAAATTTTGAACCTTGTGATATGAAAAAATATAAAAAAAAAAATTCTATAAAAATTTAAATATTAAAAATCATTCTTATGTTATGAACAATGATTCACACAACCCTAACCAACTTGGTCTTAGGGAATTTTTTGATTTTTTTTTCCACATCATAGGGGGTGTAATTGATGCTTTATTTTTCTCACGATTTTTTTTAACATTCCCAATATTACAAGGGGGTTCTTGAATTTTTCCCCCTAATAAAAGGTTTCCACCAATCCTAAGCCGATGACATCCACCAAAAATTTCAAGGTTTTATTTTTGAGAAAAATTGTAATTTTGATCACAAAGTATAGGACGGTTTGCAATATTAGTTCTATACTTTCTAAAAGAGTCAATATTAGTCCTATATTTTAGAAAAACATCAGAAAATTAATCCCACCGTATGAAAATTATAATATTTGGGACTAACTCTGCAACATTCGGACTAATCTTGCAATTTTTTTAAAGTGTAGGACTAGCTTTGCAATATTTTTTTAAAGCGCGGGACTAATATTACAACGATGAGACTAATTTTACATATTTTTCTAAAATATGGAACTAATATTGATTATTTAAAAAAATGAGATTAATATTACAAATCACTTTACATTTGATGTCAAAATTACAATTTTCTCCTTTATGTTGCTATTTACCTAGAGGCTAGACGTAAATTGGTTTCAGACTTTGAAATTTTGGCGCAACAACAAAATTGGATCATGCAATTGTTGTGATTGATGAGTTTGTAGACCGTATAATCTTGCATGTGAGTGTCCTATGATTTGATGATGTGTGCATAAGATTTGCATGCAAATTTGAATAGTCTTTGCATGCAGCCTATTACTAATAGTTTATGATGGGGTTTACTGTAGTTTATTCTCTATTATATTATAAATAAGAAAATTATTTTTTATAATAAAAATAGTAATGTATTCTCTGTGTTTTTAAAATGAAGTAATTTATCTTTCTATCTAATGAGGTAAATTGTTCACTTTGAAAAATACAGGGAGATAAATTGTTGTATTATAAAAAATACAAGAAGGTAAATTACTATATTTTTTTTTGTTATGACATCTTACGCTGATTCAACTATTTTGGCTGATGTGTACTGGGTATAAACATAATTGTCCATTAAAATTCACGCCTTTTAACATGAGAGGTACATCTCGTAGTTTAAAGATTACTTTGTGACTCAAATGATAGTTCAAAAGTAATGAGTGTCTATAAAGAATAAAAATAGATATATGCGACTGGCGACCCGATCGATGCCCATTGCACAAGGTATTGTCCACTCTGACTTCATATGAACCTCACGGTTTATCTTGAAAAGGCGTCTTGCTAAAGGAGGGAAGGTCTTGGGGCTTATAAGCTACTCAAACTCCTCGTTTGCAACTAATGTGGGACGTTTGCCTATATCATCATCTCTCTAGGCTCATTGCCACAAACGGCCCCAAATGATGCGGTTGGGGCTCGATTGATGCCCCACTGTGCGATGTATTGTCTGCTCTGACTTCGCATGAGCCTCACGATTTTGTTCTGAAAAGACGCCTCTGGAGATGAGGTCTTGGGGCTTATAAGCCACTCAAACTCCTCGTCTACAATTAATGTGGGACACTTGCCTACATCACCCACCGATTTTATTCAATTGAAATTACTCTAGAAAAACTCAAAGACTATCCGAACCAACTACTAATTTTTTTTTTTAATATTAGACAATCCTTTAAGCACATTATTACATTTTCAATGCAAATAAAATGAAAAGGACCAAATATATTTTCAATGTGATGGATTTATTGGGAGAAATTTCAAATATTTGAAGGAAATTTCAAATTTAATAGGAATATTTTATAACGTTTGTAATAAATATATATTTTTAATTTATGCATTTTCTCTATTTTAATTGCACTCCATTTCATATTTAAATAAAATTTGTCATACTGATGGTACAAAAAAGGAGATGAACTAAATTTTATTAATTATTGTGCAATTCAATACTATTAAAATAAAGTTCAATACAAGCTTCTATTTTTCTTTCCCTCATCTCAATGATGAATGACCTATTAATTTATACTACTATAATATTACACTACTTAGGAAGGTAAGGGTAATGTACTACTTTATCCTTACCTATCCCTATTACATGACTAAAATTAATTGATCAATACCATTTCAATAATTTACTACATTCGAATCGATTTGGTAAGTCAATATTTTATTTTCTTTTGATTTCCTTCTTCAATATTTCGCTTTCTGATATTGTCAATTTTTTTTTTCCCTTTGATTCATTTTTGTTTAATACCTTCTTTTTTTGATACGTCAATCTTTGATTTCTTTTCTCCATCACAAACAATTTAAAAAACTATTTTTAAAAAATAATAATTTAAATTATGGGTCAAAGATTTGGATGGCAACCGACCCCAATTAATTAATACATAAATCGATATGGGATCAATTATTTTTATATTATCAAAAAAAAAATAACGAAAAAAATATTTTTTTTAATAAATTAACGATTTTATTACGAGTCGCGGTTTGAGACCGCGACTCGATATATAATATATTTTTTTTTTGCCGAGTCGTGGTTTAAAACCGCGACTCGACAATAAAATTTTTTTTTAAAGAAAAAAGGGGCCCGAGTCGCGGTTTATAACCGCGACTCAAGCAAATGTCCCTTTTAGTATTTCAAGGCTGACCGCCAGCTTTTTGGCGGTCAGCCTTGTTTTTTTTTTTTTTTTTATAATTTTATATATATATATATATATTATATAATATTATATATAAAAATTATTTTAATATTAATAAATTATTTAAATAAATACATTAATATAATAATGATAATTAAATTGAAATAACGCATATAAAGTGAGATAATATAAAATAAAATTTTAACTATTATAATATTATATTTATAATAATAATAATTGAATTTTAATTTAAATAATTTTAATATAAAAATATATATAAATTTATATTAATAAAATATTTGCGACATATTAATTTGTTATTGATTTATTATTGTCACAATTTGTACTATATAAATATATTTATCTCTTACTATCTATAAAGAAAGCGGGTATATGGCGGTTTGCATACACCTTTTTTAAATGCCAAAATGCCCTTCAACTTCCCAAATCAACCACTCAATTTTAGTTCATTTAGAATTAATTCATGCATTCATGCAATTAGGCATTAGAAATATCATTTTTATCAAAATTGACGGTTAATTGCTTATTTATTTTCCCCATGTTCGCCCCCCCTCCCCCCCCCCCACTCCCTGGCACACTTAACATACCACCATTTTCTCTTTCCCATTAATTTTCTTTTTTTTTCCCCCTACATGTTTCTTTTTTCCTAATTATCTTCTACTTTAATGTCTTCGCTTATTTTTTTTTCCTTCCTTCTTTTTTTCTTTACTACTTTAATCTTTAACTCTTCTGAGGCTCAGTCTTTCGTTTTCTTTTTCACTTCCTTTTTCATTTGTTAAGACTTTAAATCTTCTCATTTTCAGCGTACTTTTTTTTCTCCCCACTTTCTTTCATTACCTGAACCATTTTTTCCTTTTTTCTCTTTATGCCTGCATTCTCAACTGATCCAGTTAGTCCACGTTTTCTGGTTGCCCCTCCATTCTTCCTCCCCCCATGCATCCCCTGTTTTCTCTGTTTTCTCCGGGGTTCTCGGGTTTTCATTTCTTTACTCTTTTAACTGACTCTTTCTCTCTTGCCTTGCATGACGGGGCTTTTTTCCCTATTGGGCTAGGCCAGTGCTTTAGCTTTCATCTCGCAATGCTTTACTTTTTTTGGGGCTTTTGTCTTCTTTAACTAGCATCTCATTTTAAGCTTTTGCCACCAGTGAGTGTGTTTCATCTCCCATTGTCTTTCTGATTTTTTCCATTCCCCTTATTGTTTCATTTTCACAACTGGCATTGATCTTTTGAGTATACTTTACTCTTCTCCTGACTTTACTTTATTGTTCGCCTTTTTCCGGTGTTTAGTATTGCCCATGGTTCACGAGCGAATTGATCGGGGGTTGGACCGTTAGGATGGTGCTGCCGATTGCGCTGCGATTTTTCCCTGAATTACCCGAAAATTCTCATGCCGCTGTTCCGCTTTTTTTCATCAGGTTTTTTTTTCAGATTTATATTTGTGTGGTAATTCATTGTTTTTTTGCTCCTATCTCGTGTCATTCTCTATTTTTTCGTCTTCCCACTCACTATTTTGGTTTATTCGCTTCACTTCTTTTTTCTTTAATGTAGGGTGCAGATGTGATTCCGTGGATCGTACGTCAACGTGCATCCTACAAATCAGCATTTCTTTTATGACATTTTTCACTTTCGTTCAGTTCCTTTCATGCTTTGTATTCTTCTGCTTCTTTTGTTCGCTGAATCCTTCTAGCCTTGCAGGCCTTTTGGAATTTCCACAATTGTTATCCACGTGCTGTGCTTTTTTGTCTTCGAGTACCCTCTCGCTATACTGCTTTCTGAAGTTTCTTTCTGTGGCGGGCGGCCCGTGTACCCTGTTCTCGTATTATAGATTCCATTATACCCAGTGCTAATTTCTAGATCATCATTTCTAAATTATTACCAGTTGTCCACTGTTTTGTACTTTTTTCGCATTTTTATACTCGTGCATATATTCTCCTTTTTCGTCTATTCTGATTATACTACTTTTGTTAACACTCGCCTATTTTTGTTTTTTTTTTTCTTAATGCTATTATTTTTTTTATCCCTGTCTCTGTTTGCCCTTATGACACAATTGCCCATGTTGTTTGGACGTGTCGGCCGTCGTCGTAGGGCGTTTCCTTACGTGATCTCTTTTTTTTTTTTTTTATTTTTCGCTTATTTGGCCCTGCTTTGTGTCCGATTATGCTCGCCGACCCCGTGTTCGATAACTCAGTGTCAGGTTTCTGCGTATCTGCTTATCATTATCTACTCTTCTCTTTTCTCTGGGCTCATATTATTCTCCAACATATTGTCGCCCATATTCTTACTTATATATCGTTAATTCGTTCATTACCCTTCTTATTCCATTCCACTCTTATTGATCATTGCCCTATCCCAATCATTAAACTATCTACCTTTTTTTCCATTCTATCTTTATATGCATTAATTGGTTCATTTCTTATCGTTGTTCTCTTATCTTCTTATCATTTTTTCATTTTTGTATTGTTTTAACCTTTCTCCCTTCACGGCGTCGAGTCGCCGCCCCTCCCACCCCACCCCCGCGGGCTTGTAGGCAGCCTGCCACGGGTGTTGCGTGTTCGCCCTGTTGCCCCCCCTTTCGATTTTTGTTCTACTTTTAAACCACATTGGGACTTTTTTTTCCACCACGCAATTTAGGTTTACTCAACACGTTCTTCCGCTGAAATTACTACATGAGCTATCCGATTTAACTCTTTTTCCCCCTCCCATCGGACCGCTTTATATTTAATCAGTGCGCTTATCTTATTCCCGTACATGAAGCTTCTTAATACCATCTGTTTTAAGTACCTCGTCATCATCATCGATCCTCATTTGTGTAATATTCTTTATAATCACTTTAATCTACCTCATCTACTACTTACTCGTATTTAATCTTCAATTTTTCTCCACTTACAATTACTTATTATCCATATTCCATCTAACACTTACTACTCTAGTTACACACCTTTATTTTCACTATTCACCTTTATATGTCGTTCTTTCCTTTAATTATCCTATTTATTATGTGTTTTTTACATAATTCGTTCTATTCAGCTTTTTTCTTCATCTATTTTTTTCATAATTTTACTCTCCCACACGCACCCCGGTGCGCAACCCAGTGGGGTCCCAGCTTGCAAACTACTCGGGACTTTGCTTTGCGTCGCGTAATACACCGCGACCTCCGGGTCTTGTTTTCTTTCCCACCATTTTATTGTCGAGTCGAGGTGTTTTCAACCCGGCGCTCGGCACATCTATCTTTATTCTTTATCTGTCTGGTCTCCCATCGTATACGTTATTTTAATCACCTATTTCTGTTCATTTTTGCTTTTTTTTTGCTCACTTATCCTGTCCATCGATACGTCCGCCACCCTCTTCCGATCGTTCCTTCGTTTGTGAGATGGTGCTTGAGCGGCGTTGACCAACCATTCATCCGTCACGCAATCGTTCTGACGTCGTTAACGACATACAGCGTTACGCGTGACTCTAGTATCATTTCACTCGTTGCATAGCATCAACTTTCGCAGCGAGCTCTGCACCAATTTCCCTTTTTTTTGATCCCCATCCTTTGTGCTAAATTTTTACTGGCGCCTCCGTACGTTCAGCCTTTTCACTATTCGCATTTTCGCTGTTTTTTCCATTTTCGCTGCTTTGTGTTCCCCGTTGGTGTTTGCATCTTTGTTGGCGTTGTACAGCTAGCCAAATTCCACTCTTTTTTGGTCGTAATGTTCTTCGATCATTACGTTATATCATTATCTTCATTTTCTATTTATCCCTATCCACGTTTGCTCAAATTTTATCTCGTTACACATGTCCCTCAATCAAATACATGCTCCTTATCATGTGCCTGGGAATGCGTGTCCTTTCTTAACTGGCATCGTGATGGCGCTATCCTGCTGCTGCTATTTAACTTTGATCCACACCTCATGCTTTGAATCATTTATCCTCTATAATTTTTACCCAATAAGTATATTCGTTCACTCCTTTCGCAAATGTGCATTAAGTTAGGTCCTATGTCAAACCCTTAATTGTTTTGCTACTCCTCTCATGGTTTATGGCAACTCTCTCTGTTTTTAAAGCGTAGACTTATTTTGCAACCTTTTTTTTAACGGTGTGTGAGTACTATCGCAATAAATGACGAGAACAATCTGGGGACATAATGATTTTGAAAATTTATAATATATATCTATTTAGTGATCGAAGAAATTTCGTCAATTAAATAAGAGAGATTAATGTATAATGAATGAAGGATAAACAGGAGAGATTTTGTTAAAGAGAGGAAATTCAATTATTCGGGACTTATAGCGTAGATATGTTACTAGATATAAGATTATAGTTAATAAGTTAGATGTATTGGGGGCCATGTTTTGATAAGGTCCTAACCGGACGAATAAAATATTAAGATTCGGTTAATACTAATTTATGAAATTGATATATGTTTCACAAATATGATAAAAAAAATGTTCAACTTTTTATTAATTAATTTATATTTAAAGAACTATTCTATAAAAATTCAAGACGAGATTAAGTAATATAGGTAACATGAATCATGATACCTGTGCTCCAATCTCAAGATCAGATTTTGGAATTTCCGTGCAACACTACAAACAAAATAGGATCATGCAATTATTGTGATTGATGAGTTTGTTGAGTGTACAATCATTCCATGTGACTTGTGAGTGTCTATTCTAATAATGTATTGTACATGTGCATGAAATTTGCATACCGGTTTGAATAGACTTTCCATGCAGAGAGCTCTGCAAAGTTGAACAGTCCAACCACTAATATTTTCTCTATAAATGCACCTCCTTCCTTCTTACATTAATATTTCTTGTTGTTTCATAAGTGTTCTTGTTTATTTTTTATTAATTTTCAAACATATGTTTAATAGAGTTTTTCATAGAAATGCTCAACATGTTGGATCTAAAGGAATTGGGTTACAAGAGCTCAATTTAGTTTGAAAGATTATAATTTGAGAGATCGAATTTTCTCACATGCAGTAATAGACCAGAAAGACAAATCAGTAATAACTTAATTAATATATGAGGTAATTGTATTTATCATATAAGCGATGGTCATGGAAAAAAGACGAGGGGAAGTTCATAATTTTATTTTTCTTCTAAGCTTAGTTATCCTGTGTTTTTTTCTTCTCCTATCTAATTTTATTTGTAATATTAAATAGAGCGATTTTACATTATTTAAATATGTACTGTTTGTGCAAAAATAAGTAGAATTATTATGGTTAAATCTATACACTCTAGGCTCATTATTGAATTTGATGCTCCGTTCAGTGAACTGCTTGGCGCATTGACCTTTTTGATGGAATCACATATACCTTTTATATTTGAATTTTCTCAATTTTGAACTATTTTGAAGATCCGTAGAGCGGATGACTAAAAATATTGAACCTCTGTAGGACTAAAAATATAATTTCACTATAATATTTTTATAAGAATAACTTAAGTAGCCATATATATACATATATGTTTATGTTGTTTGGGGACGATATGTTTATACTAACAACTCAAATGCATGAACAAATGGGATGTGTTGATTCAGAAATGCAGAAATGATCAAATAAATATCAAGATTGATTATATCAACAGACCGGATGTTGTTGAATGAACCAAATAGAATATAAGTGTCTTCGAGTGTTTTAATTATTTTCAAGGTCTTTTGGGGTGTTTTAGTTTTTAACAGGTACTATACTTCTATGTATGGTCCCTGTCAGACAAATCTGTTTCCATTAAATTAACAATATTTTAATTGAGCATAATATGAAATTTTCACATAATTGAAGGTACGATATTTTTTTTGTTATGGGTATTTATCAACACTATATATAATTTATCAGGAATTTATAAAACCATCATGGTGTGTTTTTTAATATGTTAACAAAATTAACCTTATTAGAAAAATTATTACCAAGTTTTTTTTTTCTTTTTCTGTCTCTCAATATTTTTTTTTAATTTTCAATCAAAATTTTTATCTTAATTTAACTAATTTCATATTTCACTTTTAGTAAACCAATAATTACTTAGATAATTAAAAAGGATTAATTCATAAAACATGCAATGTGTATCTATAATTTTATACTTAAAAAATTATACATGCACATTAAATATTCAAATAATATAGTAATAATATCAAAATACAATGAATCGACCTTAAATGAAATTCACAAATAAATTCATTTTTATATAACGGGTAAAAATAATTTTTTACCGAGATGAATCTTTTATGTGAGGTGAGTAAAGAGAAGATATTTGTTGTACTGTAAAGCTGTCTGATCTGTACGGAAGATTGTCGGGATGTCAATATTGTTGCAGGACGTCCCAATTCAAATTTATTGCAAATGAAGCCCAAAAGTTTCATGGCCACAGAAGAAATAGAAGTAATTATTTTCATTTCAGGGGAATCCTTTGTCATTTTGTGATGTTTATACCACACGTGAACCTCTCCTCTCTGTGGTGGGACCCCGAATTTTTGCATTTCTGGAATAGAAAACTGAAAAGCTCCAACACACCTTTTTCCTTGCTAACCAAAACAAAAGCAGCAGCCCGTGAACCTTTATTTTTATTTTTTTTTATAATACTATTTATTGATACACGCGGAATCCGCAAATATAAAAATAATATTGTGTGAAATTAAGATAAAAAAAATTTCGTAAAAAAAAAATTATGCCTTGAGAGTGAGGATGGGAAGTTTGATGTGGGAGAAATAATTGAGTAATCGATGAGAGGGAAAAAAATATAATTATGAAATTATTAAAAAATTTCTATTCTAATTAATTTCTTTTTTTCCAAAAAGAAAGTGAATCAAGGGTAAATTTAGGAATTCTAAAATTGGTACGACAAACGAGTTTGCTTTTATAATAATATAGATTATATTCCTACAAAACATATTCATGTGGCGTAGGATATTTTGTAGGATTTTCACAACGTCATTTTCTCCGAATCTTGTCTTTTTTTTTTTTTATGTTCTTTTTTTTAATTTGTTAGTGCCATTGATGAGACTAGGAGGGTGTTTTTCTAAGCTTGTTTAAAGGTTTTATAAGCTAAATGTGGGCGTAATCTTACAAAGATCATATTTAGACCATATCATTGATTCTATCTCAATCAGTAGAGAACTGAATCTATGTAATTGTGTGTAGATTCTTTTTACGATTCAACAATATTCTGTTTTGTAAAATGCTAAATGTAATTTGAGGCGTTCCTCACTTGAGGTCCATTTATCTTATAAAATTCTTTTTTGGAGAAGTATAGATATTTTAAAAATAATTTTATAAAGTATCTAGATAAGATAGGATGATAGAGCTTAAAGATGTCAGTAATTAAAAATTTATAATTAGTTTGAAAGAGTTTGTTCAGATTTAAAAAACAGTTAGGAATTCCTGATTGTTCATTTTTTTTTAAAAGATTCACATCTTGGTGAATATTATTAGACCCACGCCCAAACTCAAACCCAAGTAAAAAATATAGACTATGTTTGAGTACGAGCTTAATCTTTATCTATCAATACCCATAGATCTATTTACCCAATTGAGATCTAAAAAATATGTTTATTAATTTTTCAATTCAATTAGATCATTATTTATCACTCAGCCTATTAAGGGTGTACAATTTTCAGTTAACCGATAAAAAATCGATTAAATTGGTTCATGCAATTATTGTGATTGAGTTTGTTGAATGTACAATCATTCCATGTGAGTGTCCTATTATGATAATGCATGTAGGTCTGAATAGTTTATGCATGCAGCTCTGCAAAGTTTGAACGAATGGTCCAACCAATAGAAACTGCATTGTGTAGAAGTAATAGTTTATGATGTTGAAGTGTGTCAACACTTTCTATAAATTCAGCTCTTCTTAAATCCTCCTTGCACACATTTTTCTTGTTGTTTCATAAGTGTTCTATACATTTATTCTCAAACAATATGTTAAACAGAACTTTTCATAAAAATGCTCAACATGTTGGATCTAAAAGAATTGGGCCAAGAGAGCTCAATTTTAGTGTGAGAGATTATAATTTGAGAGATTTGGTTTCATCACATGCAGCAATTGATGAAATTGTCAACAATCCACAACCGGCGTTGGCCTATGGCCCTGATAACGCTAGGCATGAGGTGATGGTCAGAGTTTTGCAACTACCGCATATTGGAGAGGCGTTGCAAATCGAAAACATGGATGAAATGCGCCGGACGTATAATTGGAACGCCGAAACGTCCGTTGATGTATACCACTACACAAGTGGTATCGGGGACGTGGAGGAGGGGAAAAATTCATAATTTCATCATCACCGAAGCTGAAAGACGTGTTGAAGAAGCAGGTACATCTTGCAAATGATGTGGTGTTAGTGTATGAACTAGTTTTATTTCTTGCTTAATAAAGTAGTAGTAACCCACTTTTTAGGTGGAAGTTTGCAAACAAGCTTCATTGAATTGATTGGTGATGTTGGACTTTTTTAGTGGTCAGATATTGTAGTGTAGTTTATGTTATTTTGCTTACACTTTAATGCTTGTAATTGATATATATTTTGATCCATTCATTCCGTTTTAATAAAATTTAGTCATTCCGTTGTAACTCATTCCGCTTGTAATAGAATATTAAAATTACTTATTATGACTAAATTTTATTAAAACTGAATGAATGGATCAAAATATATATCAATTACAAGCATTAAAGTGTAAGCAAAATAACATAAACTACACTACAATATCTGACCACTAAAAAAGTCCAACATCACCAATCAATTCAATGAAGCTTGTTTGCAAATTTCCACCTAAAAGTGGGTTCTACTACTTTATTAAGAATATTAAAATTACTATTATGACTAAATTTTATTAAAACGGAATGAATGGATCAAAGGGTAAATTTAGTAATTAAAAAATTAATATGATAAAATAGTTTTCATTCATAAATAGTGCGTGTGGCACCCAAATCGCATGAACAACGTCTCTTCCATCTCCAACCAAAATACTATTGTTCATACGAATTTCAAGACACAACTAATGAAGTAATATCCACAATGGTGAGGTAAACGTTGAAGGGAAGACCTATGAAACCTGCATTCATGTGGAGGAGGAGACGAAACCGGAATCTGAACTCGATCTAGGTGGCGGATGATGAACGGTGTAGTCTACTACCCTGGAATAGAGAACGTCCTAGAAGCTGAAGCCCAACGGGAGATGGCAGCTGCAGCCCGGGCCTCAAAAATCATTGAGAGCCATTTCAACAATCTGGGCCCGCCCCGACTCAAGCTTGTTTATCTCTGCTGATTGCGATGACCGCAATGATGCAAATGCCCTCAGAGCCATTTTCAGTGTCTGTTGTATGCAAATATCTGCTACCATAAATCTCAAATGCAATTAACCTATAATTGTGTTTCTAAGTCTTTAACATTAACAATATATTTTTCAGAGTTAAAAGATGCATAGCTGTTGTTCTCCATGTCAATGTCAATACTTACCTACAAATCCCATGAGCCCAGACATATTATAATCTACCTACTTGGTTTCATATGACAGGGGGTCTGCTCATAATTGTCTGAAATTCAGGACTAAGCTACAATACGATGAAACATCAAGGGCATTTGTTGGTATGATCCCTAAATATTGATTAGTTCTGTTTTGTTCTTTTTACTTGGACGATTCTCATTTACTGCCTTCTAAAATTATATACTTTCAGATCTTTGGAAGAAATGCGAGCATTCTTCTCAGCTTGACGCGACACAAACACAACACTGATCGATCGGTAACTTCTTGTCTTTGTGGTCAAATCACAAGAATGTTTTACAATAACCCCAGCTTCTGCCACTGGTTTAGTGTAGCTTTTTTGTTTGCTTCACCAAGTGTTCAAGCATAAAAGTTTACTTTTCTTATCTTGTGTTGCTGGATTATAGTTCTCTTCATATGAAATACTATTAATTCGGTTTATTATTTGGTATATACATTTTGGCATACCTAAGTTTTTATTTACCAAAGTCTTGGTGTGGTTCGGTATGATTCAACCAAATTAACACCCTTAGGATGAGTAACAGACTAGACTAAGTTTAGACATTGATATCACAGCCTGTGCAAGATCAACTAGCTTTTGTGGCAATGATGAACATATGAACTTCCCTTCCTCTTCGTGTATGACGATCGCTTGTGTACTGATACACTGGCAGAGTTATTGGTGTTTCAATAAAACGCTTGGTGCATGTTATTTATGTGGTAGATTTTCAATATATCTCTATGCTATTCGGTATATGCACAACTCTAACAATTACGTCATGCCTTACATTATTACCGCTATAGGCTACCACTGATTGTGGATTGTTGACAATTTCATCCCGTATGAAAAATGTGGAAATATTTGATCTCTCAATCTTTAACCTGCCATATTAAATCTGAGCTTCCTCTTGCCCAATTTTTTCGGAGCCAAGTTTAGCATTTTTGTAAAAAATCTTTTTAACCATGTTGGTCTAGAATAGGTAGATAAACAAGAATCTGCTACTTATGGAAGACAAGAAAAAATATTCATTTAAGAAAGAGTACATGTCCCTGATCCCGTACACATGTCCTTCTTGATCATGTACTTGCTGATCTCGATTCGGGTAAAGAAATGGATGAAATCAGGAAAAATCGACTCTAGTCTATTTCACGTTCTAATAATATTTTATGAACAGAATGAAAACTTGGCAACACAAGGGCAAAAAAAACATGAAAACTTCTATGCTAGAGTACTAATTGAAGCAAAGAAAAAGCCAGACTAGACATGT
This sequence comes from Sesamum angolense, assembly GCA_034509725.1. Taxonomy (NCBI): domain Eukaryota; kingdom Viridiplantae; phylum Streptophyta; class Magnoliopsida; order Lamiales; family Pedaliaceae; genus Sesamum; species Sesamum angolense. The sequence continues at coordinate 7,156,194 of JACGWL010000004.1, forward strand.
GTCAAAGTTATGAGATGCTTTTGATTCTCAAGTAAATAAGTAGGAATCAAGATCAGCAAGCACTTCCTTTGGATATAATTTGTTCTAGAGTTTGAGTCTCTCCTATAAATATAGGTGCCGCTTAGTCTTTTCTTACACGACTATTTTTCTTCTATTCCCACAAGTCAGTAGCTTCTTATTTATCAATTTACAATATAACAGCGTTTTTCTCACAGAAATGCTAAACATGTTGGCTCCAAAACAAGTGGACCATGGGGATTCAAATTTAACGTGACAAATTATAAGTTGAGAGATCAGGGTTGGGATGAAATTGTGAACAATCTACAATGAGCTGTGGCATATGGTCTTGATGATGCTATGTACGAGGTGATGGTGAGAGTTCTGCACATGTTGAGAATTGTGCAAATACTGGATAGTAAAGATACAATGCAAATTGATCATATCGATTACATGCGCCCAGCATATGATTGTAACACAAATACCTCCATTAGTGTCTGCTAGTACATAAACAGTCGTCATGGACTGGAAGGATGAGGGAACATTCATAATTTTTATTTTCATCTAAGCTTATTCTAGTCTCCTGGTTATCCTATGTTTTCTTTTTCTCTTGTCTATCTTTATTTGTAATATTAGATAGACCGGTTTCATATTATTTGAGTCTGTACTGTTTTGTACATAAGTAGAATTATTATTTATGGCTAAGTCTTTATACAATCTAGGCTAGTTATTGAATTTGATGCTCCATTCAGATCAATTGCTTGGCAGCATTGGAATCACATATAGCTTTTATATTTGATGTTTATATAGCTATCGTTAGTTAACATTGTTATCCATAAAAGAGTTTGCTGAAGTTAGATGACGTCCCATTTATGTGAATCCAAGTTGGCTAACAGAAAAGAGACGAAGAAATACTGATCACATTTTTTCCTATTGTTATTAGCAACCCATATTTATCTTTAAACATGTGTTACAGCATCACATCCGGACGTTGTACTGTACATGTGCAGTAGTTTTTTATGATCAAGTTTCGTGTTCGAGGCTTTCACTGGAAAAAATTGGCAGCAATAAAATGGTATGAAGCGGAAAAACTTTACTAGTGTAACCCGTTTTTTCGCTAGAACGGCATAAAGAGAGCTGCAAGCAAGGTACAGAATTGATTGGTGATCTTGGAAACAAGTAAGTTGACTGGTTATCCTTCTTTATCTGGTGCATTGCCTGCGGCTCCTTGTCTAGTTTTTACGGAATTCTCATGGTCTTTTTGGCTTTGTTTTCACTACTTGGCTTAATCTCTCCTCAAGTTGTGGTTATGATCTCTGAATATTGCACTAAGTTTGATCTCTTCGAGCTTAGTATTGTGCTGTTTGAGTTCAGCATCAAGACTCAGTTCATGTCTCCCCTTAGTTGCCTGAATGCCTTAATTTTCTATGTGATGAGTCTCAAAATCAGGTGGCTTACTTCCTCCATTTCATCCCATCAGGCTGTTTCAAATGGACACAGGGCTGAAGCTGCAGCTTCATCTTTCTGTTGCACAGTTGTATTACATTAGTTTGTTTACTTCTTCTGGGATTGTAACTCACTATATGGCACTTTTGTACTTACGCTTTATCTTTTTTAGAAGGGAGGGGATCCCGAAAAATTCCCCATTGGTGATTTTGGTAAAAATAAAAATCCAAATTCACAAAATATGTCGAAAGATTAAACATGTAAACACGATCATCAAATTCTGACTAATCAAATATACATTGCATTTTATTTTAATATCAATTACTTTTTTCATAATATAGGACAGGTAATTAAAATAAATGCAATTTAAATTTAAAATTGAGGATTAATATTTGTTTTGCAAATTCTATCCTTTAAAAGCTGAAAGACTCGCACCCAATTCATTGGAATTGAGTAGTTTTACTCACAACATTTATGTTAGTTTGCAGTCCTTTCAGTTTGTTTGAATAATTTAAATTTAAAATAAAGAATTTCAAAATTCTTCAATTCTAATTATGAACTGTGTTTTGTTGAATATCAATATCGAGGGATTTTAAATTCTTTTTAAATTAAGTCATCAAATTTTATTTTCAAATCTTCTCCTCAAATTCAAATTCGTCAAGCCGACTGCACTCCTAAGAAAGAACTTGAGTATATATTAATGAATTAGTAATTTGTAGCACACCTTATGTGTGTGCAAATTCTATAATGTTATTTAATATAAACTATTTATAAATTGTTTATTATTTAATAAGGTACATGCAAAATAATCAGTCGATATTAAATTTATAAGAAAATAGAGACAAAAAGAGATGCACGAAAATTAAAAAAAAAAAAACTATTAAAAAAATAATCTAGTAATTTTTTTTTTATCAATATCAATAAGATATAATTACTAATGAGTTTATTTCATAAATGAAAATATTCTCTATTATTTTTCCCCTCCACCCTCCCCTATTCCCCCCAACCCCATATCTGTTTGCCTGTGGTGTGTTCAACGTGTTGAAAATTTTTAAAACGAGAACAGAAAATTATGTCTTGAAGCGTAATTATACTATCTTTAAAGTGAATTCTGCCCCCGTTTTTAAAGAGTTTGTCAAGGATTTTGATAGATAAATTGCAATTTACCTACCTGTGTTATGAAAATAGGCAAACGACCCTTATGAGAAATAAAATAGCAATGCAACCCCCTCTGTATTCTTCAAAATGTAGCAATTTATCTCCTTATGTCTTTAAATTTAAGTAATTAATCTCCTTAGGCAGGAAGGTAAATTGCTTCATTTTTAAAATACAAGGGGTAAATACTATTTTTTTTTCAAGGATAATTTACTTATTTTCAATATCATAGAAAAGTAAATTGCTATTCACTTTTAAAACAGACAAATTTTCATTTAAAATTATACCTTGTCCTAAAAGATACGATCCTTCTCGAAAGGACATACTATTTCAAAGAATAAATATGATAGTAATTTATTTTTTTTGTTTTTGAGATAATATAAGTGCTTTTATATATACTAGCAAAGTGCACGGGCGTTGCGCCTAGACAATTAACATTTGTTGTTTTTTTCTAAAATAATAGTTATAAAAATTATACATATTTTAAATTTTGAATTAATTTAAAAATATAATTAATAATTATTGTTTGTTTAAGTACTAATATATAATTATCATTATTCAAGATGTCCTTAATCGAGTAGGTCTGCCACAATTGCAATTAAAGGAAGCATTTGAAGAATTCTCTGACATTTTCGAAAGCTTACCGATTATCAAATAAAAAACGCAATAGAATTACGTCAATCCAAATATTCTTGCATAATTTGTGCGTTTTCAAACAAATAATTGGAGGGGATTTCAAGAGAGAGTTAAGGAGAAATTTGGGAGAAAAATTAGGGTTCGTAAGTAGAAATTGAAAATTTTGGGAGGAAATTAGGGTTTGGGATGTTGAGGATGTATGTATGTTTCTTGTGAGAAGTAATATTAAGTAGGTGAAAACCCACAAAAACTGTGCGTGCATTTCACTACACTTTTTCTGGCCACCGTTATCATTTCTCCGAGAACAACAAGACTTGTCACGCTTGTTAAATATACATGACTAAATATGCTTTAGTAAATACATACAGGACTAAATGCGTTTTGTCAATACTTACATGACTAAATATCTCAAAAATATCTAAATTACAGGACTAAATATGTTTATTCAAAAGATAAAGGACGAATAGTGCTAACACACCTATAGTTACATGACTAAAAGTGAATTTTACCTAGAAAAATACTAATATGAGTAAATAAGCACAAAATGTTAACAGTAATTAATACAAGTAAATATAGATAATGTGAAAAGTAGTTAATGAAAATAATTAATAATGAAAAAGGTAATTAGTATGGGGTAAAAGAAAATTATTTGACATAATTATCCTTAAAATAATATTATTATAAAGTTAACTTAGGTAAATTAAAAAATGAAAGAATTTTTTAGGGCCATTCAAACTTTTATAGATACATATAGATAATAACATCATAATAATATAATACAAGAAGCACGTACAATATTTCGAATAATACGGGAGTTTTTTATACATTTTTTAATATATGAAATTTTTAGTTGAATTTTTATAACACAAATTTTTATAAAATAAATTATTACAGATAAATTTTTATTTTTTCTTTCATGTGGATTAATTTATCAAAGAGTTGCTTGCATTTTTATCGAAGAAATATATTAGATATACATGAATACAAATTCATCGAGAGAGTAAATTAACTAAAGCAATGGAGATATTATGAATAAATAAATATGTTTAAGAGTAATGTTTATCAATTAACAAATGTTGCAGATGTCAATTCCAATCAACTAAGACAGTGTTTGATAGAAGCACAATCTTCAGAGTAGTGAGTTAAGAATAGGATTGGTGCTCTGGTTATATATTGGAAGTTGGAGGCTGGAACTGCTGAGTAATGAGGTTGCAGCACCGCCGAAGAGGATATTATGGCTGTGTAGGTTGATTGAACGACTTCTGGTAATCTGTTTTGTTTTTCTTTACTGTTTTCTGTGATGTGTTTATGCCTGTGCTGTGTATGTGTAATTTGCCCATCATGTGTTTGTATTTACTATGCCCAGATACGAAGAATAATAGCTAATTGTATCATGTGTAGATACAGTGTGTAAATGCTTGAGGTTAGTTCAATCTCTAACACATGATTTAGTGGAGGAAATGGGAGAGTTATTGAGAAACATGTTGTAAGATTTAGTACTTCTTGTGTTTGGAATTACCAAGGTAAATTGACTGAAATTAGACCATATATGGGACAGGAATAGTTTGAGGTATAAGGACAAGGGAGGTAGATGGATTTACGACAGATTGTTTTCTTTTCTACTCCATTACAATTCTTTTCTTTCTGTTTATTGAAATCTGAGATTAGTCTGATCATTCAGCAATTTGATGGGTGGATTTGTCCTATCCTGTTCGGTTTATTGCATATGTTTCAGCTTCATTATATGTGAGAATAAGCAAGACAAAAATATTCATGCAGGTCATTTTTGTTCTGCAAGTAAATTGTGAGGCGGAGCTACTTATAGCGGGCTGCCCACAGCAATTTCTGAACAGAAATGAACTTGCATCCAATAGGTTCTTTATATGTTACGGTACTCGATACTCCTCCATTCCCTTTAAGAAGGGATTGAATTGTTTCACAGTATGCGTTTCTCACTTATCCCAGCAGATACCAATATCCGCAATTTGTATCATAAAATCAAAGAATCATCAGTGAATGGAAGATGGGAAGAGGTATTTTTCCACTACAGAGAGATAAAAAGAGTGGGAGTTCAACCCATAGATCATTCAATTTTCCCTCACACTCTCAAGGCTTGTTGCGCTCTGCCGTATACACTTGGGAAGTCTGTTCATGTATCCCTGCTTAAGCAGGGATTTGAATCATTCAGTTCGGTGGGAAATTCACTGATGCACTTTTATGCGAAATCTGGAGAATTGGCCTCTGCATTGGATGTTTTTAACTGCATGAAGATGAAAGATTCAGTTTCATGGAATATAATTCTCCAAGCGCATCTTGATGAAGGTGCATTTCAGGAAGCATGTGATTTGTTTATTCAAGCTAGAGCCTTTCGTTTTGAGCCCAATATCTCGAATTTGGTGCTCATAGTTCAGGCTTATCGCAGGGTTGGAGCTTTTATTGATGGCGAGGGATTTCATGGTTACTTGATTCAAAGTGGGCTGTGGAGCCTAACTTCAGTACAAAATTCTCTTTTGGGTTTGTACACAGACATTAGTATGGAATATGCAGAAAAGCTTTTTCATGAAATGTATGAGAAAGATGTAATTTCTTGGAGCGTGATGGTTGGAGGTTATGTGCACAGTTATGAACCTATATTTGCTTTAGAGACATTCAAACAGATGGTCACGGATTTTGGGGTTGAAGCGGATGGACAAACCATGGTAAGTGTAATCAAAGGCTGTGCTAATTTAGGAGATATCAGAATAGGAAAATCAATTCATAGCTTTGTAGTCTTAAGAGGTTTAAATTACGATTTGTTTGTCATGAATACTCTAGTTGACTTGTATTGCAATATGTGATGTGGATTCTGCCGCTACAGCATTCAGGGAGATCACTCATAGGAACATAATATCATGGAATTCTCTGCTATCTGGATTTGTTCATAATGAGAAGCATGGAGAGGCGCTGACATTGTTTGCTTTCAATGAGGAAGTCAGGAGTTGATGCTGATGAGGTGACTCTGGTTAACCTACTTCAAATATGCAAAGTATTAGGAGATCTGCGTCAATGCAAGTTGGTTCATTCTAGGGTATTTCAGGGTGGTTTCCAATCAAATGATCTGGTCATGAATTCTTTGATTGATGCATACGCAAAATGCAATCAGATCAACCTTGCCTGGAGAGTATTCTGCCAAATGAAAAGACCAGATATTGTTACCTGGAGTACAATAATCTCAGGTTTCACTCACTGTGGCATGCCGGATGAAGCAATTGCTCTTTATCGGGATATGAGACTTTCTCTAGAAAACCCAAACCCAAATCCTGTTACCTGCTGAGCCTTCTTGAGGCTTGTGCACTTTCCGCTGAACTTGGAAGATCTAAATGGGCCCATGGCATTGCTATTCGGATGGGCTTGGCATCAGATGTAGTAGTTGGCACTGCTATACTTGATATGTACTCTAAATGTGGGGCTATACACGCATCAAGAAAGGCCTTTGACCAAATTTTAGCGAAGAACATTATTTCATGGAGTGCAATTATCACCGCATATGGCCTAAATGGATTGCCACATGATGCTCTAGCTTTGCTTTATGAAATGGAAGTTCATGGTTTGAAGCCCAATCCAGTAACAATTCTCTCAGTTTTATCTGCATGTTGCCATGGGGGATTGGTTGAGGAGGGACTCTCTGTATTCAAAGGCCTGGCAAACAAGCATGGTACTGAACTAAAGTTAGAGCATTACTCGTGCCTTGTGGATTTGCTGGCTAGAGCTGGAAACCTTGATGATGCGTTGGAACTAATTAAGTCTATTCCTGTTGGCATGAAGCCTGGTGCTAGTGCTTGGGGTGCACTTTTGAGTGCCTGTAGGAACTATGAGAATGGAAAATTAACTGCAGGCTCTTTCTCAGATTCTTGAATTGGAGCCATCAAACTCTGCTGGTTATTTAATTGCATCAAACATGTATGCCACTGGAGGTTCATGGATGGATGCATCCAGGATGAGATGTTTGATGAAGGAAAGAGGTATAAAGGTGGTGGCTGGTTACAGCTTGGTTCATGTAAGTAACAAAGCATATACTTTCACTGCAGGAGATAAGTACCATCCTATGTCTCATTTGTTCTGCCCCGTCATTGAGCAATTGCATTCCTGTATGGGGATGGATATGGGAGCAAGACTACCAATAACTTAGGAGCAGAGTCCTTTATTTCATGCAGGTTAAGAAAGATTCCTTGCGAACCAATTCCGTTTCCTTTTTTTTCTTTTTCTAAAATGCAAGGTCTAAATGATGCTTTCTATGCTCGCCTAGTTGATGATTACATCCTTAATATTGATGTTCTCTGCATGCGTCTTTAGTTTCCAAAGAAAAGAATTTAAACATCTTGTATGTCCAAAATTGAAGCTTTCTAATTAAATGTGATTTTTGTGGAACTTCATTTTAGGGAAAATTTTGAGAAGATGAAGGATTCATCGATAGGATCATAACTGAGCCTATCACCGTTTTCTTTTTCTTTTTTCTTAAGGGTGAGGAAGAGAGAGAAGGCTGGAGGTAGTGGAGATGGAGAGGGAGAGGCTCATTCCATAACAAATGGAGAGGGGCTAGAGGTCCGTTCTGTAACAAATCTGCACACAATTGACATGATAATATCATAAAATGTCACATCTGACACTATTCGACTTAGTTGTTTAACATCTTGGACATATTTTCTTCGAAGTCTAACAAGAGTCTATTTATAATTTGAAAGGGGACCATGCCTGCTAGAGTAAATTAATACGCTGCAAAATCATGAGAATATTCTACTGATATTTGTTTTAAAAATGTTTGGTTTTTCTTTCAGTCGTAGGCATTATGTAGAACTAAATTGCGGTTTCTTTTTGGAACGACTTCTGATATCGCTTGCTTGTTTAAAATGGCAGCCCTCAGTTATCTCAACTCTACTTGCTCTTGTTTGAATTCTCATGATAAAGCGCTTTTTTTTAATGTAGAGCTCCTAAAGGCAGTTCTTCCAGGAAATCTTGTCAGACGGGCCACTCATATTCCAATATCAAGTGAAATTAAGGATGAAGCATTCCAGGAATTTCTTCTCCAGGAAATTTCCATATTCTGAGGCTGGGATCAAGTTCAGGCATAGAGAACCAGCAATTCATCTTCAGTTTCTGGTGGCATCCTGCTTATCTCTAAGGTATTACTCTCTCTCTCTCTCTCTCTCTCTCTCTTTTCTCCCCCTGTTTTTTGCTGGCAATTACAAGGGTCATGACCTGCAAATGATGTCTTTTTGCTTCCTGGTTTTTCAGTTGAAATACAAAACATGAAACCATCTGATTGTTGCACCTGGCTTGAGCACAATGGTATTAAGCATAGAAATGTGCATGAAATTCTACATTGTATCATTTGGAGGATGACAAAATAATCTGACAGATGAACTGTCTGGATTCCTCAAACAATATTATGACAAGCTCATTTTACAGCGGCTCAACATAGCCACAGTTTTGGTGAATCAACTTACCATAAAAACCACCACCTCATCTTTTATTGGAAGAATGAGATTTGGATTTGAGCTGAAACACATGTGGTTGTGCTAAGATGTCTAGCTGACGAGAAGGATCGAGGCTTATTGAGGAGACTCAGACGGTAATGTCATCTCCACCAGCTTTGCTTTCTATTTTTTTTTTTTTGGGTTTTGGGGGTGGGGTGTTGTCAGGGCTAAATTTGTTATGTTGTCTGCTCTTGTTCGCTTATAGATGTTAGATTTCTTGTGCCTCCTTGGTACTTATATTTGCAACCTTATTTATGTGTCAACATAAATCCCCTACCTGTTACCCAGTGGCTTTAATTGATTATTAAAGCCGAAAAAACTCTGCAGAGTTGCAAGATCCACTTTAACTTGGATTGGCGAATTTTCAATGTAAAAGTTTACCCTATATTCCATAAGGGTTCATGTTGACTAGTGATGCTAATTTTCTTTATGCTTTGCCTATTGATACATGATGTACTTCAATGATTACATATCTTCAGCTATTGCAGGCAGGCTGTCAGCTGATTCATCCAGACCAAAGAAGCTGCTACTATCTGATGCAAGAAGATGCCACCATGACTTTAAGAGCCCAAGACATTGACCATTGATTTCCAGCTATTACAGACAGCCTGTCAGCTGAATCATTTAGAGAAACGAGTTTGATGCAAGTCAAACAAGCTGCAACCACCTTCAAGGATTAACTTTGAAATACTGCTGTCTGTTTCCAAGCTTTTGTTCAGAGACCAGATTTCAATAGCTTGGTCAATAATTGCAGAAAACTAGGATTTATATCAAGTCTTGACATTATTAGGTTGATTGATGGCACCTGAAATCAACAATTAACAATTTACATTTAACAATAGTTTGTCTGTATATATCCTCCCATGTCCTGATTCTAAGGAATATCTATGTAGGTAGTCAAGGTATTTGTCCAAGCTGAATCATCTGCCTTCTTGTTTAAAAAGCCTTTTTACCGAAAAACGGTTGTTCAATTGGATACCACCTGCAATGGGCTCTGGTTCAGGACTATATAGTTTGCTGTCTTTCATGATTAGTTTCATGCATTTTGGTAAAAGCTATGTTATGTGCTGACTCTCAGTCACTCAATGGTATTTATCCTAATTCTGCAGGAGCCAGTCATTCAACACCAAAAGGATTCCATATTTTGCTGGTGCATCGTTCTCCTTTAATGCTTTCAGCATATTCACTCACTAAAGCTGGGAGCTATATTATTACAAGGTAGATGAAAATTTTACATTATACGGAAACTTCCTTTAATTCTATTTGTGTCTATTATATTATAGGGTGCATAGCTTGAGCTGTAGTCCAAATATTCTTGCCAGTTTTTTTTTTCTCTCTTTTCTAATATTTTTGTATTTTTAGTTTCTTTGAGTAGCTTATGTGTTAAATACAATACTATGTATAATAATTTAATCAATATCTCAATTTTTTAAGTTTATTTATTAAAAAAGATAAAATAAGATTAATCAATGATTTAGTAATTTTTACATCTTTATTTATTTATTTATTTTTTAAGCGAAGTGCAGTGTTTTGTTAAGTTGTGCTAAAGCTTGGCAAAACTTCTATTTTCAGGGGGACGCCTTCCTCTTGGCCTTCTCTCGAACTGGGCTCCATAGGGGCACCATAAGCCTTGTATTTTTTTTTTTTCTTTATTTTAGATTTTTTTTGTACCAATCTATTTTTATGCGCCTTATATTTAAAATGAGAACAGCTATTACTGCTTAGTTTATAAAAAATTTCTATGTTATCTAATACAATTGATTTGCTATCATCCTATCTTAAGAAGAATTTTCATAATCTTCTCATTTTATCTTTAGAAAATATGTTTTTAATGTCTATGTATATTATTCAAATTAACTTCTTATATTTCAATTCAAGATAAAAACTTATAGCTATTTTGTTGGTTAAATATCAATCTTTTCATGAGTAAATGCCCCCTGACATTTCAGCTCATCTTCAGAGCCACCCCTATATTTTAAGTGGTTTCAAATTAGTTCCTCCAACAAATTTCTGATTCTAATTTCTGCTCAAGTTATATGATTTTTCTTAAATTATCCTTTTAAAAGTTTTAAGTATTAACATAAATTATTTTAATCACTCACATTTAGTAATTTCTCTTCAATAATAATTTTTTAAATATGCTTGTAGAAAAGGTGCAATAATAACTAGTATTAAAAAAATTCCATAAGGTGTTTCTCCCACTATAACTTTAACAAAGTAGATTTGACGCACAAATTATATCTCGTTGGGCTTGGGAGCTCCTACAATATGAATACAGTTAATAACTTAAAACTTAATGAATGCAATTTCTTAGGGTGAATTACATTTAAAACCTTTCTGAAAAATATGAAATTATGCTTTTTTTTTTTTTTTAAAGAAGTTTAAAATTAATTTTACTCCCTCTAAAATTTCATTATTTACATATAACATCGTTTCGTTAGGATTTGGACAAAAAATACTGACATAAATAAATATTTAATTTTTTTCTTTATTTTAACCTTCATTTAATATTCTCATGTAAAAATTTTATACTTGACCTCACTCCATATATTTATATTACATTAATCCCTTTATAAATACAAAATATATATGAGAATAGGATCAAAACTGGAAATTTATATATATATATATATATATATTTTTTTTTACTAATGTCAGTATCTTTCATTTAAATTCTAACATAAGGATTCAGGTTTAAACGGATAATTTCGAAGGAGGTGTAAGTGTAATTTCAAAATATTTTTGAGGAAAAGTGAAATTTTACATTTTTAGAGCATCTCTAAGTGTAATTAACCATATTTCTTATTGATATTTTTGCAACACGTGGGCTCTCACAGAATTAATGATATGTGAATAATTTAATTAATAAACTAAATTGTTTTTCAACTTAAAATTGAATAAATGCATAATTCTTACTCGCTTAAAAATGAATTATTATTTAAAATTAAATAAAATATATATATTAAAAAATCTAAAGTTTTGCTGATGGATTTCTTATTGCAATTTTTTATTGCATTTTATATTACATATTTACGTTGCACATATCACATGTCATGAATTTTATACGCGTGACATGTATACGTGAACTAAAATACAACAAGTTTTGCAATAGAAAATTCAATTCGTCAATTTTTGTCATGCTAATTTGTGTATAAGGTAAAACTTTTAGAAAAAGGGTAAATTAATTCAGAAAAATTACATAATTTGGCTGGAAATTAATGTCTAAAATTTATTCCAGAGAACTAATTTGAAATTAATCGAAAAAATAAACAACAATTTATTGACATTTCTGAGATTGTCTAAACATATTACAAAAAGAATTGTTGGATGCAAACATAAATTAACATTAATGTTAAACAAGTGTACACAGTAGATTTTAATTTTAATAAGAAATGAATCCTTTTATAATAAATGAATCAATAATGATCCTTGACAAAGTAGTAGTGCTGCAGGCTAATTAACTCACATCTGAAGAACTGAGGTGAGAAGAACATGAATGGATTGTTGGCTGCTATACTAGTAACTCAGTTCGTACTTGACCTCATCACCAATCCAAACTCTTTTATGTTAATAAAAATAACATCACCAATAATGCTAAAATCATGACTACATATACAGAAAACAAAAAGGAAAAAGAAAAAAAAAAAACCCAAAAAAGGTGAAAAAAGGGCAAAAATCAAGAATATTTGAATCAAGAATGTGTTTGTTGCCTAAGCCTTATAATTACCCCTCCCCCACCTTCATCATCCACTCATAAAAGAGTAGCCATCCATGGCCTTTTTATCATGAATCAATGCTTCATTCCTTTGCATCCCAGATTCTTGTTTTCCAATCATGCCTGTGCAGGTTTTTATGTCAAGCAGCAGTGTCGGAGTTTTTGAGGATGATGATGGCCACCTTAAAAAGATCAAGATATGTAGTAATGATGATGCCCAGGCTTGTGGTGATCAGTCTGCTGAGAGGTTGAAGGAAGGAAGGAAGAAAGAAGATAGAGAAGAAAGAACATGTATGTACACTGCAGCCTAGGGGGATTAACCTGCTGGAAATGGAAGGGATATGAATAAATGGATCAATTGGTGAGTGCGGCGAAGCCTCCACCTCTCATCATCTGCTTGAACTCCGAGAAATTCACCATTCCATCGCCGTCGACGTCGACCCTCATGATCATCTTCCTGCAGTCCTCGGCAGCCTTCCCTTGCTTGAGGCCCAGAGACACCAGCACGGATTTCAGCTCGTCCACGCTGATGAACCCATCCCCGTTCTGATCGAAGACGTTGAACGCCTCCTTCATGTCTTCCTCCTCGTCACGCTCGTCCATTATGGTTTGGTACAACGTCCCGAACTCATCTATGTCGACGCACCCGTCTCCGTTGACGTCGACCTTATCGATCATCTGAGTGAGCTCCTCGTCCGGGATGGAGATCCCCATGTTCCGCAGAGAATCACTCAGCTCCTGCTTCGTGATCCTGCCGTCCCCGTTCCTGTCGAACATCTGGAACACCCTTTTCAGCTCAGTGGGATCCATTCTACGCGGAATTACAACACGGGACGGTGGGACGATGGACGAGGACAAGGCCGCAGTCGGCTCTTTCTTGGCCGGTTGTTGCTGTTGGTATGGGTACCAAGAAGGTGGGAGGTATGCCCTCAACTTCTTGGGCACCAAATACGAGAGAATTAGGTTGTAGACAAGGAAAATCCTGAGCAAAATGGTGGGCATTGCAGCTGAATTTGACGTAAGTTTGTAGGGAGTGTGTGTGGTGTGTGTTGAGGGAGTTGGAGAAAAACTTGGAGAAAGACTTGGGGAAAATGGATGGTTCTAAATAGGTCCAGATATCCAATGATGGGAATTCATCATAGCTGTCTTGGGGCATTTGGATCTGTCAATTCACGCGTATTTGGATTCTTCATTATACATTTGCATTCATTAATTATTAATAGTTGTTAATTGTTTTATCGGCAACATTACATATTCAGTCATGTAATTTTAAGTCGTCAATACTTTTAGTTCTATAACTAACTTCATTTATGTATTCGATCATTTTTTTTTTTACAAATTCAATTTTGAGTATCTCGCGTTTGGTCATTCTCTTGGCAAATTCAATCACGTGTTGATAGTTATGGTCCCACCGACCTATCATTACAAGACAAATATGATATTCATTATAAAAGGGACCAAAATTGTTAATACACGACTAAATTCATCAAACAAAAAGAATAAAATGTGTAAATAAAATAAATTGTAAAACTAAAAATATTAACAATATAAAATTATAGGAAGAAAATATAATTTCAGTATTTGTTTTATTTTAATCTACGAAAACGCGTTTTGCTATAATTGTGGGGATTTGGTAAGTTTGCGTGTTTTATAAAACAAATAATAATAATGAGTGGTGGGGTGGGGGGGTGGGGGGGACCTAAAGTTGTTAAAGTAGGTGAAAAAAAGAGGGGGAAATGACCGTTGATAACGGATCTAAATCCCCCACTCTTAATGAACAAAGACATTGGGGTGTGAGCCTGCTTTGGGCCATAGCTCAAAGGCCGGCTGGACAAAACGCGTCATTTGTGGCCCACATCAAACCTTAAATTTCAATGCATTGCACCAAAATTTACCGAATTATAAATGATTCGAGCTGGTTGTTGTTAAATTTGTTTGAATTATTATTAAATTTAAAAAAATTAATTATATTTAAATTTCATTTAAAAATAAGAAATTATTTTTTTTCAGAAAGTTTTTAAAATTGTACTTACATTCCTTTTCGAAAATTTAGTGTTTACATTTAACCTTCTTTTGTTAGAATTTGAACGAAAAATATTGGCATAACCAAAAAGAAATTGCATAGACTTCCAATTTGTTCTTTATTTGACGTTTTTATATAATAATTTTGTACTTATTAAGTTAACCTCTCTCTCTCTCTCTCTCTCTCTCTCCTCTTCTATATATATATATATATATATATATATATTTATCCCTTTGTATGTATAAAATTTTATGTATTTTTTTTTTGTTTACATCAGTATTTTTTATCCAAACCCTAAAAAAAGAAGGTCAAGTGTAAATCAAAGATTTTCGAAGAGGGTGTAAGTGTAATTCCATAATTTTTTGGGGGGAAAGTGTAATTTAGTATTTTAAATGGGGCCCGAGTGTAATTAACCCTTTCTTTTTTACATTAGGATTTAATTTTGATTATTGATCTAATCAAACTCTAACAAGCGTTAATTAAATCAAACATGAGTCGACCTCTAATTTGATAATTTTAAATATATTTTATTATTATTTTTAATAGATTAGATACCTCACAGGTACTAATTAATTGAATTAGTTGTTTGACAACCATTAAAATAAGAAAGTATTGATAATTTTCAAATAAGAATATTTATAATTATGACAAATCTTCTTGTTATAATATACCCTCATTAAATTGTTTATGGGGCAATGTTTTAACGAATGTACTATATTGTGCTCAATTTAAAAAGACACGAGCAATATTTTCATCAAATGCAGCGCATATCACATTTGAAAAGAAAAAAAACAAAAACAAAAACCTTTGTATGAACCGAACCACTTCAAGACATTATAGTGATTGTTGATGAAGTGCAAAATAATTTTGTTTCATCTTGAAACATTCAACTTTAGTTATAAATGTTGCTATAGAGTCATTTTTTTTCCAAAAACCGGCCCTTATTTATTATTAATTTAAGAAAACTTAGGAAAATGAATATTTGGTGCTCAAAGACTGCAGAAACTATTTGTTTGATTGGGGGAAAAATAAAAAGAAAGAAAAGAGGGCTCTCCATCATATGTCGAATTTATTTCTTTGTGTCATTTTGTGGCAAGAAATAGTTTCATATCTATTACAAAGAGTATTTTTTATTAGATATTTAGTTCCAAACTATCAGGTTATTTATAAATTTCGGTCCACGTGTTTGGAAATAGTCAGTTTTATTCTCATACTTTTTATAATTTTATGTAAAATTAGTCCAGTCGTTAAAAATGTAACGGAAAGGATATGTTCTTAGCACGTAGTTGTTAGTATGACCAGTTGAATAGGGGAGGGAAGGAACTGGCAGCAATAGGTTTGGGGGGTGAAAAATAGAGAAAATTGCAGCGTTAGTTCCAAACTATAGGATCGTTTGCAAGTCTTATCCCATGCTTTTAGAAATCTAAAACTTTTAGTCTCTTTTTTTTTTAAGAAATTTTGTGCAAAATTAGTCTTGTTGGGTTCGAATAAACAGACAGGGAGGCGTGATCTAGCATGCTTAACAAATTTATACATAACCTATGCCTTTTCGAATAATGGATAATGACAAATCACAAAATAAGTATGGAAGGGATAATCATATTACAAATTACGCACTCCAATTGGTGTAAACGATAAGAAATACTTGCAAGCATCATCTAACCACGAACACCTATCTCAGATTTGGAGAGTTCTCAAGTGTTGCTCCTCTAATGGTATTCACAACTTATATGCCCACCGGCATCTGAATGTGATGCAAGTCAACTCCAAACTCTGCCTCTTGATTCCCGAAAGAAATCAAAGAAAAACACACCTTATCGATGCAACGCGTTTGATGTAGAAGTTTCACCCTAATTAGTGGAGAATGGAATTATTCGTGGGGGTAGGAGATAAGTATTGAGAGGTTGTCGTCGATTTCTTCGATTCCTTTGTATTGTGTTTTTTTGTTTTGAAGGAAATAAATTTTGCTACTATTTTGAAAAATATTGTAATACACTGTGATTTTAGATGTAAAACAATCGTCTTTCAATTCATATATAATTTAATGAGTTGTGAATTTTTTATTTTTTAATTTATAGGGGAATGTACTGTTATTATAAACCTGTTGCTAAACATCCGCTTTTGAAATTACAAGAAAATTAAAACAGATAAATTACCACTACCTGCATATTTGAAATAAACAACAATATTCAAATAAACCACATTATATGAAGCTATTAGTCAATCTGCAAATAAACTTTTGGAGATAATTTTTACAATTAGCTGGTTATACTAACGCTATGTTCTAAGCACGTTGCCTTTCTGCAAAAAAAGTTATGGTGGGATTCATTTTGCACAAAATAATAAAATATAAGGCTAAAATTCACTATTTCCAAAAGCATTGGACGAAACTTGCAAATGATCCCGTAGTTTTGGACCAACATTGTAAATTTCTCTATCTTTTCCCCCAAAACTTATTGTTGCCAGTTTTTTCCCCTTTCAACCGTCACACTAACGGCTATGTATTAAGCATGTGGCCTCTCCATCAAATAATTAACGATGAGACTAATTTTGCACAAAAATATAAGAGTATGAGACTAAAATTGGCTATTGACAAAAGTACATGACAAAACTTACAAATGACCCATAGTTCGAGACTAATATTAAGTAACTCATCATATTCATATAATTGATAATATATTTGTGGCAATTCATTATAAAATAGCTATATAATTTATATGCAAATATTATATTCACTATATTTATTTTATTTTAATGATATTTATGTATATACATATATGTCAATTTATTTGAATATAATTCTCTAGTATACCAAACATCTATATATAAGTTCATTTAAATTTATTTTTCTATTTAAATGCATATATTAACCAAATAATTGAAATGAAATAAGATTTCCAGCAATCAAATTTCAAATGATTATATGAAAAGGCCTAAATAGTTTATTTTAAAGTTGAATGACCTCAAGTACCACAAAAAATGAAGCAAATAAAAAAAAATATGCATATACGTGAGAGATTCACTGTCTTTTTGTATGGCCCACCAAACATTTTATATTTTAGAATAAAAGGACATATATAAAATTAAATGAATATCTAATATTATATATCAAGTAAGTGCAGGCCAATAATTTACAATTAATAATTTAATTATGATCTTAGTTTAGATCGTGTTTGGCAACATCTAAAAGCTTAACTCAATTTGGCTCCTTTCATTACCTCTAGATCCCAAACAAATTGCTCAATCCACAATGTATTTCTCAATATATTTAGGATTTGGCACATTAAATCAACACTAAATTATTTTTTTAAAAAAATTAATAAGTGAAGAATTTAAATTAAAAATGAAATAATAAGTTGATGTATATAATAGATACACAATAAATACAATATCCAACAACTCATATACTTTTGAAAACAAATTGACAATGTATATTTTCGTATTATTATTGAATCGGATAAGAAAAAAATGGAGCATTAAATAGAGAAATTCAAATGATGTGTTAGAGTTGTTAATAAAAAAATAGTACTATATTATTTGAGCTTGAATTTGTGTTATAAAGTAACAAGAACTATATTTACTTAATGGTAGTTCATGTATATAGAGAAAAGGAAAAAGAAAGTTAAGAAAGTAATAATATTTGTTCTTTTAATAAAGAAAAAATAATTATATATTTCTGTTCAATACATATTTATATAATTTAATGAACTCATAATATCTCAGCACAAGGACGAAATTCGAAGTTGAAACTTTAAATAAATACGAAAATTATAAATCAATCAATAGTTAATAGAACTAAAAAATCAACAAATTAATTAGTTTAAGTTATATACTAATACAAAAAGAAAAGGTATTTTTCATTCACAAACGATGTTTTATGACATCACAATTTCAATTTTTTGTTGTGTGAATAATACCTTTAAATTGATTTTTTTCTTTTTTTTTTTTTGGACATGTTATCTGTTGGGTTATATATATATATATATATATATATATATATATTATTATTCTCATTTATAATATATTTTAAATGTGAATTTTATTTATTATAGATATGATCAGAGGGTGTGCTATGATGACTAGTTATTATAAAAAAAATAGATTAAAAAAAGATTTTATTATTTGAGCTATGATTGTTTGTGCTTCGTAACTTACAAGCTACACTATTTTTGTCAGAGAATGATGAGTTTGAAAATAATGCATTGAGACAATTCTTTAGTGGAGCTAAGTTTTATGTATAATGGCCTAATTTTTGGTGCTAAAGCATTTGATCAGATCACTCAATTCAAATATTGTAAAGTTGGAATTTTCATGTAATTTTAACTTAAATTCACAACAGATTTGGCAATTCTCATCATATATTTTGGTCAGAATTTTGGCAGTTCCAATTAGGTAATTAGTTAAGGTGCAAAGGTCTTCCAATTATTAAAAATTAATTGTGGCATCAAGTCTTGTTATTAAAGCACTGCTGAAGCACTTGATCATGTCAAAAGTGCTTAACCTAGCTACTAATTGGGGCGGATCCAGAACCCGCTCCGCCAACTCAAAAAAGGACCGGCAACAACAATTCGTTTTCTATTCTGATTATTTTTAAACCCAATCTTGCACAAATACGTACAAAATTCATCAGGATGAGTCTATTTTTTTAACATGTTCCACACACACACATATATATATATATGTATATATACATATAAAGAAATTTAATATATCAATTTCATCATCTTCGTCCTCGTTAAATATTGTGTTATAATTTTTAAATTTATCAATTATTGAACAAATACTTAACAATAAACAAACAAAACGATATAATACTTTGTTAGGGTTTTATCTATCAAGATAAAGTAAAATAAATATATATATATATATATATATATATATAATATATATTAAGTTTTATACTGGGACAAGTTCTTAAACACCCGACACTCGTCTCAGACCCAACCGAATCCTAATTTTTAAGATCCACTATCTACCTTGTTGGATCCAGACTCGCCCCATTGAAAATAGGAATCTGTCAGGTCAGTTCAATTGCAACCCTACTGCTGACCAACTTGACATATTTATATAAATCTTCAACTGTAAGACACATTTTGGAGAAGAAAGCTAAGTTAATTCATGAGAAGTATTTTATCTAAGTTGAAAGAACCGCTTCTTTAGGGAAATTATGGAATTGATAAGGGTATTTATTATCTACTTGCAATGCCCCACATGCTCTTTCTCTCATCTGACTCCAATCACTTCCATATTTCCAAGTATTAATGCTGCTTTTGGTGAAGGAATTTTATTCTTCTCTTTAGTATGGATGATGAAAATGGATCATGATCATATTTGCCCTTTTTTGTTCCACATGTAAGGGGGTGTTTGCAAACATTTATTTCAAACGTTTATTTATTGTTAAAAAATATTTTTAATTTATAGTTTTTAATTTTTTAGATAAAGGCTAATTGCAATAAAGAAAAGACGTATAATATATCGAAAAGCATATGGTCTTAGCCAAGTAATCTTCAAAAATTGAATACAAATAATTTGCAAGGAGGACGAATCATAATCAACTAATCATTTCTGTATAATATGCTCAATGATCAAATTAAACAATGCGCGCGGCTCTTTGATAGAGTTCCGAAATCTTCTAAAATTACGTTTATGCCAAATATGGTAAACAAGTGAGGCAAGTACAGCTCGATTAGCCGGATGCACTAGATGGTTACCCTTCCTCTTCTTTGCAGCCCATTGGATGCGTGTATGTCGCTGGTTAAAAGGCCAGCGGCATACAAGTAACATATGAGCATTGGAAAAAAAAAATAGGGATAATTATATTTACACCTTCTGACATATAGTTTATTTACACAAATTATTTTTATCTTTTGCATAATTAAAAAAATTATCCTTGACAATAAAAAAATAGATGATAGTTTATGTAATTATGCTAATATATTTAGGATGTGTGTGCGTGTAAGTTTTCGAAAAAAGTAAGGGGTGGCTTCTGTAAATTATAATGATATTTTGATGGGTGTATGTGTAATTATCTAAAAGATATGTGTGATTTGTGTAAATAGACGATAGATCAATGGATGTAAATATAATTATCCCAAAAAAATATGTATTTGGGGCTCTTGCTGCTGATTCGAACATAGAACGCATTGCAATTGAAGTTAGGGGTGGACAGTTTATGCTCTTAATCTGCTTAAATTAAGTGCTTTAAACTAAAAACTACAAGCACCTTTCTACCAACTTCTACGCTTCTTAGTAAAATTATAAATATTAAGTTATTACCAAATATTCACATTTTATTTTTTTTCAACTTTTATTGTAACTTTTTGGGTTAATTACATTTTGACCGAATTATTACCATTTTTACACTTTGACATCTAAATATTTTTTTTTGTGTTAATTTATTATCTCAACTCTACAAAATTTTACACTTTGCCATTTATAACTATTTTTCACAAGTTTTTTTGCCAAAATAAAATACATACAATGCACATGTCATATTTAAGGGTTATGTGATGTAATTTTTACAAATACACAGTATGTGTTATTTTCCGACAAAAAATCAGCAAAAAATGGTCATATATGATAAAGTGCAAATTTTGCAAAGTTGAGATGATAAGTTGATAAAAAAAATTAATATCAATATATTAAAACAAATATAGTTCGAATAACAAAATATAAATATAATCTAACTTTTTTTACCATTTATTTCCTTACAAAAATAAAAGTTATTAAAGAAAAGCAGCTGTGTTACAATAAAGGAGTGGAATCTGATCCGAGGGGTAGTTGACTTGAATTAAAAGGTAGGTGTAGAAGAGAGGCAGAGACAGCAGAGCACAGCCGAAAAGAAAGGCAGAGGAGGAAGAGACAGCGTCTGGTCCGGCGGGTGATTTTTATTGCAATTGGGAACACTGTGGGCTCAGTACTCAGAAGCTGTCTGTCTCCTTTCTCAAAGTGTATGCCTTTTACTTCAATATTTTGCTTTATAGGTGGAACTCCAGAGATGCCTCTCAATCTCATTTTTTACTACAAGAAATATAATTTTTTGGGATAATTACACTCTTTTTTTTTTTATATTTAGTATAATTATACATAAATTTTTTATAATTTAAAAAATTACATCCAGCACCCATAAGTTTTGCTTCCGTCTAATAAATAAATCCCTTCATTAGTCAAAATTCATTGAATTTGCGGATATTAACAAAAAAATGAAAGAAAAATTATGTTTACATCCGATTGACTTATTACTTATTTATTGCAGGTTAAATAAAATATTTTATAATCAAATTACTCTCATACCTCTTCATGCATTAATGTATGAGAGAGGGTATATCTCTACCGTTATAAGCGTAGTTTAATCAGAAAAAATTATTTGACTTGTAATAAGTTAGTAATAAGTCAATCGATGGTAAATATCAATTTTATTTAATTTTTTTATTAATATTAGCAAATTTGATAAATTTTTTTAAACTTATTTATTAAATAGAAGCAAACCTCAGGGATGCTAAATGTAATTTTTTGAACTATAGGGGTTTACGTGTAATTACTAATTTTCAGGGGAGGAGAGTATAATTATCCCTAATTTTTTTATTATGATTAAAAAATAATAGTGGATACTAATTAATTGTGATTGTGCAATTATTATTTATTGTTATTTTTGTAAGCAAGATTAAAATATTTGTCATAACTAAAAATTGTGGGAATATTTGGCCTCAGGTAAACCCATAATGAATTTTGATTAACAGTGATCAAAACTTAAATATTCACATTGGTTTTTGTTGACCGTGGTAGATAGTGTTTGTACATATACATATATAGAGAAAATTACACTCCTTGCCCTGAGGTTTGATATAACTACACGTAGACCCCCTGTGGTTTGAGAAATTATATCTAACACCACTTAAATTTACTTTCGTCTAACAAATAAGGATGTCGTTAGTCAAAATTCACTGAATTTTGGTATTAACAAAATAAAAATTGCATGAAAATTGATATTTACCCTTGATTAGCTTCTTACTGGCTTATTGTAGGTTAAATATGTCTTTCTTGGAATAACTACCCTTGTAATGAAGAAGATATACCTTTTCATATGTATTAACGCGTGAAAATATATGAGAGTAATTTGGTCATAAAAACATTTATTTGACCTTCTATAAGTGAGTAATAAGTCAAACAGGATAAATATAGATTTTTTTTTTGTTAACAAATTTGGTGAATTTTGACTAACAAATGGACTTATTTATTAGAAGAAAGCAAATATCAAGGGTACTAGATATAATTCCCAAACCACAGGGTGTCTCCATATAATTATACAAAATTTCAGGAAATGGAAGTGCAATTATCCCACAAATATAAATGGGTTTTTTTAATTGAAAATGATGAGCTATTACGAACTGAAATAAGTCGGTTACAATTATTCATATCGAATATCAATATTTAATAAAGACAATCACAATAATTATACCATAATCAACAATATCAGATAAACTAAAATCTGAACAACACATATTATTATAATAGACAACTTCTATTACATAATAAAACAACATCCCACACGTACAATGGACCTTAAATTCACCCACTGAAAATCTAAATATGAAGTATCAGAAAATAAGCATAAAGTTACAGAAACCCAATATCGCCTTTGGATCAAGTATAAAAAGATGAGAGAGAAGTAGTGGAGGGTTTTGGTGTTCATCCCAAGAGGCGTTTCTCCATTTTATGAAGAGAAACTCACACATATGATCATGATCCAAATGCCTTATTCTCTACTTAAAAACTCTTGGCTATGTAATGTTCGATCTATTGGGTTTTCATTCATTAAATTAGGTCCACATCTCTATTGGATTTAAATGCAAACAAAATAAACTCATTTAATTAATTCCATCAATTAATATAATATTTAAATTAATCAAAATGCGTAAAATTTATTTTGATATTAGGTCCAAGGATTACATTTTGGCACTATCATGTCTGAAAAAAAAAAACATACTCAACATTAATTAGTAAAATTTATTTTGAACGAGGAATTATTGGTGTGTTCGATATGTCATATTTCATTTTTTAATAGATATGCGTTTTTATTTTTGTATAAGTCTTTTTAATAAAATGAGAATGCGTTTGAATTAGTTAATGAAATTGTTTTGTATTGAACTGTGGCGTCAAAAAATATATACTCTTAATGTGAATATGAAAACAAACATATTTTTTATTTTAATTACTGTTTCAAAACTGAAAATTAAAAAAGAAACGAACAACATAAGGAGCCATTGTTTTTAAAATTTTGATTTGAGATCTCGTTGTTTGACATCATGGACTCCTTGCAACTCGGGTAGAAGGTATCGTTCATCTTCCAAATTGTGGATTGCAGCTCCTATTGTTGGACATGATTCTACTTGGGTTAGAAGGAGTCCATGATTTCAATACTAGGAGCACAAATCCACAATTGCAAAAAAAAAAAAAAAAAAAAAAAAAAAAAATTATGGAGACTAAGCCTCTGAATTACCTAATAATCGGTGGAGTATTTATGCTTAAAAGTGGAGTTTGAACTCATTTTTTTGAGATTTTTCTTTGCCAATGTTCTCCATTCTCGCCCCCCAATCTCTGAAAATGAGCAAAAATGAGTGTTTTCTTCCTAAGCCTTGAAAAGGATCACTCTTCAGGCGGGAAATGATAGTTTTTTTTTTTTTTTTCTAAATAGGAGAAAAATGAGCCAAAAAAAAAGAATATACTGTTTGAGGATCAAGATTCTCACTCTTAAGAATCAAAAGCGAATTAGTAGTATATTACGTCAATTAAAAGTGTAATTCTCCCAAACACAAACCTACACTTATTAGGGAAAATTATCTTTTTGCTCCATAAGTTATGGAGTATGTAGAGATGGTTCGATGCTCATTTTCATCTGTTTTGGTACCAAAGCTCTAAAAATTTCATAATATTAGTGTTAAAATCGGATTTTCAATAATATTCACGACTGCTAATTCAAAATGCATAATGTGTTGAGTTGGGTAACTCGATTTAGGACTGAATTGAATCAATAACAAAATAGGCTGGGTTAGCCCAATCCCGCTTGGAACCGAGCCGGTTTTAGGCTGGTCTCAGATATTAAAATCTAAGACCAGCCCAGACTAGTGACCCAAGACCACCTAGTCCTAAGCCGGGTTTGGACCAGGCCTGTTGAGCTATTTTATTCTATAATCATAATAAATGACATATAAGTTTCATTTTATTCTCCTTAGCTAACTATTGTAGAAGTTTTTTTGTATACTTTTGAAACTCTAAAAATTACTATTATTATTGTTCTATATTTAAATTTTTAGTACTTTAATTCATTAATATTTTTTTTTTCAAAATTTTTATAAACCCCTTTTGAATTTATTATCATCTAATTTCATTATATAATCTTAACTATTATTTTTTCTAGTTGTGATTTCTTGTATGATTTAACTTATTATTTATTTTATTGCATAATACTACTATAAATTTAAGTAATTATTCAAAAAAACCTTTATTTCATAAAAAAATAAAAAAAAAGCATATTTGGGCCTGATCGGGACCTGGTCTTGTCCTGGTCCAAGGCCAACCAGGCCGATTCAAGGGATGGGCCTGAATTTATAAATGGACTTAATTGAAGGTCATTTAAAGGCCCAGGACCAATCATTAATAATAATGAACTGGGTCTGAGCTGGGATTTTTTGAACTAGTCTATGTCGATCCTGAATCAACCCAACTCACTATGCATTTTGACTGCTGACATATAATTTTGAGTGGTCATCAATCTAATTAAAGAAAATTATTTATTTCACAGTGGATGAGAGGGTCATCACATATGGTCAGCTGGGCTGATGATATATGATGGATCAATCCAAAAAACAAAAGTAGGTAAAGAAGGTATCGCCCTCTATAATTTTGGGCATCAAAGTGTAAAGCAAATTAAGTTCACACTTCTGAGACTTACTAGAAGTTTTGTGTCATTAATTAATATTCGAAGTTGCGTGGGGGTTGTAAAGTGAAAAGACTAATTAACAAATACGGAAAATGAGCCTTGTTAAGATTTTTGTTCTACACCTAATTTAAGATTTTTCATAGAAAGAATTCTTGGGGTATATAGTTTGGTTTGATAAGAGTTGTGTTTCGTGAGATATTATAATTAGCTTTAATTTTATATGAGTATTACAATTTTGTTTGAAAATGGCATCTTGTTAGGAGGTGAGATGTTGGGGTTTATAAACTGTTGTAGAAATTATAATTATAGTTGAAAAAATAAAAATAAATGTTCAGGTTGAGGCGTGGATATCTCATTTTTTTTTAAGAAGATTCAAGTCCACTACATTAAATATTCTCACTAGTCTAACAGTATCACTCTTGACTTATCACCTCCGAATACAATAGCCTGACAACATTGTACGACTCTTTCACTCTGGACAACTAATATAACTCTCTTTCCTATATAATAATTGTATGTAGTGTATGTGTATCAAGAGGAAAAATTACAATTTACGTCCCACAACTTACACTGTTTGTGATTTTGATTCCATTGTTTTACCCCTCACCACATTTAGTCCCATAAGTGTAAAAAATTAATACTTACCCCTACAACTAATTATTTAGACAATGGTTCCCTTATGTTATATATATATATATATATATATATATATAATATATATATTTAGTTCAAAGAATTGACTTTTTTTAAAAATAATTTTACATTTTAAGCTTATTTAATTTTTTTTGAAAAAATATCTTTTAATTAAAAGATAATTAAT
The DNA here is from genome assembly GCA_034509725.1 of Sesamum angolense. Classification (NCBI taxonomy): domain Eukaryota; kingdom Viridiplantae; phylum Streptophyta; class Magnoliopsida; order Lamiales; family Pedaliaceae; genus Sesamum; species Sesamum angolense. The sequence continues at coordinate 7,182,438 of JACGWL010000004.1, forward strand.
AAGTTTAAATAGATCAAATTTTATTATATTTTAAATGCTCAAAGTTAAGTGAATAAACACAATAAATACATAAAAAACTTTTATGTAAAATATTTTATTAATTTGATAATAAATTAAGTTATTAACCAGTTACTTTTGAGATAAAAATGAGTAATTACATAATGACTTTTTTGTACATATTTTGTTTAAAAATTATGATGAAATATATCTATTCATTTTGTTCATAAAAATATTTAATTTTTGGTTAAGTATATAAATTGTCAATTTCTTTTTAGAAGCATATATGAGTTGTTGGTTATATTATATTACATTTATTGTGTATCTATTATATATATATTAACTTATATATACTCTATTTTTTAATTTGAATTCTTTACTGATTATTATTTTTTGCTTAGAAAATAATTTGGTGATGATCTAATATGCAAAATTCTAAAATATATTGAGAACAATATAATTATTGAAGGCATGAGGGGCTTTTTTGTCCAACTAAAAAAATAGATGTTATATTTATTAGTTTAGAGGTTAATGTTACATAAAAAGTAATTAAGGGGACAAAGTGTATTTTATCCTTATTTAAATTACATATATATATATAATATATATATATATATATATATATATATCCTAGGGCAATTTATTGAAATTCTTTTTCTAGTTATAATCAATTTCAAATATTATATAATTATTATTTGTTACGAAGAGATTATAATTATCATGTCTTAAATTTACATCTCGTTATATATATATATATATATATATATATATATATATATATATATATATAACCATATCACATCATTCATATCATATATCATATTCACAACTTATTAGAAACGTGAGCAAGACAATATATAATTGAAGTTTCGTAAGGGGATCAAATTTGTATATTGTTGTGACGGGGATATACTAGAAATATAATACAATGACTAAAAAATACCCTCATAAAATAAAATACATAAACAATTTCACCCTTCACACACTCATATTCAGGTCGGGGCGAGACGGGTCAGACCCGAAAATGAGGATCATTGGATCATCTTGCTCACAAAGTCTTCAAATCAAGCCACGTGGCCTCATTTATTAGTACGTCAATTATTGCTCACTTGAGATCAAGCCACACGTGGCTTCATTTATTAGCACATCTTTTATTGCTCACACGTGTATTCATTATTTCACTTTTGATCTCAATAATTTGACTTAGGCATTGGAGGATCTTTATTGGGCGCTGCCCAATAAGCCTAACAAACTTCTTTCTTTTCATGTCTCATATTATTTAATTTGGACGTTTGGAACAAATTTAATCTCCAATCCGAATTAAGTTGAAACGTAAAAAAATCATTAATTTTAGGAGTAAGAATAAGAGATGAGCACAAGGCTAATGCCTTTGCTATTCTCAACAACTAACCAAATAAATCAATAATTGTACTTAAAAGTTTATGAGTGAAAAGTTCAAAATTGTTTGCTGAGCATTATTTCTCAACCACCCCTTCTCCCAAAACCAACCCTAAATAGCTTGTTGAAGCAAAATTCCACCGAAAATAGTCATATAATTATGACAAATTAAAATGACATTCTGCATATGCGTTATGGGTATAGAGAAATGACATTTTGAGGATAATTCTGATTAAAATTACTAAATTATTTGAAAAAGTGCATGTATTGTTCACGTGACACGCTAATTTAAAAATTTCCAATCAAGTGTTCTCGAATTGTTGTTTTTTTTTTAATTGCATGATCAAATTGCCACCCTTATTTACGATCAAAAATTGCAATTTTTTTTCAATTCTGACGTATATATAAGTAATATTCTTTTATTTACCAGGGTACAAAAATAATTTTTACATATAAGTTATACAATAAATACATATATTCTGCTGTATTATAAAACTCGCAAATATATTATATATATACCCCATATATTATTTTTTTAAACCAACTTAACTAATCATTTGACAATTCAATACTCTATCTCTCTAAAAAACTCTCTCACTACGGATATTGTGATTTGGAAAACGAACCATAGTGTTTGGATTCGTTTTCTGAGTGTCTTGTGGAGATAGAGAAAGAAAAATAAAGATAAATAAGTATGCGTTAGAGATAGTGTTTATATATGTTTGAATTTATTTTTGGAGATAATTATAAATAAGTATGTATGTTTGATGTTATGTTTTGAGTGATAAAAAATTACTATTCATTGTCAAATTATGCTTATATATATATAAGATTTTGTATGTTTAATATTTTTTGGGAGACAAAAATTACTGTTTATTATCAATTTATTGTCAAATCATATTTTTTATATATATTTATGTATATGTGTGTGTGTATATATGTATGTATTTATACTAAAATAGTTAAAAACACCAAAATAAGGTATTTTTGTATGATGGAAAATATTAGGTGTGTTTTGACTTGTCCCAAAAATAACTTGAAAATAAAAACAAATATAGTGATTGTATGTCGACAATAATTCTTTTATTAAACTTGTGATTTAATCCACAACCATGTAAAATTTAATCCGGAAAAATTCAACCAACTCCTCAATGATATTGCAAAGAGCAAATTACCTCCTTACGAAAGAAAAAGTAACAATTTACCTCTTTGTGTTTTATAAAATATAGCAATTTAATCCCTTTATATTTTTTTAAAATGCAGCAATTTACCTCCTTAAATAGGGAGGGGGGTAAATTACTTGATTTTAAAATGCACAGAAATATAAATTGCTATTTTATTTTTATAAAAAAGTGATTTACTTATTTATAAAATTACAAGAAGATAAATTACTATTAACCCAAATTAATAAAAAACTGGAGTCACATTGATGATGCCAGCATGATATATGGAGGGAACTTCTTGATAACCTAACAAACCAACCAATAATTAGGGAAGTGATTTATCCAATTATACAAACTATTTGGCGATTGCAGCGTGTAATCATAAACAACATACAATTATTCGTGTGAAAAATTTGTTCTGGGCAGCTTAAACAATTCATTAATCTTAATTTCCTATAAATTAGGATATTCTGATTTTCAATATTTCAATTAAGTTGATGAAATTATTGTCTTGGAAGTAGCACTCCTAGTTTTTTATTTATCACAAAATTATGTACAAACAGTATATATTCTGAATTTTTAATAAATGGATAATGATTTGTATATTTCTAGTCCCGTCTAGACACGAACGGTTTTTACTGGAAAAAAAAAAAAAGAATGGATGCAAGGGTTTATCCACCCTTAATTTAAAGGGTGATTACAACGGGCTTTTCTGAAATTTGGTATAATTGTAAGGTTTTCTTATTGTTTTAAAACATTATCAATACTCTCTGATTTTAAAAATCATCCGAGAGCAAGCCAAATCCTTTAGTTTTCATTACGTTTTCATATATTTTTTGGTGAACGGACCAAAATGCTATTGTTATCTATGAAATATAATTTTACTTATTTTTAAAAAAAAATTATTGACTAAGTGGATATTTTTCTAGAATTTTCGATTTTTTTATTCACCAACGTTTATTTTCTATCTATGCTTTTGTTTAAATTTTAAAAAATGGCAAGAGTACAATTGATACTTCAGACGTCCATCCAAGAATACGATAATTTTATTAAATATTAATCGTTGTGGTACGCCGTTTCTGCATATATATAATAAATAATTTTTATATTTTAAAATATTTTATAAATAAGAGTAAAGTGTATAAATTAATATATTATATTAAAAAGAAAAAAGGAGAGAAAGAAAGAAGAAAACTATTTACTTGTTAATGTCAAATTTAAAAGATTGAATAAATTAGTTATTTTCTCAGTTGGAGTGTATTTTTACTTCATAAAAGATCAATACAACGATATCATTAATAGCCGTTTGTGAATGTGAAATGACTTTTCCTTTAAAATTTATTAGTCATTGTGACACGTCGTTTCTGTGTGTATATAATAAATACTCTTCCGCGCTTTAAAATGTAGTATTATAAATAGGAGTAAAATATATAAATAAAAAGAAATAGAAGAAACTAATATATTAGTTGATGTAAATTTGAAAGTTGAATTAGTTAGTTATCTAATGGTTGAAGGGCATTTTTTATTTTATCAAAATTATGCAACAGTGTCATTACCCGCTATTTGTGAGTTTTGATAACCTTTTCTTTTTATATTAATACTAGTCGTTATAGTACGCTGTCCATGCGTGCATATAATAAATAATTAACGCTTTAAAATTTATTATAAATAAAAATAAAATATATAAACAAACATATCATATTTAAAAAAAATAAATTAAATAAAATTAATTTAAAAATATTATCGACAAAAAAACAAAAAATTAGTGTGAGTGAAAATTTCATATTAGAATAGATCATATAAATGAGAAGAAGAATTTGAGTAGGGGTGGTTAAAAATATATAAGTACATTTTTGGTAATTTAAAGAGTTGGTTTCACGGTGTAACTTGTAAGTGAAAATGAGATTTTCTTTTTATACAACTAGCCGTTGTGCAATGCCGTTCCTGCGTATATATAATAAATAATCCTTCACGCTTTAAAATATATTACAAAATAGAGTAAAATACATAAACCAATACATTATATTAATAAAAAAAAGAAAGAGAAAATAATTTATCAATTAATGTAAATTTTGAAAAGTTAAAAAAATTAGTTATGCGGAAAAATGCATATTCCTTTTATATAGTATAGATATACAAATAAATAAATAAAAATTAAAAATATTAATAATTTATAAAAAATAGTATTCTTAATTATATAAATATCGTGGGATGTATGCTGCAGTGTAGCCGAATTAAATGTTTGTTGGTGCAGTTGTTCAGTATCAGTACCAGCTTCTGCAATTATTACCCACCCCATTTCTCTTCTTTCTCCACACACACACACACACGAAAAAGGGCTTTCACAAATTGCCTCGATTGTTGAGTTCGAGAATCAGCTGTTAGTATGATCAAAACTAAGTGAAAGCTGAGTTTGGAAAGAGGAAACCGATCGAAAGAGATGCATCAAGAAAAGGATCAAACAATCTGCTTTTCCACCCGCAGCAAGGAGACGATTAGACGCAGAAACAGAGAGAAGAGATACCCTCTTCTATCCTTCCATGAATTGCCGGATTACATGAAGGATAATGACTACATACTCAACTATTACAGAGTCAATTGGCCGCTCAAAGTAGCACTCCGCAGCCTGTTTCAGTGCCACAATGAGACCCTTAACATCTGGACGTAAGTGAAAATTCCCCCTCACCAATTCATTGCTATTCATTAGATGTTTCCTGCTTCAGTTCAATAATTACTTGAATTTGTCATATCATGTATTTATTTGTTTTTTTCTGTATTTGAATTGTTTATGTTTTCCTCGTAATAATATATGCTTTTCTTTAAGCTATTTTATCGTTTTTAGTGTTTTATAAGTTCTTGATTATTTGGGGCGCAGGCACTTGCTTGGATTTTTGGTATTTGTGGGATTGACTGTAGCCAATGTAGCGCATGTGCCTCAGGTTGCAGATTTCATCACCATGTTTTCTGGGTAAGTCCATCAAGTTCTAAGTTAACATTGTCTGTTTGTTTTTGTAACGCAAAATAAAAGGAAAAATAAAAGAAACTTTCTTGATATTGCAAACGAGGAAATTATAGCTATGAAAAAAATAGCAAATTATCCCTTGGATTTGTCCAAGAAGTTAAATTGTTTCATTTTAAAAAATACAAAGACGTAAATTGCTATTGGACCCCAAAATAAAATGGTTAAATACAGTTTACATTGTGATCTTAAAAAAGTTAAAAAAACCTTTTTTGAAAATGAACACCAAAAACTTCCAGTCATTTGAAAAATGATCTAAAAACACCCCTTTAGCAGGGATGCAGTGTGCGTCATTTTTCAAATGCCGAGCTGGGTCTTTTGTAACTTCTTTTTTCATAATGGCATTTTTCGATATTTTTGAATTTCACAATAGAGCAAATTGTAATTTAATCCTAAAATAAAAGGATTTCAATACTATTTTATTTTTTTTGAGTATGTTAAAATATTCATATTAAATAATTATCATCTCTACCTCTTCAAATTTTTAGACGAGTTGGTCATTTTATGTTGTATGAGGGCCAGACTAGAAAAGAGGTTTTGGTTTTAAATTTGATTGCCACCTACTTATAAAAGAAAGGTTTAAAGTGCAGTATTTGCGCATGCAGAGAGTGTATATTAATATGAATGATTATCCTTTTCAACGATTTAAACTTTTAAATGAGTTGGTTTGAGATCAATTAATATTTGGCAATTACAATAATTCCATAAAATACTTGCACAAAGGCATGCCCTTCTGAATTTATGTTATACAAGTAAGTTATGAGGCGAATAATAACAAATAATTCGAATGTATGATCGAGCTAATAATAGAAGGAACGTTTAGCAGTCGTCTGCATGACCTCCTCCATTAAAGGTCTGAAATACAATTTCAACAACTGAAAATATATAATAACATGCATGGGGTCGATTGGTCAAAGCTGGACAGTTTTTAGATGTAGTTCCGTCCATGCTGTGACGGAGCTACACAATCAATTTTTGGATGTCGATATAGATATTCTCCATCTCTGTTTACTTGATTATTGATGCCAAAATCCTCCATGGATTGATTGTTCATATTCTTGGTGTTGGTCAATTGGCACCTCTTCTCCATCAAACTGATTAGTTTGAGCTCTGTAGCATTTCTGTCAAATATGGTTGATTTGCAAATGGTTAATTAGTTCTATCTGAAGCATTAATTTCAATGACACGCCCATTGTTTTTCAGGCAACTCCCATCAAGTGCAGAAGGTAATGTCTCCAGCAAATTTTCCCTGGTGAGCTATCCTCATTGTTTTCCCAGTCTCTTTATTTTTAGATATTCAAATTACAACGAAAGCCAAACAAAGTTGTAACGCATATTTTCTGGGAAATTGATGCACGCAGGGGACAGTAAAACTGATGGACTTGCAGCAGAAATCAAGTCCAGAAACCGGCATAAATGCCCGAGAAACGTCCACCCCAAACTGGCCATTTTATGTGTTTCTCTGCGGCTCCATGTTCTGTCTGCTCTCAAGCAGCATGTGCCATCTCTTTTGCTGCCACTCCCGTCGCTTAAACGAATACCTACTCCAGTTGGACTACGTCGGGATCACAGTCATGATAATCACCTCCTTCTTCCCTCCAATATACTACATCTTCCAGTGCACCCCACATTGGCAGATTGTCTATCTCACTGGTATCACAATCATAGGAACATGCACTGTCGTCACATTGCTCTCTCCAGCCCTCATGTCTGGGAAATTCCGTTCATTCCGTGCTTTGCTCTTTGTGTGCATGGGCTTGTTTGGCCTAATCCCTGCAGTACACGCGCTCGTAGCTAACTGGAATGATCCCTATCGTAACATAACATTAGCTTATGAATCAGCCATGGCCTTGTTTTACTTGATCGGGACTCTGTTTTACGTTAGCAGGGTTCCAGAGAGGTGGAAGCCTGGTTGGTTCGATCTTGTTGGCCAAAGCCATCAATTCTTCCATGTGTTTGTGGTACTGGGGGCTTTGGCACATTACGGTGCTGCACAGATTTTCTTAAGGTGTCGGAGCCGAATGGGGTGCAATAACTGAAATTGCATTTTATGTTCCGCAAGTTAACCCTTTTTTATAATACTGGTCCTATTATTTTTAAACTCACCACAATACATCTTTTATAACTTAAATTTTGCAACTTTAGTCCCAAACGTTAATTTCATTAATTTTCTGATAGAAACAACACGTGCATGAGACGAGCTAGTTTCGTTAAGTTTTGAAGGGACTTAAGGTTGTTTCCATAAAAAATTAACGGAATTCAAATTTGGAACTAAACTTGCAATATTTTTGTAGTTGTGGGATGTAATGTGGTAAATTAAAAAATAATGGGACTAAAATGGCAATGAGGCTAATTTGCGGAACACAAAATGCATTTCTCCCGAGAGTGACACAATTGCTAAATATTATCGTTAGTAGCTGATGTCTTAGTTAATTTAGGGACAATGTGTGTCTATGATTATAATTCATATATTTATAGTTCTGTGTATAGACAGTACTAACTTATGACTTATATTATGTCAGTTGATGTCAAGCTGTGAGCAGTTTCAAAGGCAAGACCGCTTGGGTTCCTGATTTTTGTTGTTGTCAGGTGTTGCATTTGGATTAAAAGATTAGAAGCTATGAATATTGAATTTTTAATAACAATTTTTTTTGTATATGTTTGAATAATTTTAGATTTAAAAGATTTTAAATCCTTCCATTCTTATTTTGAACTATGTTTTTATGAATATGTATGTGATATGCATAAAATAGACTAACTCAAAGAGATCCAAGCGATCCAAAAAAAAGAAAGAAATGAGAGGCCTGTAACATCTTAAATGGACCAAGAGGACTGGACATCCTCCTACTCAACTTAGAGGACGGGCCATCCCCCTACTTGTTCCATGATCAAAGCTTAACAAAATATTTAGCCTAGAAAACCCACACACGTGGCAGTCTACCATCCTACGTGGCTTCTTGAAAACCTATGTGTCAACAACCACGTTGGACCACGTCAGCCCTAAGAAGACTGGAGAAAGACTGCAAATCCTAACAGATTCCAACAACCCCACTTTGGAATAACATAACTAACCAATGAAGGCAAATCAAGCCTTATCTTAACAACCCATATCCACTATTTCTGAGAATAGAGGGAATGTGCAGACTCCAGATGGGAGGGGAAGGGGCATCCCCTCTCCTATAAATACAGGTTGATTCTACCTTACGAGACCTTGATCTGACCTTGACCTTACCTTCAAGAGATCTCCTTGACACATTCTTGACTCTTTTCTCACTCTCTAGACGGCTTCCTCACGTCCCTCATACATTTTTTATTCTCTAAACACTCTCTAAGCACTCCACAATCATGTTATCACGTGTCCCTACACTCTACACCTATACTACTCACCATATCTCAATTTATATCACATTTGTCTACTTTTATCTTCATATTTTCGAAAATCCAATACTAACTTGGGTGTCGTAGTGCAAACGCCTTATTTGCAAGTCTCCTCCTTCATGATTGGCATTCGCTTCGGCTCAAGCCTCGAACGACAATCCATATCCTTTGGACCTGTGTATTTTTTGAACGCATTAGTATGGATTGCAAATTCCTTTCAAATGAAGCCATTTGAAATCATTTATTCAAATTTAAATCCATCAATCCAAGTACATCCTAAAGAATTTGTTGAGCGTTTGATGGAATTGTAAAAAGAAACAGATGTAATAGTAATAATGTGCAATGAGGATTATCTAATATTAAAAAAAAATCAAATAATAAGCGATTCACTGTATAGTTGAATTTTCGTAAGCAATTTTGATGGAATTGTAATAAAGTTGCTATTTTTTAAAAACACATTTTTTATTCTCTTGTTCAGTTAATTAGTTAAACTCAGCTGTAGTTAATTAAACTCAGCTGTAGTTAATTGATAATTTTTATTAACAATTAATTAAAATTTGACCCTATATTCTTGTGTTATTTATTTTAAATGTTAATGTGACATAACAAATTAAATTTTTCTTAAAAAAATCAAGATTTCTTCTAGCAAAGTAATTGCATTGACATGTTATTTGGACATTTATGTTTTTAGAAGATATATCATTCATTCTCTAAGTAATTCAGAGCAATTAAATTTTGGACTAGTAAATAGTTTTCATTTTTTGTTAATAGATTTTTATTCTTTTATAACCCATTTTTGTTTATTATATATTAAAAGGAGTACTTAATATAAGAGTTTAATTTAAATTGGTATGTTATATATCTTCAGGTGTTATTCACTTTAAACTTCATTGTTCCATGGTAAATTAAATTTTCTAAATATTTAAAAAAAAAAAGCAATGTAATTCCACCCATTGAAATATTATTTGTATATTTATTCTTTTCAATAGGATATATATTATTCATTCTCTAAGATGTTTAGAGCAATTAAAATTTTTTTTTTTGTATATATGTTAGGTTGCACCAAAGGCTATCCTTCAAATAAATACGAAATATCAAAGTTTATTGACTTACTTTTTGCTCATGCAATGGTCAAATGGTGTGCAAAATTTTATAAATATGAAAAAAATGTCACCACAACAAAAGATAGTGATGTATTTTGCACTGATTCATTATGGTCAATGTCACCACAACAAATGATTATATTGATAGTAAAATATTAAGCCATTATTGTAAAGTTATCAGTAAAAACATATAGTAAGTTTGACCTTATCATAATATATTTATTAAGGGTTTGTTTTAATTTACCTCCTTGTATAAAATTATTATTCTATAGAAAAATAATAGCAATTTATCCCTCTATATTTTTAAAATGAAATAATTTATCTCTTTATCTAAAGAGGTAGATTGTTTCATTTTAAAAACACAGAGAGGTAAATTATTAAAATTTTTTCTTTATATCGAAGTAATTTGCTCATTTGCAATATGACCACGAAGTTGGTTGCATTTTTACCTATTTATTGATGACAAGAAATTATGTATAAATTATTATTATCTATTCCTTATTATTAAGGGAGATCACCTTTTTGATGTCTTTCTCTTTTTTTTTTTTTTATGTGTTTTTTTTTTAATTATTTTATTTATTCATCTTATCTTCCCACTCTCCCATTACATTTTATATTTACTTTTTTTTTTTCATGCATTTCTACTTAACACTATTTTATTATAAATTTAATATGAATTTGTATATATTTTATTAAATAAAAATATTTAAAATTATTTTATTTTTAAATAATATTATAAAATTTATACACATAGTATGTGCCACAAATACCAATGAACAATTAATAACACGTCTGTATAAAAACAATGAATGATTATTATCATTAGGTCGTCACTGCATACATCCCATTAGTTATTTCTAATGACAATTCTATGCACAACGTTTTTATCATCAATTCTCACTATTTTAATGAACTCCTCTAGCAAGTCTACGTGGAAGAAGTCTTCCTTCATCTCAGCAAAACCTCATGACAGAGACAAGTCAATGGCAAAGTCAAGCATTTGTCTGCACTATAAGAATTTTCCACAACTATAATTTTACAATAATCATATGTTACAATGACCTTTTCTCATAACATTCTAACATGAACACATTATTACAATATAATTCATCAACATACCTTAAAATTTTGAGGCATGGATGCCCTCTCAGTCTTGGTTTGTTGGGTGCTGTTTGGCTCTTTGATCATTCAGGGAAGTCTGGGATGCATAGAGGAAGAGAGGATCGGACTTCTGAAGCTGAAAGCAGCCTTTAACCCTCCAAACCTTACAGCCTCTGCATTTTCGTCTTGGGGCGGAGACAACACGGACTGCTGCAAGTGGGAGAATGTAAGATGCGACTATACCACAAAGCGTGTCGTCCAGCTTTCACTCAAAGACACCAAGTATGACAGAGGAACGATTCTTGCCACCAAAATCATGGAGTGGTGGTACCTGGATTTCTTCTTGTTTGTTCCTTTCCAAGAGTTGCAGAATTTGAGCTTGGCCCAGAATTTTTGAAAGGTTTGTCTCGGGCTTAATGCAATTTTTCTTTTGAGATATTGCAAATGAGCAAATTGACCTCATTATAAAAAAATATATAATAGCAATTTAGTCCCTGAGTTTTTCGCGTTTATTCAAACAGGTTTTCATGGTGTATTAAGGTCAAGCAAGTTGCAATATTTGGACTTAAGTGGCAATGGGCTCACTGAAATTCCACCCTTAGGCGCAGTGCAATCCTTGAAGTCTCTAAACTTAGAGTTTAATTCTCTCAAAATTAATTTCCAAGGTATATCTAATACTTATTCTATGCAATTTTAAGTTTTTCTTGCAATCCAGTGCATGAAATCCACCCTTTCTCTTGCAATTTTCCCATATATATATATTGTAGAATTGACGAAACTGAGCGCGCTAGAGACGCTGAACATGGCTTATACTAGAATCAGTGGTATTTCTCCATCACTGTGGACTATTACCTCTCTCAAGGCTATATCATTCAGGGGTAACCATATGAAGGGCTCCTTATCAGACAAAGGTAACTTTAAAAGTTTAAGTGTTTGTACTGGGAAAATGGCAAACTTAGTCCTACAACATAGGTCCATCTCATAATTGCTCCCTTGCTTTACGAAATTTTAAAAAATAACCCTATGTTCTGTAAAGAATGGCAAATAGAGGAAAAAAGAAAACGTGGCACGTTTCGTCACCCTCACTAACTGCCATGAACTTTAGTTGGAAATCAACACCGGAAACTCATTTGCCTTCGTCAGTTGGAATTTGATCTGCCATCAAAAGTTATATGCAGTTAGTGAGGGAACCAAATGTGCAACATTTTTAGCTTCCGTTTGCCAGTTTTATCGGAACGTGGGTCATTTTTAAAATCACATAAAACGGGGGCTCAATTATGAAATGGGCTTGTACTGTGGGACTAAGTTTGCAATTGTAACTTATTTTCTATGGAAAAATAAAACTAGTTGGTTAAAAAACTTTGTACAGGTTTGTGCAAATTAAGGAATCTTCAAGAGTTAGATCTGAGCAACAATGCGTTTGAAGGAATCTTACCTTTGTGTCTCAGCAATTTGACATCTCTACGGGTTCTTGAACTCTCCTGGAATCTGTTTACAGGAAGTATTCCTTCAAATCTCTTCTCTAATCTTCAGTCACTTGAGTATGTCTCCCTCTCCTACAACCACTTTGAAGGCTCGGTCTCATTCAGTTCGTTTGGCAACAATTCGAGGCTTCAAGTGTTCGAACTTGACAGCCACAACAAGGAATTAAATGTTGACACAGAAAGCCCACACTGGAAACCGCTGTTTCAGCTGAAAGTGTTCCGCCTGTCGAACTGTATACTGAACAAGCCCAACGGAGAAGTACCCAGCTTTCTCTGGAATCAGCACGACCTCAGAGTCGTCAACCTCAGTCATAATGGCATGACAGGAGAGGCCCCGACCTGGTTAATAAAAAATAACTCGAAGTTGGAGTTTCTTAGTCTCAGGAATAACCGCCTGACGGGTGAATTCTCCCTGCACCCTGATTCAAGGAATCTTGACATGTTTTGGCTTGATGTGTCTGTGAATCAAATCCAGGGTGAGGTTCCATATTTCCTCGGTTCTGTCCTTCCCAACATGTTGTTTCTGAACATGTCAAGAAATGCATTAAGAGGGACAATTCCTGTCTCCCTGGGTGATTTGACAAAGCTGTATTCATTAGATCTGTCAAGCAACAACTTCTCAGGAGAAATACCAGCACATTTATTCATGGGATGTGTGTCTTTAACGTTCTTGAAGCTATCACATAACAATTTGCAAGGCCGGTTGCTTCCTGGAAAGTCAAACCTGACAGCACTATGGTCCCTGTATTTGGATAATAATCACTTCTTCGGAGAGCTTTCACACGGGCTCCACAACAGCCGCTACTTGCAATGGCTGGATATAAGCAACAACAACATCTCAGGCAAACTTCCTGATTGGATTAGTGATTTTGAGTATTTGAGCACCCTTGTCTTGTCTAGAAACTCATTGGAAGGCGCCATGCCACTCAGCTTCTGTAACGTTACACGGCTAAGATTCTTAGACCTTTCTCTTAACAATCTCACAGGGATTTTCCCTCCTTGTGCAAATCTGTCGTTGCTGACGTATTTACATCTGCAAGGGAATGCATTCATGGGACCTCTACCGTATATTTCGTCCAGGACATCGGGCCTTGTGACCATGGACATTAGAGACAACAAATTTTCTGGAGAAATTCCTCGTTGGATAAGCTCGTACTCAAATCTGAGGGTTCTTCTTTTTAAAGGGAATAGTCTCGAAGGCTCCATTCCTCAAGAACTCTGCCAGCTGAAAAACCTTAGTATTCTAGATCTGTCTTCCAATAATTTTTCAGGGCTGATACCAAGTTGCTTCCACAGAATACCGTTTGGGGGAAAAAGACCATTTGATGACACATTTTACGTACGCGAACTTGGATGGACGACATATAGATCCTTTAGAACATACTCATTTGAATGTGAAGTCCAGATAAATCAATACGTCCAGGCAGATTTCTACACGTCCGATGTACAAGAGGAAATTGAGTTTATATCGAAGAGCAGGTTGGAATCCTACAAAGGAAACATTCTGTATTATATCTCAGGCATCGATCTTTCCATGAATAGGCTCACAGGCCCTATTCCGACTGAGCTGGGAACGTTAAGCAGTATTCATACACTAAACTTGTCACATAACCGTCTAACAGGACAAATTCCCACCGCATTTTCCAACTTGCATGAAATCCAGAGCCTGGACCTATCACACAACAAGTTATCCGGTGAAATTCCCAGCGAGCTGATAAGCTTAAACTTCTTATCCGTCTTCTCGGTTGCTTATAATAACTTATCAGGGAAAATACCAGATAGGAAAGCTCAATTTGCAACTTTTGAAGATAGCAGCTATGTCGGGAACCCATTACTCCGCGGACCTCCATTGGAGAAAGGTCGAACCAGGCCCGTAGAGCTGCCGTCAGCACAACCAACTATGGATTTTGAAGAGAATGATCCATTCAAAGAGTCATTCTGGTGGAGTTTTACCGGATCATACATTGGAGCATTCATAGGAGTTATTTCTTTTCTCTACTTCTACTTTTACTCACTCCCAAGGTAGAAAAATTTCACTACTTAGTTCTCTACAGAAATGATAACTGGGATGGAAGAGTTCAGTGCCGCAGTGAAACAAAAGTTCTCTTTTATTTCTTGCTTCAATGAGGACTCAATTTTCACTATTAACAAAAGCTCTTCATTAGCATCAAATCCGACCTTGAGATATCACTTCCTGTCAGTGAAAATAGTAACTTATAATTCAGGGTGAAAGTGTTGCATAACGTACAGTATAACAGGAGAAGCTGTGTATTAGGGTAAATTGCAATCTAACGAATTGTGTTTAGGTAAAATAGGCAAACCGCTTATAAAAAATAAAATAGTAATTCACCTCCCTATACTTTTCAAAATATAGCAATTTACCTTCCTATGTTTTTAAAATTGAAGCAATTTACCTCTTTAGGCAGGAAAGTAAAGTGCTTCATTTTTTAAAACACAAAAGGATAAATTGCTATTTATTTTTTTATAAGAGGATAATTTGTCCATTCCTAATATCAGACGAGGTAAATTACTATTCACCCCTGTATTGTATATAAATAAGTTACTAATTTTTGAAACTTGGGGGAAGTTCACGAAGTTTTGAGAAAAATAATAGAATTTCGAGAAATTTTTTTGGGAATCTTGAAATTCAGAAAAGAATTCTTGTACAAGTAATTGAAAGTTAATATCACTTCAAAAGCTCAAAATTTCTTTCAAAATTTAAAACCATGAAGCTAGTACAAGAAAAGGTCAAGGAAGAACATTACAAGAAATGAAAGAACCTATTATCATTGTTCCATAAACAAATATAGATTTGAGAAAGACTGGAGATTAGATGCTTTCAACACCCAGAGGAATCCATTAGGAGTTGAAGGGGCTTCGTGCATTTTGCTTCCTGTGGTATTGTAAATGAGCAAATTACCTGATATAAAAAAAAATAAAGTAATATAAATTGCTTTATTTTAAAAAACACAGGAGATAAAATTATTGTATTTTAAAAAACACAGAGAGTTAAATTGCTATTTTTTTATAGGGGTAATTTATTCATTTATAATATCGCAGGGGATTGTTTATTTTTCCCGGAGATCAAAACTTCTTCAAGAAATTAAGAAGTGCTTCAATAGAGCAAAAATGTTATCTTACTTAGCTAGAGTGTTAGATACAAAATGCAACTAATATCTGTTAAATTTGCCACTTCAATGACCTTCGATACGAGTTATGTAACATATGTTTCAAACCGACATTCTAAGTATACCACAGCTTAATTTGCCAAAAATAGCAGGAAATATTAAGCAAAAAGTTTGGGAATTTCAAGATTAAAATGATAAACAATTGAAAATTAAAGTGTTGTTCCAGAATAAAACAGTAAGATAGTTCGCTACACCAAATGATTCGCGTACTCTTCCCAAAGATGTCGTAGATCCTAAAAAAAAAAAAAAACCTGCATTAGGGCCAAGCCGAAAGGGTTCTGGCAATGACTTTCCAACGCTCAAGTCAGTGTTGAATTCAAGGTCTTTGAGATAAAGAATGCAAATAGTTGGGGCAGCAAAAGTTGTACCTAATGGGGAGAGTCAATATTTATATATGCTAGTCTGATTGTACGGCTTTATGTGCACTCTTGATCTAAAATATGATTTACGGTATGTAGTGGTCCATACATATTAGGAATAAACAGTGAGGGCAGTCGTCCCAATAGATAAGATAGGAATTCTGTCGAGCAAGGACGCATGTCATTTTCACCAAGTATGGAGTTTCCATAAATACCTTGGCTACTTAGTAAATAATATCTTCAGCTGGGGTGATAAAAAATAATCAATAGAGCAATTTTTGAAAGAATTAATTAGTGTATTCTATCATTCAAAAATTGCCTAAATCCTTTTGGGGTGAAAGAACAAGAACTACAATTGATTTGATCAACCTTTCTCCTTTAACTCCTTCGAGTGGTGAGTCTGCTGACATTCCAGAAAGAATTTGAACCCAGAAGGTATTTTTTGCCAACACTTGAGAGTTTTCGGCTACAAGTAGGGGTGGGCGCTCGGATCGGGTTGTTCGGGTCTTGACCCCAACTGACCCGAACCAAATGGGCTTGGGTATATTGGGTCAGGTAAATTATATAATTTTGACTTTGGGTTACCCGAATCCAATTTTGAATAGATCGGGTCGGTTATCGGGTATAGATAAATATCCGATCGAGTTAATTGGGTACCCGATACATAATTAAAAAATAATAAAAAAATAGAAAATAGAATTATTATTTGTTACTAATAAAATAATAAAGTAAAAAAAAGAGTGATATATGAGTTAGTTGATCTACTTATCAAGTTTGTTTTTTTTTCATTTTTATCTACTTATCAAGTTATTGATACTATGAATTGGATTATTTTGTTTATTAATTTGAATTAATTGATGTTATACTATTTTTTAACTAATAAATCGATATCATAATTTATATTAAATTATTGAATAATATTTTAAAAATAAAGTCACACCATGCGTACAAATTACAATTTATAAGTATGAAATTTCCAAAAAAAGAATATGCTTTTAAATATATATATATATATATATATATTTGATGATTCTACTTTTATTCACATTTTAACGAAATCAGGTATCCAAAAACCCAAAACTCGAAATACCCGACCTGCTCCCACCCTTGGCAACAAGCACTAGAAAAAAAAGTTACTATTGTCTATGATTTTATTAGCTATGGATTAAAAGCGTAGTAAATAATTATTATTAACCACGACTAAATAAAAAGTGATGCAAAAACTTAATATATTTGCCATGAAAACTATTTTTACCATGGCTATGAGCCATGACAAATATTTTTGCCATGGCTTTTAGCCACTACAATATATTAGTCACACTCGCAAAAACTACGATCAATAACCGTTGTATGGGCGTGGTCAATAACTTTTTATTATAATAATTAGTGTTTAACCATGATAATTAGCCATGGTAAAATATTATATTTCTTATAGTTAAGGCACTTTTAAACATTCTAAGAGAAAACGAAAGAGCCAAGCTTGATGATAGAACCATACGTTGCATCTTCTTAGGTTAGGTCCATGAAGAATTTTATTGAAGATTGTGGGGCTGAGTAAGAATTTCTAATTTAGAAGGTAAAGTTGAAGCTCCAGGATCGATTTATGTACTATAGCACACCAGACATTTTAAGAATTTTGATCAATTTTCCTTTTAAATAACCTTCATGGTATCAAAACATTTGCAATGGAATAAAATTTTTAACAATCGAATTCCTTGCAATTCTATTTCGAGTATGATATTCCATTCCCGCCAAACAAATGGATCCGAATATAAGAATCTTCTGGAAGGAAAAAAAAAGGGGGGTTGGGGGGGGGGGGGGGGACCCTAGAGGAAAGGGCAACATAACGCTTTGATCATATTATCATGTTCTTTTACTTAGAAATATTGTGTACCAATTAATATTTTGAGTAAATTACAACAATTTCTCTTAAAATTTGACATAATTACGAATACCACCTCGTTATTTAAAATTACCATTATCCCCTTGAGTTTAATAGTCGTCTAACAATTAGCCCAATCCATTAGGTTTCCATCTATTTTTTACGGTGAACTGACCAAAATACCCTTGTGGATTAAAAATTATAATTTTATTTATTTTGTTAAAAAATAAATTTTTATGGACTAAGTGTATAATTTTTTTTTATAATATTCATTAATCTTATTCGATTTTTTTATAAGTTTTAATTTTTTTTAGAAAAATAAAAAAATACAGTAAGGGCAAAGTTGACAATTTCATACCTCCATCCAAGAATTACATAATTCATCAAACATCAGGGGGATATTTGTAATTTTTCAAACAACGAGGGGGTATTCGTAATTATGCAAAATCTCATGAAAGATAGTTATAATTTATCCTAATATTTTTATAGGGAAATAAACATAAAATACAATTACTTGGATTACATTTGGATAGATGGATCGAGATTTGAAGAAATGATGTGAAATTGATTCCATATAAAAAAAAAAGGGGGTTAAAAGCAGACAACCCCAAATGTTTGGGTCGTTTTGTACTTTGCCCCCCAATCATTTTTTTTTATAAGTCACCTCCCAACCTTTGTAATTTTTGCAGATTACTATTTTCAGGCCAAATCAATTTTCCGACCGTTTGAAATCCACTCGCTTAGGTCCAATTTTTAAAGGGTAAATTTGTATTTTTCACTTTCATTGAAGAAAAAAACACAAAAATTTCGTCATCCTCTGCACCACGACCATCTCTTCATCTCCGTCCTCTATCGCTTGGGACGAGCTCAATGAGGACGACATTTTCTATACCAGCTATTTCTCCGAGCCAAAAAATGTAATTTCACATTCTAATCGGAATAAAAGAACCAAAATGCTTCTTCGTCATCCACCATTTTGTCAAGCTTTTAAGACGAATAAGTCTAAATTAGTAGATCTAGCATTCAAGTCGAAAGGACGCTAGAAAAGAAGATTTTGGATACGAAATGAGTAGAATTTTTTAAATTTATTGTGGTGGTGGTGTTTTCTTGTGAAAAGAATTTAAGAAGAACAATTGGGTTAATGCGGATGTGAAGGAAGTGTGAGAAGATGTGGCAATGGAGGAGAAATTGCAGAGTTACAGAGGCAATGGAAGAGAAATTACCGCATTTGAGGGTTTTGGCTGTGGGTGGAGTTTTGGATTTTGAGAAGCGTGGTGAAGGTGAATAACAATGGAGGATGAAGAAGAAGAAGACACATTTAAAAAAAAAATTAATTGTGAAATTACAATTTTACCCTATTCTTAACCCAATTATAAGCACGTGTATTCACACATATGGAATATTCTCATTTGATTCGCCGGAAAGCGTAATGTGCAATAAAAATCAAAGGTTGGACGGTCGAGTGTAAAAAAAATTACAGTTAGGGGACAAAGTTCAAAACCCATTATACATCGGGGGGTGTCTGCTATTAACCCTAAATTTTTTTTGAAATTCATCAACTTGTAAAATCAAATTGAAATAATTTCTCAGTAGAAATATAAAATCCATAATTTTAAATATTTTCATTGAAATATAACCGTGGAGAATATTTCACAATGCACAGAATTGGCATATGCATGGGTTACAATAAGTTCATCCATGAACCAACCTACTAGAAAAAATCCGCATTAGATTTTATTGCATCTTCTATTTTATTTTACATATACATATTATTGCAATTTTATTGCATCTTCTATTTTATTTACATATACAAGTCACATATATAAATATTTACGTTATAATTTTATCTCAAAAAATTTTCTGAGGTATAAACGATGAAGTATTATTATCTGAAATAAATAGATTACAACCAATCATGTCGAATATCTATATTCAATAAAAACAGCTACAACAATCATAACCTAAGCAATAATATCAGATAAATTACGTCTAACCAACACCTAATATTACAGTAGAAAGACAACACGTACTACTATGCAGTAATAAAGCATCCCATATATACGATAGAATTTGAATCTATGACCTTCAAAATCACGGGATCTCGTCTAAAAATATTATATATGAAATGGAATATAAGATACAATATAGATTGCAACAAGAAATCCAATAGCAAAGGGAACTACTGCAGCAATTCTGTGGTTGTACTTGGACGGTGGCCCAAACGTAGACTTGGCGGAAGCGGAGCCACCAATCAATGTAGGTAAAGATCTCATTGTAAGAGTTTGGGAGAGTGTGAACCATTTGTTACTTACACCAAATCTGAGGCTTGCGGCCGGAAATTGCCGCCGTGGTGCGGTGGCGACACCACTAACGAGTACGACAACTAGTAATGAAGAGGGTTGTCATGTGCACTGGAAATGATGGTGATGGCTTATCTCTTCGTAGCCGTTTATATGTATGTTCATCTACACATGAAGAAAATCCTTTTTTTGTTTTTAAAATTTTGTACATAGAATATAAAGAAAATTATTGAATTATAATTATTTATCCAAAATCATCTTCTCTACTAAAATAAAATTATAAGGATCTATGTTAATTGGGCTTTCCATTAAATAAAAAAGGTGAATAGCAATTTATTCCCTTGTAATTTTGCAAATGAACAAATTACCTTCTGAGGAGGTAAATTGCTATTTTTTTTTTCGTAGGGAGATAATTTGCTCATTTGCAATATTATAAGGGGGTTGCTTGCATTATGCAAAATCCCCCTTGAACTAAGAAAAAGGTCAGAACGACACCTACTATCTCCAAAAAAAAAAAAAAAAAAAAAAAAAAAAAAAAAAAAAAAAAAAAAAAAAAAAAAAAAAAACGAAGCATCTAACTTCCCTCCACATTGTTGTGTTCGTGGCTCACGCAGTTTGCAATTAATTCTTATGTTTTGGCAATTTGCACTTAAATCTTATTTTTTCTCTCCAACCAGAGATGAGGTTCCAAGTAATTTGAATTTTGACATGTTAAAGTGTCTTTTATATATATATATATATATTATATATATATATATATATTAATTGAGGAAGCTTCTATGCCTATTGTGATTTTGACGAGAGGGGTAATTTGAATTTAACTCACAAAAAATACATGTTGATTAAATTATGAATATGATCATCTATGGTGGAAGTGCACATTTACAAATTAGTCTTGGCTTGACAAAGTATGGGGTTGTCATTTAAATCCTGTTGGATGATTGAGATATATACCTAATCAATTTGTTATAGTTTATTATTATTATTATTATTATTATTATTATTATTTGTGATTTAGTAGTTAATGTGTGATATTTATTATTACTATTATTATTATTTTAATTGTAATTTATAACTATTATTTATTGGAGAAATAGCATTTTTGGTCCAATATATTAGGCGTATTTCACTTTTGTCGATCCGTTACGGAATTAACACTTTTAATCCCATAACTTATGGTAGTTAGTACTTTTAGTCCTCATCCACTTTTCGTCTACAGTTTGACAGCGTAAGCCATGTACCTAACATGTGGCTGTTAAGTACTTTTGGTTAAAAAATTTGATGTTTTTTTCATCTTAGGGCCACTTTTGAAAGAAATATAATTATATTTGAGGGGGTAATGCAAATCTTTAAGAAAATTGAGGTAAAGAAAGGAGAATTTCTATCGCATCTCACAAAAATTGCACCATTTTCATATTTCTTTAAATTGAAGCTAAGTAGGAGCAACAAACATTTATGTCTTTTACAAGTGAACAAGTAGCTAACTCGAGCATTCATGTATTACTGTGGGAAGAAGGTCCAAATTTTCCTCTAGTAAAAAATACTTAACAGTCACATGCTGGGCACATGGTCTACACCGTTAAATCGTACAAGAAAAAGTGGACGAGGATAAAAAATGCTGATTTTTGTAAGTTGTGGACTAAAGTACTAATTCGTAAAAATGGGACAAAAAATAAAACAGACTAAACTTATAGGACCAAAAATACTATTGCTCCTTATTTATAGCTATGGTCAAAGGTAGCCATGTACGTGTTTGCGGATAAAGAGCCGAACATTGTGTTAATTATCGCGGTAAAGTTGGAGAACTAGTGATAAATTAATTTTAAAACTCAGACCGTTCATCAAATTATAAATTAAGTGGGCTTAATTTTTTAATGCACACACACTCAATTTCGAATATAAAATCCAACCAAACTGTTGGGTTATCCTTCAGGAGATTGAAAAATTATGTGACGTCGAACTATGATGTCATATATATGTCATAAATAATTATTAATGTATGAAAAAATTAATTTTAAATAAATGTGAATATACTTAAAAGTTCATCTTTTAAATATTTTCCTCTTTGCTATTAATATTGAAATAAAATAATATAATAAAATAATACCACAATTAGAGATCTAATACAAGAAATGGCAAAAATACCAAGAATTCAAATAATATAAATCAAGCCACCCAAAATAGTAGTTACAAAACCAAGGTCAAATGAATGTACAACACCAATGACTAAATACTTAGGGCCCCTTTTACTTACTTGGATAGGATTTTTTAGGATAGATAAAAATTGTGATTGAAATGAGGATTAGCGATGTGCTTATTATATAATATTGTGTTTACAATGTTTGGTTAAAATTATCCTAATGTGTTGATTGTTTAGTCTTATATTTACTAACACATTTTCTATTCATGGTAAATTTAATAAATGACAATAATACCCCATGCACCCGTCAATATCACTATTATTTTCAAAAATCAGTCAACATAATTGTCTTTTTTTTTTTTTTTTTTAAAAAAAAATTCCTAAGATGTCATTGGCATTAAAATAAATTATTATAATGATTGTCTACAGTCAATCATATATATTATAAGTCCTATGCCATTCCAGAATAAAATATTTTAATTGATCGCAATATATAGTATACCCACGAAATAAATTATTTGATGGACCAATGATATGACAGACCAAAATATTTTCAATATACAATTGATTTTGTTCAATAACAAATTGATTGGGGAATTAAATTTAAATATGAGGGGTTTTTTTGGAAAATATGACTAGAAGTGGAGGGTCATATGAAGAGAAAATTTTATTAAGGATTAAATGAGCCAATGGGATTGGTTAATACCACCTAGTAGACTTTGATTATAATCACTCTCAAATCCTAATTTGTACCGGGCTTAGGTATATAATAACGAGTTGCATAAAATTAAAGTAAACAAGATATTGTTAAGGATAGTTTAGGATATCAAACCTAAGTCTAAGTAAATGGTTAATATTTAATCCATTCATAAAAAATAATAATATTGTCTAACTCAATTACACATCAAATTCTAAAAGTCCCCCAATACATTTTCTTTAAGTTCTTAACCATTTATTATATTCTTACATGATGCCACCAGAATTGCTACCAACCTGTCCAACTCCATTCGAGACATCATGCAAGTTATCATTGAGGTTACATTTCTCAAAAGCTGAAAAGCCTATACGACCATCAATCTCGAGACCATCTACGAGCTCAATATCTTCAATATAATCAACACCATCTATGTTTATATAATAAAATAGTATAAATATAATTTGCAATATCTATTATACTTTTAAAAATAATTTCTCATATATAATACATGCAACCTTCTCGAAGATGACGTTGATAAAAGATCAACTTTGGAACATAAACAAAAACATCAGTTGAGGCAACATCCGACGAAGATAGGTTGAAAGGAACAATATAAGAACTGAAAGTGCGACGATAATATAAATACAGAATATTGTTGATTTACATACCAAAACTTCCAACCATGTAAGTTGGGCGAAAGTAATCCAAAGTACTAAATTCTGCCAAATTACATACCAAAATTTCAGACCATGTGAGCCAAAAGAAAGCCATCCAAGTACTAGATATTGTCAAATTACATGTCAAATATTCAAATATATAAGAAATTTTTTCCTATACCTAACAAGCATAACTAGCTCCCCCGTCTCCCGCAAGGTTCTAAGGGGCTATGTTTGTAGCAAGATCCATCTCCTCCTCCTCCAACACCTCGGGATCAAAAAGACCATGTCCTCCTTAGTGACTCGACTTTTCACACGAAAGGCTCCACGGAGGACTCAACAATACTTATGAATTGCGCCATTGTAAATAGGAATAGCCCTATCAGTCATAATAGTCTCAACTTGTTGGACTCCTGGAACTCTGAAATCGCCTCCTCTTTCATCTTGGTGACGAAAGCAGCACAAGATACAACTAGAAACTTCCTTATCATACTTATTGTTTTTTCCTACCTGTTTCTCATCAATTTTCCTTTATATCTTTAATCTATATTAATTGTGTAATTGATTAATAATACCTACTACTTACACAAATTCAAAATCATAATTTATATTGCAACGGTGTTCAATTTGCATATACTAAAAAACTAAATAGCTTTTATATTTTTTTGATTGCAAGTTTATGAAATATTTATATTAAATTAATTTAGTAATGAGTTATGGTGATATTATTATATTGAAAAAAAACCCATCTATTAATTGCCGTAGGTAGACTCAACAGTTAATACTCAAATCGAACTCAATTATTTTGGGTACAACATAAATAAGATACAATAGATATTATACGGATAAAATCCGAATGTATATAATATATAAAATAATAAGTAGAGGTATTTGTTAAGTGTGGGTCCAAATCCGAGAGTGTGTGGGTTGTGGGGATGGGGGGGGAACAAGATTATGAAGAATTTGACAAGAATCCAGCCTCATCACGACATGCACCAACTCATCAGTGACTCGTGCCACTCTTCAGCTGTGAGCTAGCTGTGACCATCCCCACCATCCCCAAAAGCCACCAGATTAGGCATATATATATGCTTCACTCTACCCTCTGAATCCAGTTTGTGTACAAGAGTTTCCATATTTTACTTATTTTCACATTCCAACATAAATATTTGAATTTGGTAAGAGAATTTTACGAGTAGAAATTTCGAAAATCAGAGGACTTTTTAAGTAGATTTGAATTACATGTATGTTTGTAATTGAAAAATTAACTCAAAGTATTTATTAAATATTTCAAAATCTATTCTGGTTGAAATTTATTTGAACAAATTTAATGGACGATGCATTAGTAAGACTTTAAGGCGCTTGATGAATTTTCGAATTGGAAAAACAACCTGAATTATAAATTTATTTTAACCATATGTTTGGTATAACTTAAAATTAGAGATTCATTCCCTTGTGAATGCTGAATGCCCATTCTCATAAGTATGGAATTGTCGCGCCCCACTTACCCATGGTTTTAACTATTCCCAATAGATTGGGAATAAATTATTTTTTTTATATTACTGAAATAACTTTTAATAAAAATTATAGTAGCAAGATTATAATTATAAAAATATATATTAATTTTGAATACATTAAATAAAATGAATATGAATGTAAAATATTAAAAACGTGTTACCAAAACATAAAAAAAAAATCTAGTTTTAAGTACTTTATTAAATATAGTATAAATTTATTAACATATTTATATGCATCTTCCAAATATTGTTATAAGGCTACCTTTATTTTGGGTGATTAGCCATAACCCTTTCTTTTTATTTATTTCATTTTTGTCAAATTCGTGATTAGTGTCTCAAGCCCGATACATAATATGATTTTCCTATGATATGAATCAAGACTTGGGGGCAGGTATGAAATTCTCACCATGGCCCACCACATGATGATAGAAATTTAGGTACCGAATTTGTCCTCATGTTTTTATGCAATTTACCATATTTGTCCCCATTTTTCAATTAATTCTCTCACCTACTTTAAACATGACATATCATGGTGTCAGTTAATCAACAATATTGTTATCACAATTTTAATCACATACGTACGCTGATACCTTAAAGGAAACATCACATACATACACTGATAAATACATAATTCATATTTGTAATAATATGAAGTAAACTTTTTACAAGTCAATCAAAAATCTTGTTGTCACAATTTTAATCACAATTTATTACATCCCATTTTAACAATATATATTCTAACTTTATAATTAATTTAACATTTCCAAATAATATTTCTAAATTAATGAGATTTTTTTTTTTTTGCTTTTAATTGATCCAAAGTCCCAAGTCCTGCACTTTCCGGTAGAATAAGAAACATGCATGTTTCTTGTAATATGCTGTCCATGAAGCTTTAGGCAAATACCTTTTTGGTGCGTACCAAATATCTCTCTATATATATATTATAATTGATAATTAGATTACTATATCATAATTTTAAAGAACTAATCGATACATTAATATATTTTACACTAACAATCATAAAAATTTGTTAAAAAATAGTAAATAATAAATTATATATAATATATAAGTTCACTCAGCAAATATCTTTGGAGTGTTTAGTGGCCAGAAGGCTGCATATGACAAAATGAACCCAAAAGTAAATTTAAAAATTTAGTAATTACAAAAAGCTCAATGAGATTTGACATAATTATTAATATTTTTTTAATTATATGAAGAATTATAAATACTTCGTTGATATTTGATAAAATTATGTAATTCTTGATTTGAAGTTTAGATTATCAACATTGCGCTTACTATATAGTTTTTTTTTTTTTTAAATAAAGAACTATAAAAAATTAGATGAGCTGGATGAAAAAATTTTAAAAATTGTAAGGAATATTATCCACTTAGTCCATAAAAAGTTTTAAAAAAATTTAAAAAATAAATAAAATTATAACGCATAGCCTGTAAAGACATTTTGGTCAGTTCTAGGGTTGGCAATTTCAACCCGAACCCAAAAAACCCGCCCCGGATCCGCCCCGTATGGGGAGGGTCTGGGATGCCATTTTTCGGGTTCGGGGCGGGTCCGGGGCAGGTTACGGGTCCTGTCTCGAACCCGCCCCATTGGACCCGGCCCCGGTCCAACCCCGTCTCTTTTTTTTATTATATATTATTAATATATACAATATATTATAAATAAAAAATTATCTTATTATATATATGAATCCTAAATAATTTTTGTATATACCCAACTATATATAAAAATACCAAAATAAAAAATTAGTTGATAAAAAATTTAATATTTAGATGAACGTATTTTTTGTCTTATCCAATTCATTTTAGATTGAAAATTATATTAAAATTTAAATCTAAACTGATATTATTTCTTAAAAAATATTAATTTAATGTATTCTTTGTATAAATTAATTAGGTCGGGACGGGGCGAAATTTTTAGCATGGCGAGGCGAGGCTGGGACGGGTTATGGGGCTGGCAAAAATTAAATGAGGGGGTCTGGTACGGGTCCAGGAGGGGTGGGGGCGGGTTATGGGGCTGGCAAATTAAATGGGGTGGGTCTGGTACGGGTCCAAGCGGGGCGGGGGCGGGTTATGGGTCTGGCAAAAATTAAATGGGGCGGATCTTGAATCCGGGCGGACCCGTACCAAACCCGCCCAATTGCCATCACTAGTCAATTCAACATAAAAAAAAATAGATAAAACCTAAAGGGGACTAAATGATTGGGTGTAAATTGTTAGAGGCGTGCTAAAATTACGGGGCTATTGGTGATTTTTCAAATAATAAGGGAGTATTCTTAATTATATCAATCTCAAGGGAGCTCGTTGTAATTTACCCTTTAAAAATTTGTATGAATAAATGGCTGATTATTTCTGGTGGGGATATTTGTCAGAATAAATGATTAGAAAGTTAACTTAACTGATGGTTTTTAAACTGTTCAACAACCTTTATTAAAGTAATATTATCTTTATGAATATTGAAAGTATTCAGCCTTGCCATATGTATCTGTTGTACTTACTAATTACGGTGAACATTGCTTCAATATCACAATACAAAGCCCCACAGACCAGTTAAAAGCGTCGAGAGTCCTATAGAGACTTGCATTGAGTGTTACATTCTTTGTATAAGTGTCGTGTTTCATCGGCAATAGATGTTGAACGTTTAT
Organism: Sesamum angolense; assembly: GCA_034509725.1. Taxonomy (NCBI): domain Eukaryota; kingdom Viridiplantae; phylum Streptophyta; class Magnoliopsida; order Lamiales; family Pedaliaceae; genus Sesamum; species Sesamum angolense. Next base: position 7,210,480 of record JACGWL010000004.1, read on the forward strand.
GTTATTTCAATAGGTTAGTTGCTAAGGTAATTAGTTGACTGAACTAACTCGTGGGGAATCGTCATATAGAAGTTTTGGAAGCTTGGACTATATGACTAGAATTCATCGGCTCCAATAGTATGGGAGAAGTCCTCAAACTTAGAAACCATAGCAACACACAATAGTTAGATTTGGCGAGAGGTGATTGTGTGGCGAACATGATTATTATAAGTCTTGTCCAGTGTAGTCAGAAGTGTAGTAAGGACGGTGGATTTCAAGAAGAGGATCCGTCCCTATCAGTATGTAACAGCAGTATCTCCTATGCACTTAGAGATCCGTTCATGCTTTTTGAACTTGTGCCCAGTGCTTGATTGAATAGGAAATGATTTCTATGCAAGCAATGATGCAAGCGTGGTCTTCAGTACTAAAGTATAGATGTCTAGTCCAGGTTGGGACCTGACGCCAATTTTATGTCTTAGAGTAAGGCCGGGAGACAGTAGATGGAAGAACCATACTTTATGAAAATCCAGAGCCTAAATGTTCAGATAGATATTCACCTAGTCTCTAGTACCATGGGTTGTTGCTAGACGGTCACTCATGGTAGCGAGCTCTCCTGATCAATCATTGATAAGGAATGATTAATTTAATTTAATTTAACTAATCAATTATGTTAGACAATAGCCAAGTGCAACTGAAAGTAAACTAAACAATCACACACAGATCACCAAGGAGAAAATGAATTATTTAAAATTAATTTTGGAAATATAAATAATTGATTATTTTTCAAGTGGGATGGCAATTGAATGGATAACCCAAGATTGAATTAATTTAATTCGACTTGTCTCAACTAATAAATTGAATTTATTAATTAGATATATTTGGCTTGTGTCTTTAATTTGATCAAATGATAATGGGCCTAATTTAGTTTGGAGTTTATTGAGTTGGATTTAATTAAATTCATTGGACCTTTGGGCTTGTTTTAATTTATTTAAGATGAAGTCTGATCCACTAAATTAGGGCTTACCAGCGAAGAAGTCTTAACATACAAGCTTCCCTCAGGGGGCATCTTCAGTATTTTAACTTAGTAACTTGCAGATCAATTCTACTACCTATGATGTGCTAACATGCACCTTCTTGTACGGATTTCATAATGGGTATTTCTCCAAGCCTCTAATCAAAATCCCTCCTTATAGACCCTTTATCCGAGAAAGTGCATAGGCCATTCTTCGATGAAGTGCATAAGCTTTAATCTGTGCAAGCACAAAAAGCCCGATCTCCTACACAGGCACATAAGCCCTGCTCCAAGCAAACACCTCTTCACTCCTCCAGTGAGATCCCCAAGTCCTACTCCGTGTAGGTTCCCTCAAATAAGCCCTTCCCAAGGAGGCACACAAATCTTGCTCCATGCAAGCACAATATCCCTATTCATAATAGACACATCTCTATTATTAATATTTTCTTGTAAAAAATTAAAACCCTACACTCGAGTAGGCACCAATGACACTAGTTAAGCCCTCATCCATGGGGCCATGCAAACCTTGCTCTGAGTAGGCACTTCAAAAAAGCCCTGCTCCATACAAATATGAAGTAAGTTCTTTATTCTATAAGCATGCTTATGTTAGTAACATTTCCATGTAGAGATTCAAAATGAAAGAATGACTCCCTCTTCGGGCCAGTCTCCTGCCTCTAAGCCGTCTCCTTTAATTAGTGTCAAAATCTCCCTTATTGGGGGGATAAATGATGCTAAAAAAGTGGGCTGGCCCAAAGAGGCTCAAATGGTGCAAGAAAAAAAAAAGAAAAAAAAGAATGCAAGGTCCATGATGTCTCCCAAGAGACCTAATTCGGGAGAGGGCCAAAAATGCCCCAGGAACCCAAGTCCATATAGATTCCTAGGGAGTTCAACAAGCACTCCTAGAAAATATATTGGCCAAAACAAGTTCAATTGCCCCAAATTCGGCTCCAATCCAAAAAGGACTCACAAGTCTACAAGAAAGTTTAGGGACTTGAAATCCCCAACCAAAGTCAAGGCCCATCTCACATAACGTCCATGGGTGACCTAGGTGGCATTCACTTAGGATATCTAGAGGGCCAGAGACACCTCGCAGAATTGGATAAGGACTAGTAGCCTCCTTGGGGAAACATAGTGTCTTCAAAGACAAGTAATCATAAATCCTAAAAGCTTGAACTCCGATTAGGAGAATGCATCTCCTCAACCTCCCAAAAAATTTGGGAATGCATTATCTCCAAAAGATACCTTTATCTACAGCGGACTTCAACCGCCCACCAAGAATTGGCGATCTCCAACCATAAAGAGATAACCCTCCACTAAAATCCTCGAGCCACTGGAGACTCTCCACCAAATCTGAAGGGATTCAATATTGTCGAACAATGTTGAGATTATGCTCCCTCAAATTCATAATCTTCTCCAACCAACTTAGAGTCGCTTATAAATAGAGAATTCCCCTAGCTAGAGAAGACATGTTTCTAAACTTTGAGCCTATATATCATAACTTACACTTTCCTACTACTACTTTAGTTGAAAGAATTTTGTATTTTCATACTTAAATTTTTTTTTTTATCAACATCTCATTTGTACGCGTAAAGTGAAGAATAATACTCCCAATTCACTCATTTACACTCTCCTATCCTCTAGCATTTATTTAACAATCTTTCACTCTTTGAACCGAGCACCACATATTTTTTGCTCACGTCAATGTAAATCCCCAATTGATTCAATTATATTGGAGTTTTAGATTAAACTTAAATAAAGTAGAAAATATATATAATAGTTTTAAATTGTTATCCTTAAAAATGGTGGTTAAAAATTAGAAACGTCACTTTATGATGTCTTATCTTAATTAATTGTGAAAGGTGAAGTCCAGTTATTAAATTTGTCATGGTCCAGTTCCATTAAATATATGAAAATAATTATATTTACGTTCTAAGAGTTAGCCTTTTATGATTTTTATTCAATTATTTTTTAATTTGTCACATCACCTTACATTTTATAACTTTAAAAAATTTACAATTTTAGTCTTAAGCTTTAATTTGTTAAATTTCTAAAGGAAACATCAACAACAAACTTCAAGACTTAATGGAGCTCATGCCATGCATGAGATATTTATGTTACAAATTTAACGGAATTAATTAAGTCTTTGGACTAAAATTATAATTATTTCAGAATTATGGGATGTAATATATTGAGTTAAAAAATAATAGGACTAAAATCCAAATTGAATAATTAATGGGACATAAAATGCAATTTTCTCGATATCTCGGTATTGTCTCAATTTTTAGAGAAATATATTTTAAAAAAAAAAAAAAGGAGAGAGAGAGAGAGAGACGTCACACTAATATTTTTATTGAGTGATATAAACGGATCCCTTTAATATACGTCGTCAATTACCTCTGGAATTTGTCTCTTCTGATAACCAACTGAGCAGCAACCACTAAAATAATATTTACTATTATCTATACCTACTTTTTTATGAATATGGACTAAAAATTGTGAGAGATAATTATTATTTATTATAATTGCATAAAATTGGTACAAAACTTAGTTTATCCTCTATAAATTTTTGTTTTGACTTTTAGTCGTAAAGAAAAAAAAAATTAACCACAATCGTAAAAACTACAATCAACGACTGTTAGGTGTCCGCGATCAATGACTATTTACTACAATTATTTATTTTTAACTATAATAATTAATTATAATTAAATATTAAATTACTCGTAGTGAACGATCTTCAAGAGGAAGATAAAAGAAAAAAAAGAAAAAAAAAAATGTGATTTCAAGATCTTCTCCATTATTAATTGAATATTCATTTCATAATTCTTTCACTGAACCAACATGTGTTATGGAATTATTATGATTCCATGCTTAGAGAGCCCAGTACTCACTGTATCTCCAGTTTGCAGAAATCATGTGTTGTGAATCGTACTATTTATTTATTTAAAGAAACATTTTTTACTATTTCCTGTTGTTTGCGACAAAATATTTTTAAAAAATTTAATTCATATGAAAGAAGAGACAATATTAATTAATAGTGTTGCGTGATGGACATTAAAAGTATTAACAAGTAGAAACTACATAAAAAAAAATAAAGTTTCAAAATTGTTTTATATTTAGTATCTGATTGCGTGCCCAAGAAGGAACAAATGCATGAGAATAATCCTGGGGAAACCTCAGTTACAACCTTCAATGCTTAAATCAGTAAGGTCATGAAGTCATAAGAATAGTCGGGATAATTTTAAAAGCATTCCAGAGTTGTATGATTTCATCACGTGAACTATTAATTGAGGAGTGATCATCTGTGCATCATGAGTCTATACCTACCCATGTTGAAGCCGGGTTGGGCAGAATCGGTATTGACCCGAATAAAACTGACATGAATTTTTTAATACTTTTTTACATTATTTTGAAATTTAGGTCCATTTATATTACTTTGAAAATACCATTATGTAGCTCCCACATCAAATGGGAGATACAATAATTGTAATAATTTTGTGACGGCATGTAACAATTAGTAAAATAGTATTTCAATACTTAAATCAGTAAGATCATAAGGTCGTAAGAATATTTGGAATATCAAAGGTTGTACTTAGGCACGAAAGTTTAACTAGATCTATAAGCATTCTCGAGTTGTACGATTTCACATGAACTATTGATTCATAAGCAATCAAGTGGGCATCATGAGTCGGTACATACCTATGTCAAGGCAAAATGGATATTGACCCGAATAAGACTTACATGAGATTTTCACTATTTTTTTTTATTAAACAAATTTAGGCTCATTTAATTAATATAATTTCAAAATGATCCATGAAACAATTGCAATTATTTTGTGATGGAATGTAACCATCAGAAAACTGGCAAAGCATGTGTGAATTTGTAGCTTTCAGAAGAGACTTCGATAAAGCATATAAGAAACAAAGTCTCACATGCACAACCACATCATACAATGATCCATGTTTCTCTTTTTTATGCTTCTGTCCAATAATACCATTTTGTTTTATTTTCAAATAATTAGGTATGAATTCTAAATTAATAACTCTGATTTTCAGCAGATATTTTGGTATATTAATAGATTCCAAAGTTTTTTATTTTTCTTCCCATCATGGAAACCTTACTTTAAACTTATATTTGAAAGAGAGACATTTAATATTTATATTGATAAGATAAATTGGCACATGCTTCCAAACAGTTAGTCAAAGATATTCTTATTTTTATGACTAAAATTTATTTTCCCCCTTATTTTATAGTGAAAATGCAAAAGAAATATATGTATATGTATGTTGAGCAATTTTGATTAACATAGCGAGAAAAATACCACATTTAATACCGTCCATATACCATGTCTACCACATTTATCTCCTAACTAGCGACTTGCCATGTACCTACAACCACGATGTTGGTTTCTCATGTGCTCGTGCCGGCAGCTAGGTCTTGCTCGTCTTGTTGGAATGCAGAAAGTGGTGCCGGAATTAGCCATTCACGATCTTGTCCTCTTGATGAACCAGGCATGTTGGAGATGTTCATTTTACATACTCCTCCATCTGAGACTAGTAATAGAACCACTGGTGAAGCAAGAATGGGTGACTTGCGCATTAGATGTTGACTTTGAGACAAACTTCTAAGGGTTGTTTTGAAATGTTTCAAGTCGAGAATCTCGAGACTGGGCATCGAGAGTCTTATTGATACTTGTATTGAGTATTGTAATCATTGGATGAGTGCCGTGTTTTATCGACGACAAACGTTGGATCTCTATGCAATTTCAGCGGGTTATTTGGCTAAGTGGTCAACTAACTGAACTGACATATGGGAATCGTAATATGAAAGCCTTGGTCGGTTATGACTTGAATCCCCGGCTTCGATAGTACGGGAATAGTCCTCATACTTGAGGAACCATGACAGTCACTTACACACGATGACTGTATCTTGGATTTGTGCAAGAGGTGATTGCGCCACATACATGATCATTATAAGCCTTGTCTAGTACAGTCAGAATATAGCGACGATAGTGGGTGCCAAGATGAGGATCCATCCCCTGTCAGTATATAACAGATGTATTTCCCATGCACTTATAGACGCGTTCACGCATTATGAACCTGTGGCCACAGTGAATAGGAAAAAAAGGTTCCTATGTCGAGCAACTTAGGGTAACGCGGTCTCAAGTATTAACGCACATAGATGCCTAGTCTAGAATGGGAACCCACATCAAATTCCAAATCCTAGACTAATATCGAGAGACGATAGACAAAAAGACCATACCCGTATGGACTCGGGAGCATAAATGTTCACACAGATATTCACCTACTTTCTAGTGTAATGGACCATTGCTAGACGCCATGCATGGTAGCGACACTAGCCCAAGTCTAACTAAAATGTGAACTTAAAGAGTCACAAACTAATCACCGAGGAAAAATAAGAAATTAATTATGAAAGGTGTAAATAATTAGATTATTTACACGTGTGGTGATCCATTAGATGGATAGCGCAAGACTAAATTAATTGAATTAATTTAATTGGTCTCATCTTAATTAATTAATAAATTAAATTTATAAATTAATTAATATTTTGGCTTATGTACTTAGTTGGATTAGATACATGTTGGGCTCAATTTAATGGAATTTTTATTTAATTGAATTTAATTAAAATTCATTGGGTCTTGAATTTATTTTATATAAATCGGACCACTAATTGAGGCCCACTAACCAATTGATGGAATGAGAGTTGACCAAGAAATTGCACTTTTGGAAAGTGCAAGTTTGGTCATACTTAGAACCCTCTCCATATGACATGATTCGATCGTACCATATAGATGGAGAGGTTACCTTATAGATAAGTAGAATGTATCTAAACACATTTCTACTTATTTATACAAGGTATATATATATATAAATAGTGTATAATTATTTAAAAAATAATTACACAATACATAACTACACATAGTGAGTGGTGTAGAGAACACACACTCTTCAACTCTCCTCTCATTTTCACCCCTCTTTACTCTCTTGGTGAGAGTTTGGCTTTGATCTCTCCTAACAAATTGATCAAAGCTTTCTTCGTACTGGTGTGGTGCGGACTTTGCTTTAGAGGATTCCTACGTTGGAATCTTGAAGTGAATGATTCCCGGATGGAAACATGAATTGAAAGAGATATTCTCGTTTTAAGTTTATACATCTCTTTCATTTTATAACCATAGCCTGGTATGAATATTATATTATCCTTTTCATACTACATCGAATGCCCCAAAACACCAAGGGTACACCCTTTGGTTCAACCGACTTATGTTTAATTGTACTTTTTTTCTCTTACTTCCGCTAGCGCATTCCCAAGCTGATTCGCTTGTTCCCTTTATTTTGGTCTGTGACACCTTTTTGTTAGATATTTAATGGAAAAAGCCACGTGGCCATTAAGTGGATGGAACAAAAACTACTTTCTGAAAATTATGGGACCAATTAAAAATGAGAATCTTGTAACATACGGGACCAAAAGTGTCAAAGCGCTAACAACCACATGCTAAGCACGTGGCACGTTCCTTTAGAATATAACGAAAATATATCATGGGATCAAAGCTGCTATTTAAAAAATTTACGGAATCAAAAGTGAGAATTTCGTAATCAATGAGAGTAAAAGTAAAAACACCTTAAGTTATGAGACGAAAAATGACATTTTTCTTCATTTATACATTCAAGTTGCAATTCCTTTAATCAATATAAAATTCTCCAAAATGATACTATTTAGCTTAAAAGACATAAAATTAAAAAAAGATTTGACTTAATATCAATATGTTACAGCAACTAAGGGATGCATGAATGACAAAATCTTCTTATAGTTTGATTTTTATATAAAATGATAATGTGCTACCCTCAATTTGTTTCACTTTAACGATAATATCTTAATTTAGTGGTTGAAATTAAAGTTTTATGAACAATTTTGAGATTATGAGTTCGAGTCCTATCAAACGTGTGGGTATTTGGCTAACTTTGTGTGAGTCATCGTAATTTGTTTAAAGACATATTGATGTATTATAAGTTCAATCAAGAGTTATTTTAATATATTGCTTATCGTTTTTAGTATATTGATGTATTGGTTGAATCGATCTTATGCTAATATGTCAAGATTGAGAAAGTTACTTGAGCTGATTGCAGAGCATTAGTGATCATGTGAGGAAGAAGAAGTAGTGCAGAGCTGTGTTTGTAAAATACATTTCTATTAATTATTTAGAAATTTAGCAGTTTATTTGTTAACATCAGTTAATTAATTATTATTAAGTTAGTTTACATTCTTGGTTAGTTGATAAGTACGTATTTAAGTACAGCAGAGTGTAAAGTTTCTAAACATCTTCTTGGCATACTCTATCAATGAATACACGGTTTTTCTGCAATGTTATTCCGTTCCTTTCTTGCAAATTCTGAGCATGGTACCAGAGCCACCAGACTAGTGGTGTTCTCTTCCCTTTTTTGATATCATGATTTTTTCTGACTAGAAATAACTCTTTTTTTTTTTTTTTGTATTCTTTATTCTTGTAATTTCTGTGCAATATTTGGAACAAGATGACAGGCAAAGATAATGAGAATGGAGAAGCTTCCACTGGAGAACAAAAAATTTCAATGCTACCTGAGAGACTAAAGCTTCATACTGGCAATCATCCTAGAATGAGCCTAGTTTGATCCTTTCTTGATGGGAGGAATTATCTACCTTGGAGCCAATCAGTTAGATTGGCTTTAGGAGCCAAGCAAAAACTTGGTTTCGTTGATGGCACAAGCGAAAAACCTTCAGGAAACAAGGACAAAATAGAACAACGGGAGAGAGTTGAGTGTATGGTCATTTCTTGGCTGCTCAACTCCATCTCCAAAGAGATTGTTGAGGCATTCTTGAAAGTTGCTTCAACACGAGATCTGCGGCAAGAATTGGAAGCAAGATTTGGAGAGGGTAATGGCCCTATATTATATGAAATGCAGAGGGAATTGTATCTTACCGGGGACGAAGCAAGAAAGGCCCATGACACGAGGAGCTAGTAAAATGCTATTAGATTTGAATGCATCAAATCAGTTGATGCAATTCTTGATAGGGTTAGGGGATGCCTATGACCATGTCAAAAGTCAAGTGCTTCTAATGGATCCTCTACCCTCAGTTGGGAAAGCCTACTCAATGTTCTTAAGAGTTGAGAAGCAAAGGAAACTGCAGACAAGTCTACTACATGATGGGGCAATTTCTGCAAGCTTTAACGCCACATGGAAACAGGGAACCAACGGAGTTGTTTCAAGAAGACAGGGCCTAGTGGATAAGAGATCACAATATTGTGACCAGTGCAGACGAACTGGACACACAAGAGAGTCATGTTTTAAATTGATAGGATATCCAGAGTGGTACAAGTCACTAATGGAGCAAAGAAAGAATACAAGAGGAATTATGAATCGGGCCAATAATGCTATTTTTGAAAAACTGGTGAAGGTAGTTCACAACGTGTTCATTCTACTCCTGATACTAACCTATCAGTTCTGATCAGACAGGAAATTAATAGGATGATGTAGACCTCTGAACCTACCCAAGAACACAACACAAATTATGTGGACTTCGAAGACTTTGCAGGTAGTATATTTCCTAATCAAAATGGTTCTATTATATTTAAAAGGGATTAGATTATTGATAGTGGGATTTCTACTCACATGAGCAGTGATTTAAGATTGTTAACCAATATTCAAGCTTTAAGAATTCGTTCTTTGTGAAGTAGTCTGATGATTCAGAACGGTTGATTACACATATGGGTGATGTTGAGCTATTAGATAGAGTTAAACTTTATAGAGTCTTAGATGTGTCTAGTTTTAAACATAACCTCATTTCTGTAAGTAGGATGTGTTTTGATAATTCACTGAAGATCTCATTCAATTATGACCCATGTCTCTTGCATGACACTTTGACTAAGAAGACTATGGAATAAGTAGACTAAATGGAAGGCTATATTATCTTGATGAAAGTTCTTTCAACATGGCCTTCAAAACAAACCCACAAAGCAAAACTGTTGAAATGTATTGTATGAAAGTTTTTGGCAATGAACTAGATCTTTGGCATGGGAGACTAGGACATATTAGTTGTGATGTACTTAAACAAATCATTGGAATAAATAAGAACAATAAGGATTTGAGTGTTTGTGATGTTTGTCCATTGGCCAACAACACAAGCTTCCATTTCCTCTCAATAATTCATGTGCATCAGATATTTTTGATTTAATACACATAGAAGTATAGGAACCTTAGCAAGAATACTCAATTTCTAACTACCATTATACGCTCACTATAGTGGATGACTATAATAGAGCCTCATGGATTTATTTGATGATGCATAAGACACAAGTGTTGCAGAAATTAGAAACTTTCTTTGCCATGATAGAAACAATTTAACAGAAAAATTAAAACTAATAGAACTGATAATGGTACAAAATTTACCAATGAAGCTTGTCAAATGTTTTTCAAAGGTTGGAGTAATACGTCAAAAAACTTGTGTTTACACCCCAAAAAATGGGGTTGTTGAAAGGAAGCATCAACACTTGTTGCAGATAGCTACACCCTTGCTATTTCAAGCTAAAATGCCTTCTAAATTTTGGACTGAAGCACTACTTACTGCAACTTATCTTACAAATAGGTTGCCGACTGCAGTATGGTAAGAAAAAAACCCTTTTGAATTACTTTACCAAAGACCTGTCACTTACTCACATTTAAGGACTTTTGGGTGTTTGTGCTTAGCAGCTAATACACTTCCAAACAAAGGTAAATTTGACCATACGAATAGAAGATGTGCATTTCTAGGTTATGCACATGGATGTAAAGGATACAAAGTGTATGACATAGAAGCTCAGGCTCTTTTAATTACTCGAGATGTGGTGTTTCATGAGGAAGTTTTTCCTTTTACTTCTGTACAATGTGAGGAGGCCTCTTGTCCACTATCCTATGTGATTGATAACACTCATATAGATAATCCAGAAATAGAAGATCTCCCTAAAAAGATAATCCTGATTCTAATCCACCTACTCAAACTCTCCAGCCTAGAAGATCCACTAGAATTACTTCTAAGCTAGCATGGATGAATGACTTTATCTGTGAAATTCCACCTACTTCTAACATGATACGAAGTGTGTCTATAACACCTTCCCATAGGTACTTTTTAGACTGCTTATCTGTTTTGCAGGAACCCAAAAACTTCCACGAAGCGCAGAATCAAGAAGAGTGGAAAAATGCCATCAATTTAGAGATTGAAACACTAGGAAAAAATTGCACTTGGGAGTTGGTTAAAGCACCTGTTAATAAGAAGGCAATTGGATGTCGTTGTGTGTATAAGTTAAAGCTCAAATCAGATGGTTCAATTGAGAGATACAAGGTGAGATTAGTAGCTAAATGTTACAATCAAGTAGAAGGGGAAGATTACACCGACTGTTTTGCACAGTAGCCAAGCAGTCATAATGAGAATTCTACTTGCAGTAGCAGTGTCTAAAGGCTGGCCTATACACCACTTAGATGTAAATTATGCTTTTCTACATGGCTCTTTAGAAGAATCTATATATATATATGGAACCACCACAAGGCTATAAGACAGCGCCAGAACATGTTTGTAAACTAAGGAATTATATTTGAAGCAAACATCACGGCAGTGGAATCAAACGTTTACAGAAAACATGGAGAAGTTTGGTTTAACATAATTAAGGAATGATTATTGTCTTTTTACCAAGGAGGTTACTGGTGGGCTAGTTAGTTTCTTGTCTATGTAGACGATGTTTTAATTGCTACACCCACAGACTTTGATATTAAATAAGTCAAGCAATATTTGGGTCATCTTTTTACTATCAAAGACTTAGGACCAGCCAAGTATTTTCTTGGTGTTAAATTAGCCAAGTCTTCAAAAGGCTTATTAACTACTCAAAATAAGTACATTGTAGACATTATAAATTATGCTGGACTTGTAGGAGCCAAAAGCACCAGTACTCCTTTCCCAGCAGGAATTGAACTCACATCAAAAGGTGGAGCTCCATTGGTTGACCCATCAAAATATCGGAGGCTGGTTGGAAGGGTCTTATATTTGAGTTTCACTAGACCTGATGTGTCACATGCGGCTCAGCAATTGAGTCAATTCCTGCAGCATCCCTATCAGTACCATTGGGATGTCTATACATTTGATACGATATTTGAAAGGGTCTTCAACAACATATTTGTTTTCTCTTCTGATAGTAACTTGTGTCTACTAGCTTTCTCTGATGCAGATTGGGCAGGGTGTTTGGATACTCGCAGGTCATTAACTAGGTTCTGTATTTTCTTGAGAAATTTTCTTATTTCTTGAAAAACTAAAAAACAAGCTACTATGTCGAAGTCTACCGCTGAGGCAGAGTATAGAAATCTGGCATCTACTGTTTGTGAGCTTACTTGGATAGGACATATTTTATAGGATCTTAAAATATCATTTCCTACTCCAATTCCCCTTCTTCGTGACAATAATGCCGCAGTTCACATCACCGCAAACCCAATATTCCATGAGAGGACTAAGCATCTAGAAATAGATTGCCATATTGTTCGAGATAAATTTAAGATTGGCTTTGTTCTTCCTATTCATGTCGCAGCAAAGGACCCGGTGGCTGACATTTTCACTTGAACTTTATCTGGCCCGGCCTTTACGTCTATGAAGTCCAAGTTGAACTTGGTTTCTTGGTCCCCAAGTTCATCTTGCAGGGAGAGATGTCGAGATTGAGAAAGTCAGGAACTTTGGTGGATTCACTGAGCAACATGAGGTTACTTGAGTTGATTGCAGAGCCTCAGTGATCATGTGAGGAAGAAGAAGCAGTGCAGAGTTGTGTTTGTAAAATAGGTTTCTATTAGTTCTTTAGCACTTTAGTAGTTTATTTGTTAACGTCAGTTAATTAATTACTGTTAAGTTAGTTACACTCTTGGTTAGTTGATAAGTAGGTATTTTTGTACAGCAGAGTGTAAAATTTCTAATCATCTTCTTGGCATACTCTATCAATGAATACACAATATTTTTCTGCAATGTTATTTTGTTCCTTTCTCGCAAATTCTGAGCATAATAAAAAAAAAAAAGAAAAAGATTGTGTCACTTTACAATGTACCTATAAACACAAACCAAACATTTAGGCACCCCATATTGTTTGTTGTAATAGGTATTATAAACATTTGATCATATAACTCTTTTTCAATATAAGTTGTTGAAATATTAATTAAATTTGATCAATACGTACCTTCTTATTATCTTATAGCTAGGGGTGCGTGCATGGAGTGGGAAAAATATTAATTACACTATTATCTTTGTAAATTGAATGCTTGATGTTGAATATTGGATTTTTATTATGAATATTAAGAAATTATGGATGTTCATTTTATCTTCCATCCTCTTTATATTCTACCATATATTGTAAACCTTTTAGTTCATCTCCCTTCATCAAAGATGGGACCTTTGGTTGTAATTTTGTAGCTTATAAATAGGCCATTTATTTTGTATGATGATATGGTGAAATAATATAGAATTCTCCCCGCTTTTCTCTCACTTCTAATTCTCATATTGTTGCAATATTATACAAGTTTTATAATACGTTATCAGCACGAGAGTTCTACATTTTCAAGAAAGCTCCACCTAACCGTCAAGGAGATCTTTGTAGTAAGATTTAATTTTCAAAGGTAATATCTCTAGAGTAACATATCTAGTAAAATATTTTTTACTTACATTTTTATTTTTATCAATTGTAGTTTATTATAATATCATTTGCATACATATGATATCTTGGTTTTGAAAATAATATTATAATATGAACATTCTAATTTTGATATATTATATGCATGTCATATCTACTTTTTAATTAATTTTTTAATCTATTGATTTTATAATATTAGAAATTGTCTAACTTGTTTTGTTATTTTTATGATAGTGATATTATGTCGAATCTTGCAAAACTTGACTTTGTGGCTCTTGACATTATGGGGAAGAATTATTTATCTTGGGTATTAGATGTTGAAATTCATTTGGATGCTATTGGTTTTGGAAATACTATCAAGGAAGGTAATGAAGCATCTAACCAAGATAAGGCCAAAGCTATTATTTTTCTGCATTACCACCTCCATGAAGGATTAAAAATCGAATATCTCACGATAAAAGACCCACTTGTTCTATATAATAATTTGAAAGAAAGGTATGACCATCAGAAAACTATAATTCTTCCAAAAGCTCGCTATGATTGGATGCACTTGTGATTGCAGGATTTTAAAACTGTAAGTGAGTACAATTCTGCAATGTTTAGAATAAGTTCTCAGTTAAAATTGTGTGGAGAACAAATCACTGATGCTGATATGTTAGAAAAACATTCTCCACCTTTTATGCATCTACTATGCTCCTGCAGCAGCAATATCGTGAAAAATGTTTCACAAATATTCTGAGTTAATTTCTTGTCTTCTTGTGGCTGAACAAAATAATGAGCTTTTGCTGAAAAATCATGAGTCTCCACTGACTGGTTCTGCTCCATTCCTGAAGTGAATGTAGCAACACGCAACCACTATAATCATGAATCATATCGTGGTCGCGGTCGTGGTTGTGGTCGTGGTCATGGACGTGGATATCGTGGTAGTCATTCTAAGAATATATCTTTCCACCAGAAGTGGACAAATGGTGAAGGAAAATCTGAAAAGGAGAACAGTGGGCAAACTAGCAAACATGTGGAAACTTCATGCTATCGTTGTGGTGGAAAATGTCATTGGTCTCGTACCTGTCGTACGCCAAAGCATTTTATTGATCTTTATCAACAATCTCTAAAAAATAAGAATAAGAAGATTGAAACCAATTTTGTTGATGACAAAAGTGACGGATATATTGATATGACTCATCTAGACGTTGTTGATTTTTTTGCTGATCCAAATGGGAAAATTGATCACTTAATTGGTGATGGAAGTGTTAGCAAGTAATTTTCTTATTTCTTATTTAGAATTATGAATCTTGTGTCCAGTATGTTTCCTATGATAATAAAGAACTTATTTACATATTTTGTATCATGTTTTGTCTCACTTGTGGCATATACTGATATTAGTTTTATATTTTTATCATGTTTTATTAAAGAATGAGTATCTCTTTGGTTAGCGCCAACATCAATAATGAAGATATGTCTCGCTGATTATGCCACTACTCACACAATACTTAAGGATAAAAAGTATTTCTCTTATTTAGTAATACAAGAAGCTAATGTTAGTACTATATCCGGTAGTACAAAGTTAATTCAGGGCTCCGAAAGAGCTAATGTATTGTTACCCGGTGGAACATAATTTTATATTGATGATGCACTTTATTCCACCAAGTCTCAAAGAAACCTTATAAGTTTTAAGGATATCCGTCGAAATGGATATCATATTGAGACAACCAACGAAGATAATATTGAGTATCTCTATATCACAAATGAGATCTTGGGGAAAAAATGCATATTGGAAAAATTACCGGTATTTTTTTTCTGGATTGTACTACACATATATTAGTACAATTGAAACTCATGCTATCGTAAACCCAAAGTTTACAAATCATAATAAGTTTGTTGTTTGGCGTGACCGGTTAGGCCATCCCGGATCAATTATGATGCGAAAAATAAATGAAAATTCATATGGACATACATTGAAGAGCCAACAGATTCTTCAATCTAATAATTTCTCATGTGTTGCTTGTTCTCAAGGAAAGTTAATTATTCGACCATCACCAACAAAAATAGATAATGAGTCTCTAACATTTTTGGAACATATACAAGGCGATATTTGTGGACCAATCAACCCCCCATGTGGACCATTTTGATATTTTATGGTTTTAATTGATGCATCAACTAGATGGTCACATGTGTCTTTGTTATCATCTCGTAACCTAGCGTTTGCGAGATTACTTGCTCAATTAATTCGATTACAATCACATTTTCCTAATTATCCAATAAAGAAAATACGCCTTGATAATGCTGGAAAATTCACTTCTCAAACTTTTAATGACTATTGTATGTTTATTGGAATTGATGTTGAACATCCTGTAGCACATGTTCATACACAAAATGGTCTTGCAGAATCATTCATATAGCGTTTGCAATTAATTGCGAGACCATTGCTTATGAGATCAAAACTTTTCATTTCTTATTGGGAACATGCTATTTTGCATGCAGCAGCACTAATTCGCATTAGGCCAACAAGTTATCACAAGTTCTCTCCCCTTCAATTAGTTTTTGGTCAAGAACCTAATATTTCCCATCTATGAGTTTTTGGGTGCGCGGTATATGTTCCAATTGCGCCACCACAACGCACTAAAATAGGTCCTCATAGAAAGTTGGGAATTTATGTTGGGTATAAGTCTCCATCCATCGTAAAGTATCTTAAACCATTGACAGGAGACTTATTTACGGCTCGCTTTGCCGATTGTCATTTTGATGAATCAGTTTACCCAACATTAGGGGGAGAGACTAAGCAGTTGGAATAGAAAATTAGCTGGAATGAATTATCATTATCTCATCTTGATCCTCGCACTAATCAAAATGAACTGGAAGTTCAAAAGATAATTCATTTGCAAAGATTAGCTAATCAATTGCCAGATGCATTTACTGACCCAAAAAGAGTAACTAAATCTTATGTTCCAGCTGCTAATGCTCCGATAAAAATAGATGTCCCCGTTGGACAAGCTAAAATTGCAAATGAGCCTAAACACGCCTGAAGCGAGGTAGGCCAATCGGTTCCAAAGATAAAAATCCTCGAAAAAGAAAAAGAACTATTGATCAAATGGCCAAATCGAGGATACAACTCTGGAAGAGTCTCCAGGCATAAATAATGTGTTAGTTCCAGAAGAAACTCAGGTACCTGAAATTCATGAAAATGAAGAGATCTCTATAAATTATGTCCTGAATGGAATATGTTGGAACCGAAATGAAGTCATCATCGACGATATTTTTGCATATAATGTAGCACTTAATGTAATACATAATAATGAGGATCATGAACCAAAGTCTATTCAAGAATGTAGACAAAGAAATGATTGCCAAAATGAAAAGACGCAATTCAGACAGAGTTAAACTCGCTCGCGCAGCTAAAGGTTTTTGGACCTGTAGTCCGTACACCTGAAGATGTAAAACCAGTGGGATTGAATGGGTATTTGTACGAAAATGCAATGAGCAACACGAAATTGTCAGATATAAGGCAAGACTTGTTGCTCAAGGATTTTCGCAAAGACTCGGTATTGACTATGCAAAGACATACTCTCTGTGGTGGATGCAACTACTTTTCGGTACTTAATTAGTCTGGTAGTAAAAGAAGGATTAGATTTGCGTCTACAAGATGTCGTTACAACCTATCTGTATGGCTCACTTGATAATGATATCTATTTGAAACTCCCTGAAGGATTTCATTTGCCCGAAGCATACAATTCAGATTCTCGAGAACATTATTGTATCAAATTAAATAAATCCCTATATGGGTTGAAGCAATCAGGGCGAATGTGGTATAATCGTCTCAGTGATTATTTTTGAAAGAATGATATAAAAATGATCCCATTTGTCCATGTATTTTCATGAGAAGATCTGAAAATGAATTTGTTATAATTACAGTTTATGTTGATGATTTAATCATTACTGAAACTCCAGAAGAGCTTCCAAAGGCGATAAATTGCTTAAAGAAAGAATTTGAACTGAAAGATCTAGGACGAACAAAATATTGTCTTGGATTGCAAGTTGAACATTTAAAAAATGGAATCCTTGTGCATCAAGAAACTTATATTGCAAAGGTATTAAAGCGATTCTATATGGGCAAATCACATCCATTGAGCACCCCAATGGTTGTAAGATCATTAGATGTGAAGAAGGATCCTTTTAGACCTCGAGAAAGTGATGAAGAATTACTTGGTCCTGAAGTACCATACCTTAGTGCAATTGGAGCACTTATGTATCTTGCTAACCATACAAAACCTGATGTAACATTTGCTGTTAATTTATTAGCAAGATATAGTTCTGCACCACGCGAAGGCATTGGAATGGAATTAAGCATATACTTCGTTATCTTAGAGGTACGATGGATATGGGGTTATTCTATTCAAAAGTATCCAATTGTGATCTAGTTGGTTATGCCGATGCTGGCTATTTATCTGATCCTCATAATGGTAGATCGCAAACTGGCTATTTATTTCTTTGTGGTAGTACAGCAATTTCATGGCGATCTATGAAACAAACAATAACACCCACATTATCAAATCATGCAGAAATTATAGCAATACATGAGACAAGTCGAGAATGTGTTTGGTTGAGATCCATGATTCAACACATTCGAGGGACTTGTGGATTGTCACTTGAAAAGATTATTTCAACGATCTTATATGAAGATAATGTAGCATGTATTGCTCAACTGAAAAAAGGGTACATCAAAGGAGATAGAACGAAACATATTTCACCAAAATTCTTCTTCACTCATGATCTTCAAAAGAATGGTGATATTGATGTTCAACAAATCCATTCAAGTGAAAATCTGGCAGATTTGTTCACCAAGGCACTTCCTACTGCAATATTCAAAAAGTTAGTCTATAATATTGGCGGTCGTGACTTCAAAGATCTTAGCTGATATTTTCATGAGGGAGAGTAAAATTGCACTGCACTCTTTTTTCCTTGACCATTGTTTTTCCCACTGGGTTTTCCTGGTAAGGTTTTAATGAGGCAGTATATATTCACATATTAAAGAATAATGTACTCTTTTTCCTTCACTAGGTTTTTGTCCCTCGGGGTTTTTCCTAGTAAGGTTTTAACGAGGCATTTTCTTAATTAATGAACATCCAAGGGGGAGTATTATGAATATTAAGAAATTATGGATGTTCATTTTATCTTCCATCCTCTTTGTATTCTACCATAAATTGTAAACCTTTTGGTTCATCTCCCTTCAAAGACCTTTGGTTGTAATTTTGTAGCCTATAAGTAGGCCATTTTATTTTATATGATGATATGGTGAAATAATATAGAATTCTCCCCCCTTTTCTCTCACTTCTAATTTTCATATTGTTGCAATATTATATAAGTTTTATAATAATTTTATTTATATACTAGAGCATAATTATTGTTCCCTAAAATTCGAATGATAGTACTAATAAAAATCGAAATTAATGGGGTAGGGAGAGAGAGCTATTGGCGATGTTATACAAAATTAAACTACCATATATACTTCCTGACATTGAAAATTTACGGAATATTCATTAGGAAAAATTATAATTTTAGTCTTGTAAAGTGAGAGGTGGTAATTTTAGTTTTGTACAAATTTATTTTGATAATTTTATCTGTAATTTGAAATATTTTGTACATTATGGACAAAAGTAGCCGAATTTTGCTAATATGGAGGGGAGAGTACACTCGATTAAGCTAGTCACGTGCCATTTTAACAAATTCTGATTATTTTTATCTTCAATATACAAAAATTTTAAAATAATAAAATTTCCAATAATTAGTATATAACTTGTGGCGTACTCTGTGTGTTCATAATTCTTTAATATTATTTAAAATAAAATATTTTTTATATAATGAAATATACACAAATAGCAAGCTATATCAGATTTATAAAAAGGTGGTGACAAAAAGAAACAATGCAAGAAAATATTAAAAATAAATAAATAATAGTGGAAAAGCGGAGGAATTAGATAAACAAATTAAAAAAAAATAAATTAAGTATTTAAAAATGGCAAACCAAGAAAATGAAAGACAAAAAATGAGCTGTCTCCCTAATTAATATATAGTATAGATAACTTAAAAGTTAAAAACCAAGGCTTTCTACGTATACGTATACCCTTATTACTAATCAGAAAATGCACAGAACCCACATTTAATTATGACAAATTATTGGTTTAGTGGTAAACAAGTTAGATTATAAGAAGAATTTTTACTAAAGTAGGGCTTCAAACTTCATTATTTTACGTATTTTTAACTCTTTCGTTTTCGTTTCAAACAGGATGTGTTAAAAAAAATAAAAAATGAAAAAGAAAAATTATCACTAAAAATAGAAGATTAGTGATATAAAAAATTAAATGATAATGTTAATATTATCACTAATTATATATATTTAGTGGTAAGGGTATTTATTTTATCACAATAATAAATTTCATTATTTTAATAATTACTATTATTTTTTAAACATTGTTATTAGCATGAATTATTAACAAAAAAATTGCACAAAATTCTCACTAAATAGGGATATATATTAGACATTAATACGGGGTCAGGGGTATTTTTGGTATTTTTCAATCACACCCTCATGTGGAACAGGAGAGGTGGGGATGCCCACGTACGTAATGGTTCAAGATGATTCTCCAGTGCCTAATAGTTTGCATCTCACCAATTCAGGGTTATATTTCACTCATCCGCTAACCATGGTTAAGAACTCAATCACTATTTCCATCTACGAGAAATTCCACTTGTAGTTCCATACGACCGACGATATTGCACTTATAATCTTGTATTTTATGATATTAACATTTTTAGTCTCATAAAAATAAAATTAAAAATGTTTTGGATGTGGTTTCATGCCGTAATCCTGTGAATCAAATGTATTAGGCTTTGGGACCATATTTATAATATTTTCAAATTTTATGGAACAAAAAAAAATATTAACTTGCTATTTGCGGGATCAAAGTGCAACTTCCCGTGTCCTATGGGATTAAAAGTGCAATTTTTTCTTCCATCTATGATGAGAAGTTAAGGTACAACCCAAATAGATTAATTACACAGGAGTGTTTTATTTATAAAGTGTTTTTTTGGAGCCAAAAGTTGAAAAGCGTTTTTCAGAAGCGCATGCAAACACTAATGTACTAGCAATTGATGCAAGCTCAATCTGTGTGCATAATTTAATTTTATTGTATTTATTTACTTAGTTGAGATATAAGAAAAATATTATAAATATTTAAAAATATGCTAAAATAAGCTAACCTTTAACGTGTATGAATAATATCAATATGATTATTAATTTAAAGAAATGGTTATTTTTTTTTAAAAAAATAAGCATAATGTCAATTTAATCAATCAACATTTTGTGGATCTAAAATAGTTTACCCGAGAGCCTCTAGTCTTAATATATAGTATAGACATATATTGCACAATAAATAATACACTTGCCATATATATTATTGGTGTTCAGACAATAAGAGTGAAAAATAAGTGTGTTACACTTGTTGTGTGATTATTTACATTCAACTGATAAGAATTTTCCTTACATAAATAAATTATCTAAGACGAACGCGTTCAATCAAAATCTTGAAATATACATTTAACATGAGACATTGATTTATTTAGTTTAATTTTCCAATATTTATAGTTCTATAGCAAAATTCACAACTATAAAATCAAATCAATATAATTAATAAGTTCCTATACCATAGGTTTAATTACATGCAAACGATTTTTTTTTTAATAAAAAGAAAGAACTTAGAAACAGTAAATGTATATAAATTGGGGGTAAAAAAATTAAACAATTTGGAAAAAATTTATAGAGGATATTGGAATTTGCATGGTAGTTGACAACTAGCATATTTTGGCAGTTGCCTCTCTGTTCACATGCATCGGTTCTAGGGTTCTTTTGTATTCTTGCAAACACACTCTCCCTATATAACACATCTCACTCGCCTCCTAAGCACACTGTACCCCATCACATTTTGTTCCAGGAGGGCATTATACCAATATGGATTCGTCCAAGATTTTAGCCCTCTTTCTCATTTCCGTGCTCTCCATTGCCTCCGCCACTCACACTGTCGAACCTGATTGTGGCTACTGCTCCAAGCCTCCCAAAACCCCCACCGTCAAGCCCCCCACCACTGTCCCTCCTGTCACTGTGCCTAAACTGCCTGTCCCCCCAGTTACTGTGCCTAAATTGCCTGTGCCACCAGTAACCGTGCCTAAGTTGCCCGTCCACCGGTAACGGTGCCTAAGTTGCCCGTCCCACCAGTAACGGTGCCTAAATTGCCCGTCCCACCGGTGACAGTGCCTAAATTGCCTGTCCCACCAGTAACCGTGCCTAAATTGCCCGTGCCACCGGTGACAGTGCCTAAATTGCCGGTGCCACCAGTGACAGTGCCTAAATTGCCCGTGCCACCGGTGACGGTGCCTAAATTGCCTCTCCCACCAGTAGTAGTAGACCCTAAGTTGCCTGTGCCGCCAGTGACTGTGCCTAAACTGCCAGTGCCACCAGTAACGGTTCCTAAGTTGCCTGTGCCACCAGTTACAGTGCCTAACTTGCCGTTGCCACCGGTGACTGTCCCACCAGTGCTGAACCCACCCAAGGGAAAAGCCTGCCCACCGCCACCGGGTAAAGCCACCTGCCCCATTGACACACTGAAGCTTGGTGCATGCGTGGATCTTCTTGGAGGGCTAGTGCACATTGGTTTGGGAGATCCTGCTGTTAATAAGTGCTGCCCAGTAATTTCAGGGCTTGCGGAGGTTGAAGCTGCAGTTTGCTTGTGCACTACTCTTAAGATCAAAGCTCTCAATCTCAAAATCTATGTGCCTATTGCTCTTCAGCTCCTTGTCACCTGTGGGAAAACCCCACCTCCTGGCTTCACATGCTCTCTCTAGACTCCAGTTGAGTAGTACTTTTTGTTTGCTCTTTTTCTCAATGTGTAGGGATCCAAGTCATGATCATAATCTTTAACAATATTACAACTTAAAAAGCACACCGAATATTAATCAACAACATTTGCACAACAGTTATTAGCCGTTGTTTGTGTAAATGAGGTGAAAATATTAGTTACAGTTAAAAACTATTATAATGGCAAATATTTTGGTCATCCGTAAAACTATGACCCGCGTCTCTTTTATTTGACCATTACTAATAATAATTTGTCATGGTTTTTAAGTCGGAGTGATTTATATGATAGGGAATGATCCAATTTTTTTTAATAACTTACTTTATAAAAACTATTTCAAATATATATATATATATATATATATATATATATATATTTTTTTTTTTTTTTTTTTCTTTTTGGCTGATTATACAGTTAATTATGCGTACCTTTTTTGTGCAGGTTTCTAGCTAGATTAATGTTTGAAGAACTCAAAAGTGGGCATGAGAGGATGTCGAGTTCTCAGTCTCGTTTCATGATTAATCAGCTTGTCGTTAAATTCTTACCTTTAATTGCTTTCTTTTTTGGATTAGTGCACGTTTGCCATTGTAATTCAACACCATTTGATTGTGTAAATTTGTTTTTATAGTCTTGCATTACTGTTTGTTTCAGAATTTGATGTTTATTTTCTGAGTTATATATTTAATTATTCCCGGATGTATGCATGCATATATACCGTAAAATTGTAATTTTATTCCTGTAAGTATGAGATTGTTAATTTTATTTCTATATAAATTTATTTTGATAATTTTACCCTATAATTTTAAAATTTTCATATATTGGAGATAAAAATGGCAGAAATTTGCTAAAATGGTCAGAAAAGTGTATGTGAAGAACTTAATTAACTCCACTATTTTAGCCACTTTAGTAAACTCTACTATTTTTTTATCCTCAATGTGTGAAACTTTTAAAATTACATAATGAAATTATCGAAATAGATCCATATAGAATTAAAATTGCCACCCAAGACTAATACTGCAATTTTCCTCAAATATACCTAACTAAAGAAAAGAGAAAATCAGCCAAGTGATAATTTTATATTGTTTATTAATTATATTTTACTAAATGAATAAAAGTTGTTACTTCGTCACAAATAATTAATTTCATATTAATGATCACAATAATGAAAATTATTTTATAAAAATTGTCACTAACAAGATCTCACGAGGAAATAAAATGAACATAAATTTATATGTAGAAACAATCAGTGGGGAACGTATAGTGACAATTTAGTAATAATTTTTCATGCTATCATCAAATTTGTCGAAATAAAAATATCACTATGTCTATAAGGAATATTTATACATAATCCTTGTCACTAACAATTCTAGATGAAAAGTCAAAATTATTGTATAGAATTGATACAAGAAGCGTTCTAGACTGATTCCAAATAAAGAGTTTTGACGGTTTATAAGTTCAAAACCTCCTCTTTCTAGTCATATATCTTTTCAAAATAAAATCATAAAATTAATACAAAATTAGAACAAATAATCATATAATGGAACGTCGATTAAATTACAAATTATATCAGCAACTTTATGACAGTAATTTTAAAACTAATATTATATTTAATTCAGTGTAAGGGGAGTTAGTTTTAACACTTCCTAATTATTGGGAGGTGAATATATTTTTATGATAAGTAGAATAGTAATATGTCATCTGAAATGACCATGTATTGACAAAATATCAACTTTTTCAAAGGCCAAGTGTGTTTTATCTTGAATTGAGAGAAGTGACCAATGAAGATAAGACACGACAGAATGTGTAGTAAACTAGATTGGATCCCATGTCTTGTGGGGGACAACGCCACTCGCTTCAAATATGTGGTGCCTAAATTTAGACAATATATCTTTTCCTGATCAGTCTTCTTCTACTTCTAATGTCTTCATTTTTTTTAATTTTATTTTTCATTTTTATGAAAAATTTCTTCATTTTATATGCTGGTGACATTGACAATTTTTTTATCATCTACAAGAAATTATAGACACATGACCAAATTTTCACTTAAATCGTGAAAAACTCAATTTGTTCTCTATACTACAAAAAAATATGACATTTAACCACGGTTAATTGCCATGGTTAATAACGAAATAGTCGTAGCAAATAATCATTAATCACGGCCATAGAACGGTTGTTGGCTATGGTATCTGCGAGGGTGGCTAAAACATTTATCATGGCTAAAAACCATGATAAATACTTTTACTATGGCTCTTAGCCACGACAAATAACTTTTTTGTGGTGAAAAAAATATATGTTTTTACATCGATTTTACTTAACCGTGGTTAATAAAAAGCATTTACCATGATTTTTAGTCCATATCTATTTAAATTGTAGCTAATAATCATTTTTTCCTTAGTGGTAGCTATATATGGAGGTTGGCACTTTTAATCTTTTTTAATTTGAAATTTGTAATTGATAATTATAATTAAAAGAATATTACATTTAGTTCGAATATTGTTGAAAATTAACACATGTTTGCCATGTAACTTTTTATTTTGTAGATTTTTAATTTTTTTTGGTCAATTTTGTTGGTGTAGCACTTTTTCCCTAGTATTGCTATGAAGAACGTACCGAGAAAATGCAATTCTGGTCTATAATCATCGGGGTGGTGCTTTTGGCCCCCTCCAATTTTAAATTTGTAACTTCTTTCAAAAAAAAAAAATAATAATAATTAAAATTTGTAACTGATGTTTATATATAATCTATACTATTAAAAAAGAGTTCCTTTTTTACTTACAAATAGCAGTTATTTACAGTACGACACCAATTTTTAAACTATCAAAAATATCCTTTATGTATTCTTTAACCACTCCTAGCTACTCAAATTCTCCTTCTCATATATATATCTATACTATCTATTTATACTAATATGAAAATTTCACTCATACCAAATTTTTTTGTATCGATAATATCCTTAAATTAGTTTTATTTTTAAAATATATGTGTTGGTTTATATATCTTATTTTTATTTATAATATATTTTATAATATAAATAATTATTTATTATATACGCACAAAAACAGTGTATCATAATGACTAATAAGAAAAAAGTAACAAATTAGTTCAAATGCCAAAAATGTCACATCAGTAAAACTGGCCAAAAAATATTAAAAATCCCAAAATTCTGTTGAAAATATTGTTCCTTGGTAAGTAAACCTACCAATTTTAACTTTGCTTATTTGTTTGACATTGATTTCACCTTTCTTTTAGAGCTCGAATAATGTATATATATGAAAAAATGTGCTTCATCTTATGTACTTTAATATAACCTCCTCGTATTCGAGTGATGCATGCAAAATTGTCTTTACAGGGTGTTGGATCATCTTCAATTAGCAATTCACTTTTTTATTTATTTTTTGTTATGTCTGATACCTTATTTCAACCAAATACATTCTCTACTTGCTTCATGAATTGCAATTATTTCTGAATAATTTGGATGTGTAGCACCAATGCTTGTTTTATTTATATATATGAGATTGCAGTACCTCTATATATAAACAAATAACCAGTCTATGACCTCCCTTTATGTGGTTCCGAGAGATATCCTCATCTACACTAATTTAACTGAAAACTTGACCTATATGGGTAAAACAATCCCATATTCATTGTTCCACGAAGATAACGAACAATATGCTTAATCTTGTTCCAATGTCTCCGAGTACGACTAGTATTTTAACTGCAAGAATCATATCAGGTCTTGTAGAATTTGCAGCATTTAAATATGGTATTTCAAGACCAAAAATGTTTCCATCTTCTTCAAGAGGAAGAAATGGATCATTTCTCACATCAAGTGAATGAACAATCATCGGAGTACTCAAAGGATGAGCATAATCCATGTGAAAGTGCGTCTTCTGTTTATAATCCAAGACAAAAGAAATTTTGAGGTCTTTCATTTCAAATTGTTGTTTAAGACCACTTGCAATTTTTGTAAGCTCTATTAAAGTCTAAGAAGATTTAAATCATCAACATATACTGCAGCCATAACAAATTCAGTCGGTGATTTTTGATAAAACTATATGGGCAAATCTCATTGTTTTCATATACCTCTTAAGGAGGTATTCAGTCGGATAAATTATAGCACATGCAAACAGATTGATTCGAGCCCTTCTAAGATTTTATATAATTATCATTCTTTAGCGATTCGTACAAATATATAGTAACTACATTCATCAACGGCATTTTCAATCTTTATGTTACAACTAAATTGATCAAGAATCTAAAAGTAGCTGTATTCATAAATGACTCCTTGTAATCAATTCTAGGTTTCTACGAAAAACTTTAATTGTGTTTTATATATCTCAATTTCATTTTTCTCATCATTTTTTTTCCGACAAATAGTCACTCAACGGCCATAACACGAGTGTTTGGACTACTTTCCATTTTGCAAGTGAGGTCATCTCTTCTTGAATTGCATTTTCAACATTGGTCAATCATTTCCCTATCCACCTCGAGGGTTTGTGGTTCAATTTCATTATCATTGATAGCAATTTTTTTAATGCAAATGCATTATCAATAGATGTTTTTTTATCCAATATTTTTCCTAATTGTGAATAATATCACATTTCATCATTTTTGTTGCATGTTAGGTGGGTATAGCAGCTTTATCAAATTTTTCACGAACTTTTAACTCTGTATTTTGTTGTTTCAATGAGTTTTATCTTTTGCACCAATTGACCTACGCTTCAAGCATGTCAGTTAGATTTTTTTTTATCGTTTAGGGCATCTTTACTTTGAATTCTTAGCTTTGATATCTCACTTAATCACCTTTAATTTTTTGTTTATTTTATTTTTTATTTGCCCGTGATTAGTACCCAAAGCCCGTCACTATACATAACTATGGCTTGATTAAAATCAAGCCCACAACTCTAGTATTATGGTATCACCCGGCCCACCGGTAATTAAAAATGGACTCTCAATTTTATCTTCAAATATCCCAAGCAATTTACCTCATTGTACTCATTTGTGCATAAAATGATCAATTGACCAGCTAATGAAAGACATATTTTGAAGAAAGTTACGCAAGTCTCTCAAGATCTTCATTCTTGAAGAAGAAATAACAATAGTGTATGAGCTCAAAATCCTTGTGAATGTGGTTGTTTTGAAAAAAAAATACATATTCTACTCTTTATTTTAAAATTCATTTTGTCAAAAAAAAAAAAAAAAAAAAAAATTGCTCGATTTGCAGGGTTCTACTTGCTACTCCATGTCTGTACTTCTTCTTTTTTCTTTTTTCTCTGTGTCTTGTTCATAAGAAAGAAGATGGAGGGGAGGGGAGTTGGTGGGCAATACCAGGCGTAGAGGAGGGAAGTATAAGAATGTGTGTATATATATATATATATATATATATGGGGGGCGGAGGTGGTGGACAGGGAAGGAGGAGGTGGGGGAGGGGGTTGGAGCGTAGGGAGTTTTCTTTAATTTATATTAATTATATAAATGATTTTATTTTATAATTATATAAAATCTTATAATCCGTAAACTTGTATCATATATCATTTCTGTCTGATGACTATGTACATTACACTTTAATTGTTAAATCGTAAAGTAAAAAACTCTACTAAATATCTAACAAAATATTACATTTTATTAAAATAATTCATAAAATTATGGATGTTTATCTTGAATGAACTCCAAGCTGTGCAATCAATTTTTTTATATTTGTTGAGAGACAACATTCATGTGTATGAGAGAGAAAGAGGATAGTATGTGAAAGAGAGATGTGAGAATGTGTTTATATGAAGAAAGAGGAGGTGTGTAGAGAGTTTTTTTCTATATGTGTACATGTATTTGTGTGGAGAAAGAGTGTTGTATATGTATGTAAAGAGAGATGTGAAAGTGTAGGCATGAAGCAAGAGGAGTTGTGAGCATATCTATGTGAAAAAGAGAGATGTGAGAATGTATATATAAGAGGAAAGAAGGAATTGTAGATTCTTTATAATTTAGTTGTTATTTTAATTTATGAGTTACACCCAAGACCCATATTAAACACATTATCAATCCATATCCAACCCGTACAAATATAATTTTGTTTTACTCCAACCCGTATCAACTCATTTTAAAATATAACCAATCCAACCCAAAATTAATTTTGGGTTGGATTAAACCCGTTTTAACCCATTTTGCCACACCTACCATCACTCTATTCTAATCTTTGAACTATTTATCCAAACAATTCAGAAGCACTCCTGCTTTCATCACTTCCATCAAAAATCATTTGAATTCATCAGTTTCAAAAAACACAAACCCGTGCAAACACCCTCGTGATATTGCGTCAAAGTTATGCTTACAACACTTTTTTTTGTCGCATAAAATAACAGGACCCTCTCACTGTTTGTAAAGTCATTTCCCAGTCGGCAACTGATCTTATCAATCGACACCACAAGATGATAAACTTCAACTTTCAGAAACCCCCTCAGCAGTAGCAGTAGCAGTAGCAGTAGCAGCAGCTACAGGACTATTGCTGGCGGTTCCTACCGATCCACCTGCACTTGGTGCAGCATCTCCATCCTCCATAGTTGAGGAGGTTATAGTTGGCGAATTGGAACCAGAAACACGTTCCCCAGATTGCTTCGGTCTGTTCAAGGCATGGCAATGTGGGCAATAGTAAGTCACATATGGAAAATCTTCTTTCCTAGCAAGGCCTGCAAACATAAATGAAAAACAATATTCATCACTGGATCCAACATCCATTTTAATTGAAATGCTACTTGTGCCGCAGAACTCTACTTACCATTATGCATATGGCAATTTCCACATATAAGCGCATAAGATTGAGTTGGATCCTCTCCCACAAGTAACGCAGCCAGTCTAGCAATCCATCCTCCATCTTGTGTACCCAAACCCCCTTGCGGGTAATGTTCCACAACCAACTGATCTTGCTGGGGCATTTCCGCAGCCTCAGATTGGACATGGTCGAGCATACCTTCTTCAGGATGATGAGTGGGTGCAGTTTGGGTACCACTAGTTTTTGAGACGGAAGCCTTCCTGTTTCGTAGTGCACCAGTCCGCGCAACTTCCACATCATTGCTCTTCCCAGTAGGGGCATTGCTCTTAGACTCCTCTCCAACAAATACTTTTAGACCAGAATCTGCCCCCAACTTGGAAGCCAACACAGTTGCAGCAGCGGCCTTGGCTGCTGGATCAGGGTCATACCTCTGCACTAAAGGCTTCATATAAGGATCTAAAACATATGTATAGGAAGAGATCACGTAGACCATTCTTCACAGACAACCTTCATAGATAATTTTTTCTTATACAAACAAAGTTTAGATACAAGAAGATAAGTAGAAAGCATAGTATATTTCAACCATTACCTGTATTAATTGTTGGGTAAGGTAGTAATTTGTCTTTTCTTTCAGTTCATCTATTTTTGCTTGTCTTTCAGCCCGAAGCTTCTCCAGAGTTTTGTGGTCTTTCCTGTCAACTGTAAAATCATGTGTTAAAATGTAAAAGAGTAAATAGAGGTACATGCGGGCAATATTGCTTTCAAACTATTCCCAAGAACAATTCATGCTCATCCAAACCAATCATATGAACTAAATACAGAAAAAAGCAATTGAATGGAAGGGGTTAAATTCTCCGCACGTAATCATGCCAGATTCAGTTTCAAGTGGTTTCAGGAAAGGTCAGATTTAGTCATCAAATTGGGGCATAACAATTTCACCACTACATGGACCGAAAAAAGAACAAGCATCACATGTAGAAAAGAAAACAAAAATACTAAGATGCTAACTACTACGATGCACTTGGCAAGAAAAAGAAATCACAAAGTAAAGAATGAAGCTCTATCATCAATCTCCTTAGACCTCAATAACGTGACAAATATTTTGTTCCGGCGCCATAAGCTAATACATGGATCAGAAACAGAAGCCGTGTAGCCAAATCACACATATGAGATAAGGTATTGAATTTAATTTTATAAGCCAACACAGCATTACAATTATAACATATACAAGGAAAACAAACGAACCTACTTAGCTACAATGACATGCAGGAAGCTCATGATCAAGAACTGGAGACAATACATGGATATATCCCCAATTTTTTAATCACAAATGAGAATTGCCAAATCCAAGCGACATTTTCTCTAGTTTGCACAAAGAGATACAATACAACATGACAGTTACTCCTTTGATGCAGTTGTATGTGTTTCCTCTTTGGCAAAGAGTAAATACATATCGGGTTTATCCTTAGGAAATTAAATATATTCTATATACCCTGCGAAGTTACAAGTTCGGTACAACAAGAGCTGTTATCACCAAACCTCAAACTCAAGACCTCTATGTCAAAAGTAACTTACACCACTAACATATATGTAAGGAATAATTACACCGCCCTCTTACACGTAGATCCCGTGTGATTTGGAAAATTACCCTGGCTTTTGTTTCCGCCTAACAAGTAGACCCCTCCATTAGTCGGTCAAAATTCACCAAATTAACTGATATTAGCAAAAAAATTGAATGAAAATGCATATTTACCCCGGTAGACTTACTGTTGACTTATTGTAGGTCAAACAAATATTTTTCTAACCACACACCCTCATACACGTAGTTTGGTCACGAAAAATTATTTGAAGAATAAATCAGTAATAATTTAATCAGAGGTAAATATGAATTTTCATTTAATATTTTGGCTAAATATCAGCAAATTTTTTTGACTAATTAAGTGACGTATTTGTTAGACGGAAACAAATGTCACAGATACTAAATGTAATTTCTCAAACCACAAGAGGTCTATGTGTTGGATGATTAGACCATAACACATAAAAAAAAAAGGATGTTAAACTGTGGATAGGATGTATTTACAGATATCCATTGAGAATCGGCATCCTCATTCATAAAGGAGAAAAGCTTTAAAATGTTAAAAGATTTGCTATTAGTCTCCAAAACATAAAAGAGTAAGAAGAAATGATGGCGAACAAAGAGCAGTAATGCTTACACATCCTTGTGAAGCTTGCAAGTGTGAAGTACATAATAGAAGACAATGCTGGCAGCAGAAACATTGGTAAGATGCGCAATGCCCTCATTTTCCAGTTCAGTTCTAAAGATCTCGTAGTCATGATAGCATAACCTACAGCAATTGCCTGAAAATTACGAAAACCCCCAATCTAAGACAACTCTTAGAAAAGCCAATATGAGTGAATGAGAGAGGGGAGAGAAAATAATAGCAAAGCCACTTCTGTTCCAACTACCCAATAAGGATTAGGTACTCATATACAGGAAGAAGAAATGATCACATCAATATAAAGTATCAATTAACATGTCTCTTTTTTACCAATGTATCCAGTCACGCATGCCTTTTTTACCACAATCAAACAAAGAAATACAACTTAATTGTCTAATTTTTCCTTTTAATTGTTCTGTTTGATCGAGAAGAATACACATCTTCATACCCAAAATCCGATGCACATGCCACAAAACAAGTGATCTAAAAGCAGTATCATATCATGATGATGTCATTCAAATCACAAAATAAAAGAACATGGAAATTTAATACTACCTAAATCCCAACTAATTGCCCCTTCTAATTAACTTTCTATTTCAATGAAAATCAAACTGCTGTTAATGTCAAGAATAGAGGCTGTTAAGGATGAAAAGGGTTTTTGCTTGCATTTCCTTAGTCGATATTGTGTTGGTGTTCCATGTACAGCACCAAAGCTAGTGCAGTCTATGCAAAGCAAGCATAGCAAATAGTACATGATGCTAGCTGGCAAGATGTCTTTCATGAGTCTGAAGAAAATTATTTTAGGCATCTTCATAATCTTTCGCCAAAACAATTAGTTGGAAGTAGGTCATATCATTACGAAATTTAAGCAAAGATAAGACTTCCAAGAAACAAATGTCAATTTTAAAAGATGGTATGTATGGTCTTCACGCCAAGCTCTCATTCATCAGATAAGAACCGGAACACATAAAATCATCTCATCCCTTAATGTCCAAAGGAAAAGAAGATTTTTATTCTGTGGTTCAAGCTTCAAATTGAACCCTCTGAGGGACTGGTGCAACTTCAGGTCATGCAAATTACAACCCAAGCTTGCTCGGAGGGATAGGGGCAGCAAACCTACTGGGATTAAAGACATCTTGAAACTGTGATGGAAGGATTTTGGTTTCCACTTTGACTTTAAAGGTTACAATTTGACACATAAATTAAAATCTCTCTAACATTAGCTCTAAATGGAGGCAGGTCAAACTATTACAATGGAAGACTGTAGAACCTAGAAGGTTAAGAACAAAATGAGAGTTTAGGAGGCTGCAGCAGTCAAGACCATATCAAGAAGCCACAGTTGGGAGTACCAATAACTAGAAGGAACACCCCAGAAATATAAGACCCCCATTTTTGCCTTCAAGTATGTGGCAGTTTGGGCCAATTTCAGATGCAAACTCTGATAATGCCCACCAATATGAAAGAGCAAATAAAGGGTGAGGATAAAAGCTCTAAACAGAATATTTCATTTTCTATATTTACTTAACCCATGGTTAATGATTTTACTGCTCTCTGAAGGTAGTTTTGTGGACCGAATCTTCCCCTAGTGGTGATTGTTCCCACTACTGATCTGCAATGGCAGACCAGACAGGTGATAATCCAAGTAGTATGAAACTAAAATTCCGGATGATATGTGTTTAATTTATATCCAGATTTACAAGAAAGATATAATCTATAGACTCTGGTACTCCTAAGTCCTTGAATCAATAATCAATGCTCTTACGGCATTGGTATTACATCCAGAAGCCTGAGTTTTTGGTACACCTTTGGCACAAGCACAGTTTTTCAGTTATGGACCATTGTCATTGCCGGCTCTTTCACGTGTATTAAATAGTGACAAAAACTAGGTCAAGTGCACTAGTGTCTGTTTAAAGAAATGGACATTTACATTTTGTCTAAAAACCATAAATTTGACGAGGCGACTGACAGCGATGCCTAAGAAGCATGACTACAACAGTCAAACTTCAACAAACAAAAGGAAACAGTTAAAACGATTTGCTGAAAGCTACCAACTACAATTGAGGTAACAAATATCAGCAAAACTAGGTTTGAGGCAAAAAAAATTTCTCCAGCAGCATAGCAAAGATCATATTCCAAGATAGTTTTCCAACATACTGATTGCCGGACTTCACCCTGAACAACTCACATCTTTATCTCATAAGAATAAATTAAAGGCATTTTACCTCAAGAAGTACTGAAAAGATAATCAGCTGCCGATTTATTCTCCGCCAACTATGGGAACGTCTTGATATTCTGGAAAGAACAAGAGCCTCTTCCTTGGATATGTGTTGCAGTCTCTTTTCAAAATCATCTCCACGTACACCAAATATTGCACCCCACAATCTTGATAGCACTCCTTTCTTCTTCTTTGTCTTCTTAATCTCAGTATCTGTAGATGTAGCAGTCTCTTTCACATCATTCTTAGTTTCTTCAGCCATTTCCTACGAAATATTCACCAGTTAGCACATTCTCTATATTACAACTCCACTTATGTGGTGCTTATTACATGTCAAGATAGCAATGTGAATTGCGAGGTCAACCGAGCTACAACAGAACTTCTTTAATTATAAAAATAGTTCCTGACAATAATAGCAATAATATAAACAGAACTTTTTGTTTAGTCTCAGGATAGAAAGATATGTTTCCGAGTAGGTTTCTGCTCGTAAAATGAGAAGGTGATTATTTATGTGTACCTTAATCTCAAAAGTAATGATCAAAGGACACTATAACAAGTGAATTTTAATTTTTTAGGTGAAGGTATCTTGAACAGCAATTTGTTATGTTTAACATTAACATAATTCTTCTAGACATTTTATTTCAACATTTAGTTCATCCCTTTCTTTCATACTTTTTCGCACATAACATTGCACAATAAAATATATAGCACAAAATTGGGAATAACTCAATAAAGACGTAACTAATTAGGTAAATAATTCATTGAGTATAAAAATGTAATAGAGCAATTCAAGACCTAAGAACATACATTCCTATTTCACCTCCATCCTATAGGTATCTGCAAACAATCACATCTAGATTATATGTATTTTAGCAGATGCATTATCTAGTCAGAAGTACTTGGAGTTGGAGCACGAGAGACGGATGATAGAAAGAACTTAATACCTTGTCAAAATATCAGTTCTTCCTCAGTTCATGCCTCTCTTCTCACAATTCTGGTAACCATGTACAAAGCACCAACTAGAAACAGAGATTTTAGCAGTTCTGATAACTCAAGGGTGACTTCCTGACAAGAAATATGGAATAACTTTCAAGCTACAATATGAAAACAATATTAAAAATGTTTTGGAACACATAAAACATCTCAAATATAGCTAAAAGAGTACTTCACGTATAATAATAGAAACACAGAAACAAGCTTGTACAGGAAGCTGATCATAGTACAGAAATTAAACATGTTGTTTCAAGAATTCACTTGCTATAGGAAAGAACGCGAAAATGGAACAAGCATTTGGTAATCACAGATATCAGGAACAAAATTCTTCCAGAAGCTGAATCCAGGATGATTTTTTCAGTTAAGAGAAAATGAGAAGAAGAAAAGTTAATTAGAGCCTTGCACGAATATCAGGAACAAAATTCTTCCAGAAGCTGAATCCAGGAGAATTTTTGGCTAGCCTTCTTTTGTGACAATCCAAAACAGTGTTCTAAAATAAGTCATTTAACGCAAATTTAGAAGAAAGTTGTTATACCGGTAGGGAACAATAGATCAAAACATCAATTGTTAAAGACTTCAGTACAAGGTGTTTTCTGGACCAACTAAGAACAAAAGATCAAGCTGCAGTGAACCATTAATTCTCGATTGTGGATCCTACTTATATCTTAGCATACTAGATAAATAAAATTCACAAAATTACCGAATGGATATTTACAGAACACTACTCAAATGCATTCTGAAAATTGGAGGTCAGATACAAATACAGATAAGAGAGCAAAATCCATAATTCCAGCAGGAGATCTTTGGATGTAGTGATTAGTTCAAAAAAAATTTAAACTAAACCTGATTTAAATTTAACCAAAAAAATATTGTCCTGCGAACAAGAGCACCAACTTAAGTTGCTGAAATACAATGTAATAGGAGGAAACAAGTGGACGAGCCAACTCTTGCAAAACAGTAAAAAATAATTGCCTATAATTGAAATTTCAGCAAACTAACGGACATTTTTAACAGAAATACTTGCCGTGTAGTACTCAGAAAGCACCAACAAAGTGAGAAACAAAAAAAATTGATAGGAAACAGTTGGTGAAGATCCTTTGGAAAGAAATCATCACTAAAAGATGCAATTAGAAAAACCAACAAATGTAAAAAGGAAAACCCAATTCCCAAAGCTCCAAGCACCAAAACGCAAACCTATTGAAACAAACACCAAAAGTATCCAACAGATTCCATCGAATTCATTCGCCTATCCTAGCAATCAGACAGCCTTAGACATCTATTAGATAGACACATACAAACACGCATAAACCCAGATCACTACACATATAAATTGAATACATCCTGAAAACATCACCAAGTTCCCACAGACCGAAACAAGCCAAAATTACATCATCATATGCTCTAACCGATCCAAAGCACACAAACACAAATCTCCGATCGACCACCGATACACGAAAAAGGGTAAACCCTAAAAATGGAAAACCGTTCTAAATTCTTTACCTTCACACTATTCCCGACCTGTAAAGGGGAACGGATTGACTACAGGTCTGCGTCGGTGAGGCGGTACAGAAACCGAACTCAGATGTGGGTTTTGAATTGCGCAGCTGTGCTTCGAGATCCTTGCAATGAAATTGTAGAGGGGAAGGGAATGTGGGTATGAGAAAATCAAAGCAGCGCCTTTTCCAAATAATGAAGAAAACCCGGAACCTTTTTCAGGAACAGCACAAGCACGTGCGCCGCACGTATTCCCATCTGATTGCTTTTACATGAAAGAAATTAGTTGGAAGTTGACAAATGCATAAATGAATTTCAAGTGGTAAATTTAGAAACATAGTGAAGATAAGAAAGGAATGGCGAATAATACATATGCCAAAATAAGAAATAAATCCATTCTTTTATTCTTTTTTATATGTATTTTATTAATAATAAGGGCAAATTACAACGGATTTTTCTTTGTCGTAATTATAATCACCCTTTCTTATTTGAAAAATTATAAATAACTCTCTAGTGTTAACAATCGTCTAATAAATCGTGACAGCCCATCGTATGGAGTTATTTGTTAGACGATTGTTAATTTTATGGACTATTTGTAATTTTTTAAATAATAAAAAAAAGTATTTGTATTTATGATAAATCTTAGTGGAGCCCGTTGTAGTTTTCCTATGTGGTTAGGTCTAATTACAAAAACGCTTTCTGCTCTTTGTCAAATGGCAAGAGTGTTTGTGTAATTAGGTCCAACTTAAGAGGTGTCAATGTAATTCACCCTAATAAGATAAGAAAGCAAGTATATAAAGTTAAAGAACTATTTAGGAAATATTATTTCAAAAGATTAAATTTAGATATTTTGTCCATATATTATAAAGTAAATCATAACGAGCTCGAACGAGATTTGATATAATTATAAATGCCCCATTACTATTTTAAAAACTATCAAAACCTCTGATTTTATTGATCATCTAAATTAGCCCAATCCTTTTAGTTTTTGTTACGCTTCCATCAATTTTTTAAATTAATTAATTAAAATATCCTTATAAATTAAATTATTTTATTTCTTTTTTATAATCGATAATTCTTTTACACATTTTTACATATT
Source organism: Sesamum angolense (assembly GCA_034509725.1). Lineage (NCBI taxonomy): Eukaryota > Viridiplantae > Streptophyta > Magnoliopsida > Lamiales > Pedaliaceae > Sesamum > Sesamum angolense. The sequence goes on from JACGWL010000004.1 coordinate 7,247,839, forward strand.
CTGTGAATAAGTTAAACGAAATGCTGAATGAGGCCTAAAATTTAAAACTTATATCTTCCTTGATGCTGCAGTCAGCAATTTCCTCTCAAACCTTAGCAAAAGTGGTAAAGTTGTAAACAGAAGCTTCTCGAATGTGGCGTAAGTACAATTTTAAACTTTTATTTACACAAAAAAAATTTATACGTTTAGAGATAATCTACGTGTAGTTAACCCTACATTATAATAAAGCATATATAGAGTATACGAAAAAATTTTACTCAAATCAAATTTGATCGAACCAAACTTTTGTTGTACTGTACACCAATCACATAAAAATATATTGTGCTTGTTGTATAAATTATAATTAATTTAAATTTAATTGAGTCGGGTTGGATTTAAAATTTTCCTAGAGTACACTACATACATTGCATTTTAGGGAGATTCCCTCTTCTACACGGAAGGGTGAACCCTCATTCATCATCTAAGGGGAAACAAACATGTGTAGACGAACACAAAGATACTTTACTTTCCCTCGCTCCTTTCAAAAACCACCCTCATAAAAGGTTCACTCTTGTAAGTATTTGTCAAGTTTGCAGCAAAAATTATCCTCCTTTTTTTTAAAAAAAATTTAAACCACCCGACGGTGGGCGGGAACTTTTCAAGGTCCCCATCCCTTCTATATTAAGTCAAATCGCGTATCAGCTGTACAATGGAGAGTTCTGACTCTCTAGTTTTATCTAAAAAGCTATAAACAAGGAGTACTACTCTCTTACAGTAGCTATAAACAAAAGAGTAAATAAAGAGTACTACTCCCTTATAATAACCATGAAAGCATAAATGCAGAGTACAACTCCCTTATAATGATTAATCCAGGACCAATAAAAAAAAAAAAAAAAAGTGACACTATCGCCAAAAAGTTGCTTCATTGTGCCCAAAAGAATAGCTCCTAAAAGTGCAAATTTCAGGACAATCCAAGCAAAATAATACAGTAAAAACTGTCCTTATGTCCTCTTTTAATACAAATCCCTTTAACTATTACTTCCTATCATCAAAAGAAATGGCACAACAATGGAAGTTATTCCTTTTATTTTAGAGTGAATAGCAATTTACTCACATGTGATATTTATTCTTAATATTAGTCACAAGTCACTTTTATGTCCAATTTTTAACAAAAAAGTGACGTGATGAATTAGATGGAAAAGTGACTTTTCCGTTAAAAATTGGAAGAAAAAATGATTTGGGACTAAATATTGAGAATTTTTTAAAATATATGGGACTAAATTAAAAATGAATCTATTATGTGGGACTAAAAAAGCAATTTTCCCTAAGAATGCACTAAAAACTAATAAGGTCGAAGAAGAATGTATACATTAGAATTTGTACAGTGTATTAGTAAATACTAACATTACTATCTGCCCTCATGATACAAATAGAATTATTTGAATACTTTAAAAGGGTTTAATAATTTAAATTTTTTATTAAAAATAATTAATAAACAATTAGTATAACATCATGAATCAATTTAAAAAACTACTAAAAAGTCATTGATAAAAAAAATAACAAAAGAAAAACTAGAATGTTGCATAGCTAATGTCACAAAAATAAGCAATAGGTTCATACTTAGAAAATAAAATATTAATTACGAAATAGGGTTAGAAATAATTGCACATTAAGATATTCCTTATAGACTTCATTTCAATTGTACGATTATATTCTCTACAATAATTTATATTTTTTTTTTTAAATTTATGATAGATTCAATTTTTTGTAGAATGATAAGATATATTTACAGATAAGAGTTGGTAGTATTTTTCATGATTTTTTACTTCATCATGATTTTTTTATATTTTTAATTTAAGTTAATAACTTTTTGGATTTGCTATTTATTCTAAAGATTTGGTTGATTACATTTTCTTACTATAAAATTTTTTTCCCAACTAAGATAGATTAGTATAATATTTAGGGTAATTGTAAAGATTTAGTATAATTACAAATACCCTCATTATTTGAAAATTACAAATACCCCCTAATATTTGATAAAATTATGTAACCCTTGAATGGAGGTATAAAAATATCAACTTTGCCCTTATTGTATGTTTTTATTTTTTTTAAAAAAATTAAAAAATCTTATAAAAATATTGAACAGGATGAATTAAAAAAATTTAAAATTTATAAAAAAAATTATCCACTTAGTCCATAAAATAATATTTTTTAAAAAAAATAAATAAAATTATAATTTTTAATTCACAATGGTATTTTATTTGGTCAGTTCACCATAAAAAATGGATGAATTAGGATAATTGTTAGACAATCATTAAAATCAAGAGGATATTTGTAATTTTTTAAATAATGAAGAGATATTCGTAATTATGCTAAACTTCAGGGAAGGTGGTTGTAATTTACCCTATTATTTAACTATAAATTTTAATATTACAATTTTTTTTTGCTTGAAAGTTTAAAAAGTAAAATAATTCTAAAAGGGGAAAAACCCAATTTACTTTTTTTTTTTTTTTTTTTTGGTATGGAGGTGATCATAATTCAATTCAATTGCACATAGATTAATTAATTAAACAATTATATTCTCATATCAAGTAAGTTGCTTATTTAGGAATCAACTTAGTAATAATAAAATAATAAATAGAAAATGAATTAATTATGATAAAGATAGAAATAGAAAAATGATAAATATATAAACAAATGAGCAATATCTTTTTCTTAAGAATAAATTTACTAAAAGAAATAAGTTAAGATTAACAAATTAAATTAAATATTAAAATAAAAAGATATCCTCAAAGAAAAGCACTAATAATTTCCATAAGCTAAAATTGCGTACGAAAATTTAATTATCAATTGAATCCGATCTCATATTATTTGATTCTCCGATATTAGATAATCATTTATATACTTGAAAGATTAAGTTTCCAAAAATATAAGATATTATTGAATAAGAAATAGATAATACCAATTAAATTTAAATGACATAATAGATCAAGAAATCACACTAACACCATGATGAAGTTAAAAATTTGTCAAACATTAATATATATTATGCAGTAATATTTCAAACTTAGAAATTAATGAAAAATGTAAGCAATATATTAACAAATTTAATATATTAAATTAGAAGCCGAAAGGGGACGGGGGACCGGAACAAAAGCAATTAAAAAAACACGCGCAAGACACGTGCTTTTTTGGCAATATTTACAAACTCCAAGAACTAAATAACTAAAGTTGTAAAAAACAAAAAAGGTACAGGACCCATTTGCCACAAAAATAAAGGACTAAAACCGTAAAATATAAAAAATACAAGACGAAAATTGAACTCCATTTATAATCGATTGTACATAAAGATGGAAGGACAGCATAAAGTCACCCAACGTACCATAGCAAGTGAATAGTAATTATTCCTAAATAAACTTTAATGTGAATTTCGAAGCATATGAAAGGAAAGTAAATAGATAAAAGTAGTAGCAAGCAGGATCGGAATTGGACACTTTGACTTGTCTTGCAGAGTCATTTTCTTACTCAATTCTCCACCTTTCAATCTGCAAAATATTGGCAATCTTAATATATCCTAACATGAAAAACAATTAAACAATAATAGTAGTAAGTCACGTGACTATTTTCCTCCATTCTGAAAAAAATAACAACCATGTCACTCACACGTAGTTTTTTTCGTTAGAGTCCTAACAAAAGTTGGCTGGAGGACTCAAATGGGCGCTTTGAAAATTATAGGAACAACTTCAAGAATCTCATAAGCAATGATACTAAAAGTTTATTTATGTCTAATCTATGGGATGAAAAACGCAGTTTCTCTGAAGAATAATCTAGTATCTAAGCTCCAAAAAACGTTCAGAATCATATCACATCTAGGAAAATGCGTTGAAGATGATGCATGGTATCAAAAGTGAATTAACATAGTGACTTAGTGGAAATCAAGTTACCGGAACCGCCAAACCCAATAGAAGTTGCAAACGGAAACTAAGAAGCTCCAAAAATAAGACCATAGTTTTAAGAAAAGTTCATTGTTAATTTACCCATTCAGGACACATTGATCTGTAGTACTCCGCGACCTTCTTGCATTCTTGTGCCTCTGTTCCCTTTTCCTGGATGCACCTAATGCGCAACATGACCATGAATGTAAGTCAAATTAAACACCACATCTATGAATTTCATTCTGGTTTTGCATCTAATTTGTGAAACAAACTACACCATAAAGTTAAGCTACGAGATCCATTTGTCTACGCACGCCAAGAGAAATGTTTATATGGATAGTTTTATATTGGTAAGATCACAGATCAGAGTTAGTTTTGAGACCAACATCACATAACTTTCAGGAATGATTACCTTCCTCTCTCTTAAGATATGGCGTAATTATACGTAAACCTCATGTGGTTTGAAGAATTATATCTAGTAACCTCGAGATTTGTTTTTATCTAACAAATATAAACTGCCGAGTTTGTCAATGTTAGCAAGAAAATTGAATAAAGGTTTACATTTACCCCCATTCGACTATTGCAAGTCAAACAAATTTAAACACCTTATACATTTTCACACACATTAGCGTGTGATGAGGTGTATGTTGGCTTAACGATTTTTTTATTACTAAAAAAATTATAAAAATATAATTTATTTAAATCATATAATATTTTTGTGTCGAGTCGTGGACAGTAGACGACACAAAAACTCTTTTTTTTTCCAAGTTAATAAGGTCGAGTCGTGGAGAGTCGTGGACACTGTACACGACTCGATGAAAATAATATTTTTTTTAAGAATGAAGGGATTGAGCCGCGAATGTTGTCCGTGACTCAGTAACGTGTATGTGGTATCCACGACTTGGTGTCGTCACGACACCATCCACGACACAAGACAAATTGAGGGGGGGAAAAAAGGTACGATGGTAAAGTCTAACCACCAGCCTTGTTGATTTCAAGACTGGCGGCCAACATATAAAATATATATATATATATATATGTTATGTATAAGTTATTATTATTACATATTATATATATATATAATAACTTATTTTGATGTACAAAATAACTCAATTTAATAAATATATCATTATAACAACGATAATTAAATTATAATAATTTACATAAAGTGAGACAATACATTAATTATATTATAATAATATTTCTATTCATTATAATATTATTACATATTATATATATATATAATAACTTATTTTGATGTACAAAATAACTCAATTTAATAAATATATCATTATAACAACGATAATTAAATTATAATAATTTACATAAAGTGAGACAATACATTAATTATATTATAATAATATTTCTATTCATTATAATATTTTTTGATTAGTTGATTGTAATATTTTTCAATTAATTGATTGTATATCATTATAGATATTATAATGAATAGGAATGATATTATAATATAATTAAGATTTTGTCTCACTTTATGTAAGTTATTGTAATTTAATTATCGTTGTTTTAATGATATATTTATTAAATTGTGTTGTTATTTTGTACATCAAAATAAGAAATTATATATGATATATGTAATAATAAACTTATATATAATATATATAACAATGTACTATACATACATATGCATATATTTTATATGCTGACCGCCGGCCATGAAATCAACAAGGTTGGTGGTCAGCCTTTACCATTTTACTTTTTTTTTTTTCCCATTTGACACTATGTCGTGGATACCATCCATGAGACCGAGTCACGGACATCCCTTCTTTTTTTTAAAAAATATTTTTTTTTCTTTTTCATCGAGTAGTGGACACTGTCCACGACTCGACCTTATTAATTTTTTTAAAAAAAAAGTTTTGGTATTGTCCACAACTCGACATAGAAATATTATATGACTTAAATAAATTATATTTTTATAATTTTCTTTTTTTAATAATAAAATAATAATTAAGCCAGTGTATGTTCACCTTTGTAAGAGGTTTATTGTCGGAAAAATATTTGTTTAACCTACAATAAATCAGTAATAAATCAACCGGGAAAATATAATTTTTCAGTTAGCTTCTTGCCAATATCAGCAAATTTAGTTGATTTTAACCAGTGAAAGAATTTTCATATTGGACAGAAACATGGCAGAGGTACTAAGTTTAATTTCCCATACCATAAGGAAGTACGTGTAGTTACACAAAACCTTAAGCAAGGTATTATATACCCAATTTTTATATGAGCTTTTAGAACAGAATTGACTGGAAAGAACACAAACAAGAGCACAAAACATATTCGGTAAAGGGTGAAAATATGCGATACATACTTGTGGTAGTCATAGTAGCTGTTGTAACAAAGGCGCATCTGATTGGACAAATGATCTTTCTGGAGTTGCTGTGATTTGGTTGTCTCTGTCTCCACCTGCATCAAGCATCAAGCATCAAGCATCAAGCATATATGTTATTAACAAGGCTACCTACATATGTAGTTCACTAACGACCATGATAGGAAATCAAAAAGGGAAAAAAAGTGATAGATACAAGACAAATCCATTTAACTGCAAAAATTATGACAAGGGAATGATAATACATTCGCAAGCCTCGGAATTAATCTACTTTCTACCTTAGAGGTCAAAAGCTCCTATTAGCTCCTTGTTCTATTATCCAAATCGAGTCCCCCGGCCAACTCCAGTATGCATGTCTAAGGCATTAACATCCAGGCAAAGTTTTGTGGTAATGTAGAGCGTTAAGTGCTATACACAACCATGGGCAAAGCTACAAAACTTTCACAATGTTTGGTCATGTAGCACTCAAGTGATGGCGTTCTCAACATCCAAACGTCAAGGTGGCAGATTTCGGTTCGTTGTGTTTCCAATTTTATGTTATTTTAGTCCATTAATGTCCACTGATTTAGGCCATTGATTTTTTATTAGATCTTAACTTTAATACATACAAAAGAAAACTGAACAATTCATATTTTGCAGCATAAAAATCATTTTATATGTAAATTTTAAGCAAGATGGTACATAAAGCATGTGATGCACATTGTACTCCATAAAAAGGTATATTGCTCCTTTTTCCGAAAACTCAAAAAGGTAAATTGAGAATTTATTTTTTTTCACAAGAGCGCATTTCGCCATTTTTTGGCTAACACATAAGTACAGATTGCAATTTGCCCTTTCTTTATACCTCTCGGACATTCGACTTTAACTCATTCCATTAGGTTCACATCGATCCCCTTGACAAAATCCTAAACAAACCGTCGTCCAAAGCTCGATCAAAGTAAGGAAATATTGTCTATAACACAAGATAATGCAGAACAATGAAGTGATCAAATATCCATTGGCTAAACCTTAACCTCAAAAGGCGAAGCTAGGCTCTGTATTACATTTATATGTTGCACATTTGACAGCTAGCACCTGACTTTCCGTTAGATGTTTAATAGAAAAAGTCACACGGTTGTTAAGTGCATGGGACCAAAAGTGTTACTTCTTGAAAGTTATGGTACCAAAAGAATCCTACAACATATGAGACCAAAAGTGTAAAGGCTCTAACTGCCACGTGCATTTCCCATTAAAATATATAACGAAAATGTGTTATGGGATCAAAGTGCTACTTTTAAAGTTATGTTACCAAAAGTGAGAATTTTATAAAGAAATGGGACCAAAAGTAGAAAGACACTAAATTATGAGGCGAAGAGCATCATTTACCTGCCATGTCTCAAAAGCTTCGAAAATAAGTAAAATGTCGTCGTCCAAATTTCCTAACAGTAACTTAAAAGATGGCCAAACTGATTGTTTTAGAAAAGTGAACTTCGTGTATCACATACAAGGGATTGTTACAACTCTTGTGACAATAATGTTCATACAACTAATAAGGTAGGGCCACTAATTAAATTAGAATGAAAACGAGAAAATGCTTAATTGTAGAGTAACAATTAAGATTAAGGGTAAATTACATCTACCTCCCCTGAGGTTTGGCATAATTACAAATACCCCCTCGTTGTTTGAAAAATTACAAATACCCCCCTAATGTTTGATAAAATTATGTAATCCTTGGATGGAGGTATAGAAATGTCAACTTTGCCCTTACAATATTTTTTTATTTTTTTAAAAAAAATTAAAATCTTATAAAAATATTGAATGGGATGGATGAAAAATATTTAAAAATTATAAAAAAATTATCGCCTTAGTTGATAAAAAAAATATTTTTTAAAAAATAAATAAAATTATAAATTTTAATTCATAAGGGTATTTTGGTCAGTTCACTATAAAAAATGCATAGATTGGGGTAATTGTTAGACGGTCCTTAAAATTAGGGGGGTATTTGTAATTTTTCAAACAACGAGGGGGTATTTGTAATTATGCCAAACCTCAGGGGAGGTAGATGTAATTTACCCTAAGATTAATAAGCTTCTTTCACCATGATGTTGGTATGATCTAAACCATATACGGCTGCAATCAGAAGTGTTTCTTCATCTCATCTCATGAAATTTCTTACACACGCATATATACACATTATTTCTAAGATTTTTCTTCTAAACATATTTGAAACACACTTTATTATTTTCAAAAAGAACATATCAACTCTAGTTACCAAAATGCTCCCATAATCTTTTCATACATCAACTATCATCATTACTATTTTATGGCGTATTCAGTTTCCCACTTACAAAATCCTCTCAATCGCATTGTTTGTTTGTATGCGACTTAGTCCATGCAATTTAAGCTTGAATCACCATTAATGTTTGTTTGTGTGCATTTACTCGCTAGGTTTGAGCAATCATAAATTATAATACACAGTGGGTTGAGTTGGACTAACCCATTCCAGGACCGGATTGAACTGATAAAAAAATGGACTGGTTTAGCCCAGGCCCGCTTGAGACCGAGCTGGTCCTCTGCCTGTCCTAGGAATCAATACTTGGGACCAACCTAGTCCAGTGGCCTAGGACCAAGTGGTCCTAAACCAGGCCTGAGTCAGGCCTGTTGAGCATTTTTTTTTCAATAATAGATGACATATAATTTTTATTTTATTCTTCTAGGTTGACCATTCAACTTCTAATTTTTTAGTACTTTAATTCATCAATACACTTTGTTTTTTTTTTTTCAAATATTATTTTAAGTCCTTTTTGAATTTTTTATCATTTAAGTACATTATTGTAAGCTTGTCAGTCAAATTATTAATTAAGTTCATTATATATCCTTAACTATTATTGTTGCATATATAATTTTTTCTGTTATTTTAATTTATTATTTATTTATTTCATAAGACAATTAGAAATTTCAGTAATGTTTATGAGACGACCTCAATATCATAAAAGAAATTAGTAAAACAAACACATTCAAGCTTGATATGGGCTTGGTCTGGGCTTCGTCCGGGCCTTAATTGGGCCGATTCATGAGCTAGGTTTGCGTTTGAAAATAGACCCAATTGGGAGCTACTTAGAGGCCTAGAGGCTAAGACCACCCCAAGATCAGTCATGAATAGTATTGGGTCAGTCCTGAGTCAGGCCTTTTCGGGGTGATTAGTGCCAAGCCTGGGCCGAGCCAACCTACAATGAGTCATAAAAAGTGGTTGAAATGTACATATAGATTTTTTTTCTCAAATTTATAAAAACCACCCACAAGGGCCGGCCTAAGGGCCCATGCCTAGATGTTGACACCATAAAAAAATTGAGTTTTCACTTAAAAATCATAATAACTGTTTACTACAATTAAATAAAATCAAAACAAAACTTAATTTTTACGATGACTAATCAATATATGTCATGGTTTTTAGTCATAACCAAAATATTTACCATAATTTGGCCATGAATTATGTTCTAGCTACACTTGCAGAAACAGCGGCCAATGGCCCTTACGAATCCGTAGTTGATTTGTATTTACCACGATTCATCTTTTTGGCTATATTAATTAATTGTAACGAAATATTGTATTTTCTCTAGTGTGAACAAGAAACAAATGCAATGTCAGAGCATTTAGGTCGCCGAAAGTCAAAAGCGTATATAATGTTCTAGACGTGCGGTATATGATGGAACTTCAAACGACTATAACTTCTGATCCAGGAATAGAGGAGTTACAGGGCGAATTATGTACCATCTTGATCATCTTCAGAAGAAGAACCTAATCCCTCACCTTTTTGTCATGAGGGGATCATTACTTGTCGTGAAATTCCATCATTTCAACCATTATTCGAGAGTTTCTTTATTTTTTTATTTACCCGGTTGACTTTGGTTTAATTTTCAGTTATGTTGGTGGTTCTTTTGCCCTCATAGTTTACCGGGTAATTGCTAGCTAGAACGTTATGGTATTTTAGGCAAATTTCATAACTTTTCTTAGATAATCCAAAATATAGCCCATATAGCCTAAGTTAGAACTCTTTCTTTTTTATGCCTCAACTCTATTGTGGGGATTGAAACCCCCCCCCCCCCCCCCCCTAAAAAAGAAAAAAAAAAACCAATTTTGCCCGAGTGCTTAGAATATTAAAGACAAGTTCTTCAATTATTCACTCAATCCTATTATTGCTTCCTCTCCATAACTACAAGAGAGTGAACATCATATCTCACTCTATAAGTTATGATCACCCCTTTCTTCCGCAAGCTTGAAGAATACCAGGCTCTACTCTTATATGTGAATACAAGTAGATATTTCATGGTTTGGGGACGAACAAGCTAGTGAGACGGCCATAGATCTACAAGGTAATGAATTGATCAATTGCAACAATGTCTTCCTTATTTACTTATGTATCTCACTTTCCACTCAATTCATTATACACGGAATTACACACGGACCATAAACACACATCGTTGAGCTTTCTATATAGGACAACGTCCTTCTCCCTACTAATGAACAGTTGGAGGGGAAATTCTTACTCGGACCTGGCTCAGTAGAACTTGAACTAATCATATGACAAGTGCAATACATTTGTCATGTGATTAGTATACAGTTTGGGGAAATGAATTGGTTCGGCAAACCAAGTCCTGACTAGAATTTTCCCAATTGGAGCTGTCAATATTAATTTGTTTCTCCCCTTCAGTACCATCCCCAAAATGAACCACTTGCACCCAACTTACATATAATTCTCAAACAAGAATTGCTACTACCTGGATTTCCCTGATGTTAATCTTGACAAGAAAACTATATTTATGAAAAACTGCAGTAATCTTCATGCAGAAACACCTTGAATTACTCTTAATTTCAATTCAATCTAGCTAGCTACTGAATCAAGAAGGCAAATTAGAAACTCACATGAAGGCATGAAAAGGGGCTAAACATGTTTACTACATATATAACTTAAATTCTTACAATAAACACTCATATGCAGTAAAACTATAGTATTTAAGGTACCTTAGGAGTGGTGGAGGAGGGAGGTGGGGCGCGGGAGACCTGCGGCGATCGCTGAGGCGGACGAGGGGCTTGCTCTCCTCTAGCCACTTTGCTTGCATCTCGACCTCTCATCTTGTCATGAGGCTCCACTGTTGATCCCGACATGATTTTCACTTGTGCTAATTTTCCACAGTCAGTTCTAATTATTACCAGTTTCTGGCTCTAGTTTCTTTCTTGAGGGTCTTCAGAATGTACGTTGTAGGAGGCAGGCAAGAACTTGAGGAAGAAAAGGTGGTGATCGGTGGAGGGTTTCTGCTCTTGTTCAAGCATCAACGTGTCGAAACGTACGTAGGTACGTACCGTGTTGCTCTCTGAGTGATTGGATATATATGTGTTAATTAATTAGTTTTATTTTAAATATGATGATACGCATATCCCAAAAAACTTTGTCTAATTATAAATATATTTTTAAAAATTAAAAATTTGTTATGTTTTTCCTGAAACTTCATCCCAGAAGATTCAAGAAAATTTTAATTATAATACTTTAAAATTACTACTTATAATTATATTTCATTGTAATTTGATCATTTTCGAACTAAAATACTTTATACACCAAACTTCACCTAATTAGACATTCATAATCACTTTAATAGTCAAGTACTTTAAAGAGAGGATTTGTTAATGAAAAAAAGAAATTAAGTATGACTATACGAGGAAGATGATACAGAGAGATGAGATAGGAACACAAGTTTCTTTCATGTAAAGGCTGGCTATGTTGTTAACCCAATTCCATAAAGGGCAAAAAAAAAAAAAAAACACCTTGATTTGAGAAAATGTTGAATGTTTATCCTCTTGAAATTTTTAATAAAATGCTCGTACTAGTAATTTGTGACACATCCTATAAGTGTAAGTTTTATAAATAATATTTAAAATAAAATATTTATATAAATTTTATTATTTAATAAAGGGGAAAAATGCAGGGCGCCCCCTGTGATATGGCGTATGTGCATGATACCTCCCTGTGATATAAAAAATACTAAATTACCTCCTTGTGAAAATTTTAATCTAGCAATTAGACCCCTGCGTGCGGAAGGTGTGCCACAAGCGCCCAAGTTGCGGCTGGGGAGTCATTTTTTGCTGTGTTCGGACAATTATACCCTTTATCCTGAAATAAAGTGCAGCAAGCTTGTAATTGCAATTTCCCCTCCTCATTCCACTTGTTTCTCATGGTTTCTTCTCCAAAAGAGAGAAAATGTCAAGCTCTTCATTTAGGAAAAATAAATCAAGACAAAACACACAATCACTAGATTTGAGATTTCCAACTACACCTTTATGTGGGTGCAATTTGAAGGCCGAAATTAGAGTAGTGGAGTCGCAAACAAAGCCCAAAGTAAGTTATATTATTGTTGCATATCAAAAAATTTTTCGTTGGTTGGAGCCTGACAGAGCTACATGGGCACCAAGTGGGTTTCCTTTAAAATTTCCTACTCAAGTAGACAGTGGTGAAGAATTTTTCTGTGGCTTTGAAGAACAGTGTGATTCAGACAATGGTGAGGAAGTTGTGTCAAACTTGCAGACTGGTGGAGCTATTGGTGTTAATGTGAAAGAAGAGACATTTACGAAAAGTCTCAGTTTTTGGATTGGTGTTAGCAGTGTTCTTTTTGTGTTAGTCTTAGTTTTATTGATGAAATTAGATTGAAGACCATGTGTAACTTGTAAAAACTTGCCTTAATGTCATGTATCAATTTATGTATTTTAACTTGTTGGCTTTTTACACTGAACATGAATTCATAGACTGTTTCAAAAATTGAACACCCTGTTAAAAAAATTAACAATTGTACACTCAATAAACTCAATTGTAGAAGCTAAAATTCGAGAAATATACGTTGTAAATGTGCAGAAAAATTAAACACAAACACTAAACAAAGACTGACAAAAAACATAAAGTTGGATTCCATTATAAAAGATTGCAACCTGATACAATTTTCAGTTCCATACTGCAGCAAGTTTTGCATGAAATCCATATTTACAAAAAGAAGAGGCCATTGAGTGCCATATTACATCAACTTTTGACATATTATCAACCAAAAATAACAGACAGTTTACCAACATGTTTTACCATCTGACTTACAAAAAGAAGAGGCCATTTACACAAGTAGGCTATTGACAAAAGAACATGCATTCAAATTAACTAATCTTGTTGTCTTCTCTTTTGTCTTTCTTTCATTTTGTCCAAAATTTCTGAAATACTTGGCCTTTTGTTGTATCTCCTAGTTGCAGGTACTGAAGATGATGCTGGATTAACATTCCCCAATAAGGATGCATTTCTGGGGCCTTGATAGCCTACTTGCTGCTGCATTGGTGCAGGTGGTTGTGTTGCAGCCTATGAAAAAATCACAATTCAGTTAAAAAAAAGAGATTCAGGTATAAAGAAAAAGAGCACAATTCAGACATAATTGATATTGAAATTACCTTTGCACTTGGTTGCTCTTGGCTCAAGGGAGGGGGGCTTGAGATCCCTGTGGGATGTCTTCATGAACAGCAACATTTGACTGCAATTAAAAATGTTTTTTGTCATGCTTGTGCATCCATTGGGTCAAACAGAGCTAGATAAGATGATTAAAAATAATTTGAAAGCTAAGAGCACACCTGGGTTGCAGATCTTGGTGCAGGTGGTTGTGTTGTTTGTGGGCTTTGTCTTCTTCCTCTTGCTGCAGCCTATGAAAAAATCACAACTTAGTTAAAAAAAAAAAAAAGATTCAGAAAAAATCACAACTTAGTTGAAATTACCTTTGCACTTGGTTGCTCTTGGCTCAAGGGAGGGGGGGCTTGAGATCCTTGTGGGATTTCTTCATGAACAGCAACATTTGACTGCAATTGAAAATATTTTTTGTTAGAAACAGATTGGAAGAAACAGATTGAAATTGTAGATTAAAATGTAAAAACTGACATAAACCTTGAGAGACTTAGACTTTGGATGTACTTCATTCTTGCAATTGTGCTTGTTATGGCCTGTTTGAAGACATCTGGTGCAGGTATGTGTCAACCCTTTTCTTGTTGATGTCTTTGACTGCAGCTCATTAGGTCCTTTCCTCCTAAGTTTCTTAGGCATGCCCCTTTTCTTTTTAATCTTTGGAGGTTTAAAGGGCTGAAAATTGGTTTTTATGTAATCTTGTGCCCCAGGGACAGCATGTATCATTTCATCATACACTTTCAAATAAACTGACTTTGTATAACAATCATCAACATAATCATCTAATCTAGCTCTTTTGACCCAATGGCTGCACAAGCATGAGAACAAGGGTATCCTATTAACTGAAACATGCCACAACTACATGTTTTCTTCTCTAAATCTACCACATATTTGTTCAAGAAGTGGTCAATTTCATACTCTCCCCCCACACCACCTAATGAAACAGTTTCTTGCTGTTTTTGTTGCTTGTTTAGCTTTTTTAATATGTTAGGGCAAATTGACCCTCCATATTTCTCCATTCCCTCTCTTTTAACTTGCAACCTAGACATGAGTCTTGTTCTAATCCACTCAATCATACTTATAATTGGTTTGTCCCTTGCCTCAAGTATGTAATTATTAAAGCTTTCACAAAATTATTCACCAAAATGTCACATTTGCTTTGGACTGGAAAATGTGATCTTGCCCAATGTTGTGGATTTATCTTTCTTAGCCATTCAGAGGCTGTTTCCACTTCAGCTTTAATTTTTGGATCAAGTTCTTCAATTTTTTTCATAAAACCATCAAATTCCCTTTTGTTAGCAGTTGATGCTGCTTTCCAGAAGTATTCTTTCAAGTCAACAGATTTAAATTTCATTTTGAAATTTTCATACATGTGTCTCAAACAAAATCTATGTTCAGATTCTGGCACTAAGTCTTTTAAGGCCTCAACAAGACCTTTTTGTCTGTCAGAAATGAAAGACCATTTATTAGTGCCCATCCCCCAATGTCATCCAACAATTCACCCACAAACCAACCCCAAGTGTCCCTGTTTTCAACCTGTACTACTGCCATTGCAATTGGGAACATGTTATCATTCCCATCCCTTCCCACAGCCACAAGCAACTGGCCCCCATAAACTGTTTTGAGAAAACAGCCATCAAGGCCTATGATTGGCCTACACCCTTCTAAAAACCG